>JAOWCC010001795.1:0-131399 GCA_030867875.1 Actinernus sp. WN-2022
AGTTGCCTACTAGTTGCTAGTAGCATCTATAGCCATCTACTAATAGCGTATCCAGCGCCTAGCATTCCACCACCGACGTAGAGCAACTCACCAGTCTTCTGATTGTTTGAGGGTCGGTAGTAGTCAGATAAGCGGGGTTCTTTCATTCCTTTGAGCCGCCTAAGCGCCTTACGTAACTTATCGGATTGCACGAAGGCTTTGTTGGTGTCTCTTTGAACGTTGTATGCGTCGCGTTCAAGACCTTCCTGGTTTTGTGCAAAGTCGTATAATCTTTGCCGTTCGATTCTATACGCTGTCATTTCAGATTCTTGTTTCTCAATGGCTCTATCGTGTCTCTCTCGTTCCGTATCTATATCACCCTTTCCAATCATTCTAGCTAGTATACCACCACCAGTAAATGCCGTCGCATTCAAAACGGCGCCGAAAACTGTCATAGCGATTGCTGCCGCCATTACGGTATGATCTTTGTTTCTCGAGATACTGCTTCGCGTACAAGCTACCAACTATCACGGCAGTCCACTTTGCGTAATTTACTAGGGAAGAAGAAGGATCGCTAAGTATAGATTCCTTGGTAGTCTTCTTTACGATCCACCCAATACCAGCAGCGAGTCCTACAATTATAGATGCGTCGGTTGCTGTCTTCATCAATTCTTTATCCATCTTAACATATATAGTATAGTCTCTAGTCTTTAAGTGTTACTCCATGTCTGGTACCGTTGGCTTTGTCGGAGCTGCAGGTCGTGTCGTGCTAATGGCGGCAACGCACTTATTACCATCTACATACTTTTTGTATGCATAGTACGTGCCAACCAACGTAGCGCCTGTACCGATGACTGTGAGGATAGCCAGGTTTTCGAACCGACCTTTCTCTACATCGACTTCTTTGCATGATTCGCTTTCGCGCGTCAACTCTCTCTTCTGAGCTTCTCTAGCGCGTTTGTTGCTTTCCGCTAGTGCCTTTCCGGCTGCAACGCGCTTTGGGTCTTTTACCTTAGTTGGTGCAGTCGTCGGAGGATTCGCAGTTATCTGGTCCGCTTCTTCCATCTTGATTTGGTATAGTAAGTACTAGCGAAGGTTCAACAGTTGTACCAGGAATGACTATATGACCAGATACGTGAAATAGGACGCTAGCTAGAGCTACTAAGCGACCTGCTTTAAGCGATAGTAGACCAGTCGCAGCACTGATCTCGTTGCGGACTAGGGGGTCTTCTTGTAGATCCTTGATCAGTGCTTCTTGAGAATCTATTGGTATTAGGTAGGCAACTAGGCGGGTAGCTAGACGCGTCACGCCGTCGACTAAGCCTTTAGTTACTTGCTGAGCTAGGACGGCCTGGTACCTCCTATGCAACTTATCTACTTCTTTCTCAGGAAGTCTAGAGATGTCTCCTAGGGAGAAGTTCTTACCTAGGTATTCTTTCGTTACGCCTGTTGCGGCTAAGATCGAAAGTGATTCACGATTGTCTGATGTAACGTCTAGGTCGGTTGGTGGCGGGCCTGTTACGTCCTCGCCGAATATCTCAAGTATCTCTTTGTCAGTCATAGTATGTTGTAGGTGCGGGTAGCTCTAACATGACCTCGAAAGGATGGCGTAGACAGAAACACATGCGAGCGAACTTATAGGATCCAAGCATCGTTCGTAACTCTTTGCATTCTTGCGAGCCGCCTCCGTAGTCATCAAATATCCTTTTGCTATCTACGACCGATGCGGTATGAAATGCAACTACGATAGCTACGTTCTCACGGAAAGGTTTGCATATACTTGTTAATTGTTGGGACAGCACCCAAATAGAAAGCCCTATGTGCCGTGCAGAAAATGCTAAGTCTACTAGCTTTTCAGTTCGTTTCTTGACGTCCTTCGATGCGGCGCAATCATCGAGAATCAATAGAGTATTGGTACCTGACCAAAAGGTCGCGCAAATACTTAACGTAGCATCGATGGCATCCTGCGGTGGCGATATGACGAAGAAACGAGGATCTCGATTTGCGAATCCGCGATAGGTCTTGTTGTGGGCATACGTAGGACAAATCAGTACTATGTAATCGAACGCAGTCTTCCCACAATTCGTTGGACCGACTATGAGTGCGTTGAACGGCACGTGCTCTACGAGAGAATCCATCAGTATGTTATACTATACAGAGATCTGTTCAATATCATGAGCTGAGCATCTGCGAGAACGTAGATGTGCATGTTCACGTTTCCACTTCCTCCTGCAGTTCTATGTATGCGAATGTCGATATCTTTTCCACCGCCAGTTTGTGCCAAGCCATCACCATGAACGGTGGAATCTTTTGCTGTGCGACAATCGACTAGGATAGCGAATCTACTTTCGTAAAACTTCTTTGGAGTCATGGAAGTATCGGATGTACCAAACCACCCTTTCGCAGCCTCCCAGAAATCTGGGGGAAGCATACCGCTTGGAAAGAATCTGTTGGGAATTCCGTTGACATCTACTTCTACCTTCAAAATATTGGGATTCGAAAACGCTTCGCTATCTCGCGTACCAGCAGTGTGTGGATCTACGAATAGTAGAAGTAGTCCAGCGAATGATCGTCGTGGAACGTTGACGTTCTGAGATATCAAAGCATCGGAAGCTTTAGCGATCTTTACTGTCTTGAAGCGAATGGCGTGGTTGTATAGGAATGCAGTACCACCTATTTCGTATTTGTGAAGTACACTACTAGCCAGCGTTTCATCCTTGATTGCTTCGTATTCGTATATTGGTAAGTTTGTACGTACCTATTTTCGTAGCATCCGATCCAACTACGACATCAATGGCATGCGCTAGAGTCAACTCAAACGAAATAGTATCTTCTAGAGCATGTGTATATAGAACTCCCTGTTGCGTCATAATGTCGACATCTAACGGAATCCTATATTTGGAACCATACGCAGCTAGGAGCGCGTTTTCTCCAGCATCCGAAATACCTGCATCGCCCGCTTTCGATCGTAGCTTATTCGTGTTCTCTGATTGGATACCTTGTCGCACTCTCGATTCTCTCTCCTGCGTAGATAGGTATACATCGGAACGTTTGTAGGAGGTCTGACCTGGCGAGGTCTTCTACTATTTCAGCTCCCATCTTACAGACTCTATGTATGACCAAGCATCGTCCAACGTTCGAAACGACTCTGTTATTCACATGTCCACCAGATAATACGAGGTCGCCCAATAGCGCTAAGCTACCAGGTACTCGTACTATGCCTTCTCCTAGCGTTGGAACATCTACGTATAGAGTCTCACCTGGATTGGCAGATGATGGAGTGAAAGTTTTCCTATACAAGGTTCGTTGAGCTTTGAGTGCATGAGGCTCTCTTTGCGCCTTCTTAGGAATCAACTTTGACGATATCATGTTGAATATATCTAGATATATGGTTATGTTTAACATGGAAGGTGATGCTGTAGAGGAAATACCTGGTGGATCTGAAAGAGGAAAAGATTACGATGATGACGATGCTATCGATGCGGAGGAGTGGAATGCGACATTTTCAGAAAAGCCAGGAGAAAGGGTCGCAATGAAAACCCTACGCGACTACGGGAAGGAAGGCGCTAAACCAAAGAATCAGGAAACCTCGTTTTCTATGGACGATTACATCGACGAACTCACCGACCCGAAAGACTCGGACGAAAGAATCCTGGAAAATCCTAAATTCGGCGCTAGAGGTGTGATCTTCAAACAAGGATTATCAGACAAGGCAAAACAGGAGATGTTCGAGATCGTCTGGGAACAATATCCAGATGTAGGAATTCGAGGCATTCTCGAGATGGCAACCATGTCTGATGGTAGAGTCGCTATCCGCGAGTATGGAAGTACGAATAAACCTATCCCTTTGTTCACCAAGAAGGGTGAGTTATATACGAGGATTGGGAAAGGTCTCAAAAGAGTCTTAGGGCCTACGTTAGAAAAAGCACTAGAAGAAGTCGTAGTAGCTAAAGACCAATTGAGTGAGAGGATCGAACTAAATGAGGAAATACTCAAAGACCCTACGTCTACCGAAACTCAGAAAGAAAACGATCAGGAGAAACAAGCAGTCCTAGGCCAAATAGAAAAAGCCATGACAGAACGTATACCACTTAGGGATCGTATAAGGACCATCTTCAAGAAGTATGGAGTCAGCATAATTAGCGTGGTAGCTGCGGTAAGTACTGTGATCGGCGTAATAGTTTCCAATCTGACAAAGACAGTTTCCACGATAGTACCAGGATTGGGAGACGCTGCCAAAGCAGTCGTTAAAACAACTGCCAAGACCTTGAAAGCAATGGGTAAGAAGTTAGAGGAGATTCTACCTAAGATGATTGGGCCAATTGCGAGTTTCGTATTCAGTATGGCTGCCGACGTTGTTGGAGTCTTAGCGAACAACGTTTGGTTGTTAATCGTAGCAGCAGTGGTCTTCGTAGTGGAGCAATACAAACGACGTTAACGAAACAACGTCCACGCGATTCCAGCTGCGGCAATAGATGTCACTGCGAGATTAATCTCATGTTTTGGGATAGACTTTGGTATAGGAACTCGTTTCTTGTGCGTCTCGATAGGCGGCACCAATTTCTTATCTGGAGGTCCTTCCATGGGAGGCGGACGTCCTTTGACTTCTGCATTGATGTCGTTAGTGCCTAGCGTCATATCTTTCGTGGCTTTCGGGGTTGGATTCCTATAGCCATCTTTCTTACCAAGATAGTACACTAGATTGCTTGGCAATAATCGTACGCCTATAGCTATTGCTAGATCGAGCCTCTTATGCGTTGTCATTATAGCAGTAAGATAGCTTTTGTAGCTCACCACTAAATCGTTTTCGAGAATAGCGCCTTCGACTAAGCTCTTGAACGTTTCTTTGACGTTGAAGCTATCTACGATGGATTCGTTAAGATCGTTTTGAGCGCCTAGAATACAGTATCCAAAAGCCTCAACAGATCGATTCAATCTACCTAACCCAGCATTCGTCAAACCTCTACCGATTGGTGGTGTAAACCAATTGTATTGTTTACCGTTGTTATTGCTAATGTACGATAAAGGAAACTGATAGTCCGTACGACTCTCCTCAGGAAACTTGAAGTCACCATCAGGCCACTTCGCAGAGTACGAAGTATTATGTGCGTACTTCTCTGTATAGTTCACCATTCTTCCATGAGAGTTTACGTAGACGTCTCCTAAGCCACCCCACCGAAAGTCTGGCGTTCGAGATATACCGAATTCGATGCACAATTTCTCAAGAGCTGATTCGCTATAGAGATTGTCGAGTTGCTTGAAAGCACGGTTACCAGGTAGAGGAGCTCCAAGTTCGTGTAGAATCCTTCGTATCGTGAAATACACGTGGAATCGTAGGAACCCTTGGACAACTGGTGGATATGTTTTGAAAGTGGGGTCAAACAACGACACTCCGCATCCAGAAGTTGTACACCACGTTGCAAAATTAAGTTGTTGAGGCCAGTATTTGAAATCCGGACCTGATAACCATCTACGAGACTCATTCGCTGCCGTATGCTTTACAACGATCTCCTTGAATATATTTGGAACGCCTGCTTCGAACTTCTTCGTAGGTGTGACGTATATCCATAACTTGGTGAGATCTATATCTTGTGCTTTTTCGTGAAAAGGAACTGCTGCGATGGGATATTTCACGCTTTTATCTAGTGTTAACGTAGATGGGAAACCACCAACCATCCCCTGCAATGCATTATCGATGAGTTTTTGAATGGCAGCACGTGGCTTGGAGATATCATTGCCATATACCGTATAACTATGATTCCCATATCGAAACCAAATACTCGTTGAATATTTACCTGAATCATGTATACTCGTGGATGCATAGAACTGATGGAAATCCGCATGTGGGTATTGTTTCTTAAACTTCACCAATAGATCGGTATTCAGTGTTGAGATCCTCTTATTCTCATCGGTAATTAGAGCAGTCTGCTCAGATTTCGACAGTCTTGGTCCACCCCTAGCAATCTCTGCTATGTCCTCTGCAGATAGACCATCATCTTCGTCTCGCACAACAAAAGACATCGTAACTATTGAAGCTATGCATATATACAGTTTATACCTTTAATATATAATGGTTATCTTAAATGTCACCACCACATCGGCTGATCATACGGTCTACTTCGATAACCCTATTCTTATCAATAATATTTCTCTACTTCAAATCACGCTTGAGAACAGTTGGTTTAACCTAGCAGAGAAGGGCTCATTCAGGTGGGACCTCGACGATGGGATAATGTTCCCACAGGATGTTTCTGTAAGGTACTACATTTTAAGTCAAATCATAGGCGCCTTTAGACCAGCAGAGATTGCGGGTCGTGTGAGCTTCGAGGTCAATTCCGAATTTAATTATCACACAATACACGTTAAGAAACCAATCAAGGTTAATAAAAGTTTATATAGACTATTAGGTATCTTTGGTGGAAAAGAAAAAGATAATGAGTTGCTACTAGACCCTGGTAATTACATAATTAAGATCGCTAATAACTACACAATATATGTCTATTGCGATGTGGTGGATTCTAACTTTTCACTCATAGATGGAAATCGATCAAACGTCTTAGCTAGCATAGAGACCCGAGGCGCTTGGCTCACAAAAAACACATACTCTACAAAGAATCCCCAATCCATGCGAGCTCTAGGTACGGCACGAAACAACCTTCGCCTGACAATTCGCGATGATGAAGGAAATATTATAGACTTCCGTGGTCGAACTATACGATACGTATTGAAGCTTGAGTGAATCATATGTATACATACGATGGACGGCGATTCAATTCAACCCCTTCTTCCATCAGCACCAACTATCTATCCATCGCTTGCTAGTGGAACTGGAAAGAATTTTCGACTACAAACAATCCGAGATACGCTTTCGGATATCGAAATTCAAGAAAAACACTATGAAGGTGTACGTAAGAAATATGCGCGTTCTCAAGGAATAGTTCATGGTATCGCGGTGGTAACAGGAGGTCTATCTGTGATTTTATCTGGATCTGGATTGGGAGTAGCTTTAACTGGTTTTGGAATAGTGATTGGTTTACCACTTGGTGTTATTGGTGGCTTGTGCGGGTTAATTTCAGCATCTACGACCGTTGGAGCTAAAAAAATAGGAATAAAAGTATCTAAGCATGAGAAAACCACTATGTTAGCAAAAGCGAAAATTAATACGATTCGTGATCTAGTATCGAAAGCCTTGCGTGATGAAAATATATCCGACTCTGAATACAGTCTAATCCTCGCTGAAGCAGATAAATACGAGATTATGAGGTCTGAAATTCGTCGTAAGACTTTGGGTGGTGAAAAAAACGTGGAACAGATTCGAATGGAACTCAAACAAGAAGTGCAAAAGGAAATGCGAGAAAAACTTGGCAGTCTAGTGGGATAAGAATCGAATGTGGCTCTTATTTTCACTTTACGAAATCAAACCCTATCACTAGTTAGACCGTGTTTTTTATAGATGGGCTCAAAGTAGGAATGGTAAGCAATCAACTCCTTGACAAAACGCACGACCGAACCCTTATATATACCACACCGTTTAACAACGTCAATAAGAGACATACGAGATCCCGAACGCCGTAATACCTCGTAACTTGCTCCAATGACTTTAGTTCGAAGTATAGAGCTGGTACCTATATTGTTTTCTATTGCCGTATGAACAATCTCATAGACTATTTGTTGGACATTCTTAGGTACTCCTTGGGGGTCGAGTTTAACAAAAGTCGTTGTAATGTGAGGAGCTATTCGATCGGTATTTAAATCTATATCGATCTTATCGTCATCATGTAGAGAACGTATAAAGACATTTCCACGACATATGCTCTTATTGTTTAGTTGCATAAAACGAGCGACCTCTCCTGTAGATCTAACTAACCCACATTGTATACATGCTTGATAAAGTATAGCAGCTAAAATAGTTCGTTTCGCATAGCAACGTTTGATACAAACTTTCTGTACTTGAATGAATGTATCGGCTACGATTACTAATACATTTGTGGGAAACGAGAGGGCGTAATTTTGTTTATAAATAGTGTCGTATGCCTGTAGTTCTCGCATAATCGTTCGTAGTTGCAATTCTTTGTTATCGCTTTGCTTTGGGATTGTGCGGTCTAGATCGTGTTGATACCTAAAGCTATCCGGCCCTACTATGTGTAACCGAGTAGTAAGATCGATAGTTGTTTCTTCACATGATTCGACCTTGGAAACAAGACCACAAGTGGGACATATGAATTCCATTCCTTGTAGTTCCATCGGACATAAACATTCGGAACATGATTCACCGGTGCTAATATGCGACAATGGTTCGATATACGACAATGGTTTAATATGTAGGCTTGCACAAATTTCTGGACTAAGTAATCTAATAATATCATCCATACTAGTTGTATACCATGTGCCTGTCAATTGTCTAATTGTTTGTTTGTTTAAAAAAAAAGAAAAAAATTAAGAGAGGTCGCATAACAATTTCTCTTCATTTTTTTCTTTTTTTATATTGGGATTTCTACTTATCCTCCGATCCTACCACATTTAGATCTTTCTCACTGATTGAGAGGTCATCCAATGCATTATCTAGATCGTGAATGTCCACTACATTTTGATCTTTTTCCGATTCCACTACATTTAGATCTTTCTCCGATTCTACTACATTTGAACACGTGATATTCGCCGACTCATTAGCTATTTTCTTATCAAGGTTCTTCTTATTGCGAATGGTACGGCGTTGAGGTGCACCACATTTTGCACAAAGTTCGTGAATAGTACGACAGCCTCGACCACACGTCAAACATGGAACGAATATAGCACATCCTCTTCCTATCTGGAAGTTATGCTGAGAGCAATACTCTGACGTCTTTGAACACTTACTTATACATTTCGTGGTCTTTCCTCGCATCAACCAATCACAAGTTCTTGTCTCAATCATCGTGCAATATACCTATATATGTTATATGTCTAATTGGTATCTTAGTTGTAACGTTTACGTTGAGGTTCTTCAATCATACGCACTTGTCTAATCTGTGTGGTATTAATACGTACTAAGATAACAACACACGTTAATATCGTGAAGTAGAGAATATATGTTAGTACCATAGGTGGAGATAACAACGTAAGCTAATATCGTGGAGTAGAGAATGTATACTAATACCATAGGTGGCGATATACGGTATACTAATGATATCTCTAACAGTTGCTCAAGTTTGGATCTTTAGGTGCAAGAATGCCTAGGGACAATTTGGATGTTGCGAGAGATCCTACATGGTGGTATAAGCATTTATGTAGTAATCTAGTAGAGCGTTTTCGTCCTCTATGGTGAGCTGGGAGTGCTTAACGAGCCACTCAACGAGCCATTTAGCGGTATTAAGATGATCATTGCTACAGGCGCATAGTAGAGCATGATGAACGTATTCGTACTCTATGGTTATCTGAAAACGTCGAACGAGCCACTTAACGGTATTAAGATAACCATTCATACTGGCACATAGTATAGCAACCCCGACGGCTTTATCCTCTTTGGTGAACTGGAAGTGCTTAGTGAGCCACTAAGCGATATCAAGACGATCATTCTTACAGGCAGCGCGTAGAACGTAATCGGTGTGTCCATCCGTTTTATCGAACCGTAAGTGCTTAAGGAGCCACTTAATAACATTAAGATTACCATAATTATTCACTGGCGTAGACAAGAGGAAAGCTATCATCGACGTAGTTTACGGAAATACCGAAAGTCCTGGCCAAATTGTCTCGATCGTTGTCATTACGAGTAGACCTAAGACCGAAAGTGAGTACTCGTTTACGTAACTCTTGGTCTACGTTTTTGTAGCGCACGAGAGATGCGACACCGTTTAGGCGTTTCGATGTCCTTGCGATGCTTGCGAATGATTCTGGGTCTGCATGCTCTACTATCTTGACTAAGATTTCTATGGGGAGGCACGATATGCTATCCATAGTGGAAGAGATCGATATACTGCATAGTAATCACTTCTCTAATAGGACGTTGAAATGTAAAATATGATAAAAAATAGTACGACAAAACTGCTTTAATCCGGAAAAAAGCGGTAGAAACCGATCATTTAATATAACGTAAAAATACGATAAATGAACTATAGTAGTATCGTAACTGGCGTGTTTTGGACCACGTTGTATTTTTGTTTTGTTTTTTCATCTAATGGACCCCGAACGAAGTGAGGGCTGAACGAAGTGAGGATGTCCATTAGATGAAAAAACAAAACAAAAATACAACGTGGGCCAGAACCGCCAGTTACTATACTACTTTATTACACAAATATAGGGTAAGCTATATATTAAAACTAATTACAATTTACAACAAACTAATTATTTAAAAAGCTATTTACAAACAAATGGAAAATAATAATTAATAAAATAATTATTATCTAATGATAACCACATCAATTAGTGTATAATTGGTAAGTTATAGGGAGGTAAGAGAGACATCTTGGACATTTGCGGCTATAGGTAGTACTAGTAAGATCCAGATTGAGTAACTGTTTACGAAATATAGGGAGAGAACTAGCAGATCTAATTTTTACAGGCAACTGATTCCACATGTGAGAAGCTACGTAATTAAAAGAATTATGATGGTACAGACAGTGATATGAAGGTTGCATAACTTTACCTTTGTGGCCTCTTAAGTTAATTAGGAAACTTTATATTCTTTAACCTTTTCGGGTCCGATCGTGTGTGAGCTCAATTGGTGAAATCCTGAGTGCTAACTCAACCCCCCCTCCCCCCCCCCCCCCTCCCCCCCTCAGTTCAAGTTTGGCTAGCCCCACACAGCAATCAAACGTCTGCGCGTGCGTATTACGGTCAGTCTGGTTGGCGGCCGCGCAAAATTTACCTTAAAACATATTACAGTGAACTTATATCCCCAAAAGTTAAGAAAAATACGTGAAAGTTAAGCTTTCTATTTTCAAAGTCGATGGGAAATTGAACAAACTTCAAACTGTGAGTTTACCAAATTTTTTCGTAATTTACCAGAAACGTTCTCAAGGTTTGAAAACGGGTGTGTGAACAGTGACGGCCACCGGCTCGCTTTGAATTTGTTCAAGAGACTATCACCTAGGTGATGGTCTCTTGATTTGTTTTAGAATATGTTGTTGCATTTTTGTTGCAAGACTTTTGACGCATGCGTAGACATTTGACCGCTGTGTGGGCTAGCCCCACACAGCGGTCAAACGTCTGCGCGTACGTATTACGGTCAGTAATTTACCTTAAAACATATTACAGTGAACTTCTACCCCCAAAAGTTAAGAAAAATACGTGAAAGTTAAGCTTTTTATTATTACGAAAATTTTGGGCAAACTCACAGCTTGAAGTTTGTTCAATTTCCAGTCGACTGTGAAAATATAAAGCTTAACTTTTACGTACTTTTCTTAATTACTTTTGGGGGTAGAAGTTCACAAGCCGAGTTTTTTTTTAAACACCGGGTTGTTGTAATATGTTTTACGGTAAATTTTGCACGGGAAATTCGCGCGACCGCCCACCAGACTGACCGTAATACGCACGCGCAGACGTTTGACCGCTGTATGGGCTAGCCCGGGGTAGTTAAATGCTGCTGACTTTTTAAACCGAGGGCTCAATCTTTTCCCACAATGCCATTCGGGAGAATTCTACGTACTCGTCGACGGTAGGTATCGCTACTTTTGAAGGGTTTCCAATGAAATGTGCTCTAATTTTAGAGAAAAATGCCACTGTCAGAGAGCTAGAGGACATCGTTAAGTCTGAGGACGGCTGAAAAGTACTTGGTTTCCTTCTAGTAGGCTTTGTGAGGAGATTTCACAGGATTTTTCTGTTGTTTTTGTGCTTTCAGACACAGGAAAAAAATTCTTCAATGAAATCCTGCAGATGGCAGTCTTTTACCCCTGCTCAACTTATTAGGATGGTTTTTGTCACTTTAAAGCAACGGCTTGAGTCCAAATCACCGCTCTTGGTAGGAGTAAAGCCCCTACAGGAGTCCCAGCCCGGGGGGCGACCCCTTGCGGAATTTTGTCCATTACCCAGCATGCAATTGGAAAACAGGAAAACGTGGTGGAGAGAAATGCAGTGACAAGAATAGCGTGGTTCACAGTCCCTTGGTGTGTTTTGTGAAAACAAACCTGGTGGTTGGAAAGACTAAAGAAGGTACTGTAACAACTGAGTGCTGATTTTGTGTTTGCTCTTGATTTCAAGTGCGAATGGGAAGGATGTTTTGATCCGATTTTCAGCTCCTTAAAATTCGTGAAAATCGAAGGAACAAAAACAGTGAAAGAGTCGAGCGATCCATGTTATAGCTCTGACTTTGAAGCCATTCATCCCTTCACATAATATCGCAACATCGTCTTTCCGGCATGTCTAGATGTGATGCAATATTTTTTTTTTCGTATAGGTCTCAGGGGACCTACCGTATTTACTCGATTAAACGCCCCAGCGTTTATTAATTTTTTAGCGATTCCGATGCGGCGTTTATTCAAGGGCGCCGTTTATTTCAAAATCATATTTCTTAAATCACTGACAACTTGATGAAAGAGCTGCAAAGTATGGCCACTTCGAACTTAGAAACATTGTTATACAGGAAAATAAATTTCCAAGGATGGTGTAGATTACCGAGTTGTACCGTACTTTTTTTTTTATATAATCCTCGAATAAACGCTGCATTCTTCTGATTGGGTGCGGCGTTTATTAGAGGGCGGCGTTTATTGGTAATTTTGCTCCCATCTGCGGCGTTTAATGGAGGGCGGCGTTTATTGGTAATTTTGCTTCCATCTGCGGCGTTTAATCGAGTAAATACGGTATATTTACAGGCTCGGACCCGAAAGAGATAAATAGGTCAGAAATATAGGAAGGGCCATTAATGTTCTTACATTTATACAATAATATTAGAGATTGGACTCTTCTTCTGTGGTCAAGTGATTGTAGAGAACAGGGGTTAAGAACCTGGTCGTAGTCAACACTATTACCTAAACTTAAAAGCGTCCTCAATGCATAATGATTCACTGACTCTAATTTCTTACTAAGTGTGTTATTTAGTCCTAATAAGAGCGGGCTGCAATATTCTAAGTGAGGCATGATGTAAGCCTTGTTAGACCGGCCTTGATGTAAGCCTTGTTAGACCGGCCTTGTTAGACCGGTAGTTTATAGTTATTAGTATTATATTTATTTATTGAATAGTGTCCCCATTTAGTGGTTGTTAAACTGCTATTTTAGCTAGACACTTAAATAAAGGTTATTATTATTTTATTATTAAGGCTACCTGATTAGGAATGAGATTCTTTATGCGCCGTAGCGCCCCTAACTCATAAACTTTTGCGAGTGTTTCCTTAACATGAGATTTGAAAGATAAGTGCTTATCGAGCGTGACACCTAGTATTTTAATTGAATTCTCAATAGTGATATCTTCATGTCCAATATTAAGGTTATAGTCATAATTTGAGTCCCCAACAATCATCGCTTGGGTTTTATCACCATTGAGTTTCAACAAATTGCTGTTAAACCAGTCATACAATCCTCTGTTTCCGTATAGTGTAAATTAGATCGTAATCACTTATCCTCAAGTGTAAAGTGTATGTATCGATCAGGGTGTGAAACTAAGATAACAAAGCAAAGTACTGGATAGGCTCGGTTTCCAGCCGTGGGGATTTCGGTGAATCCGCGATCCTCTCCCCACCCACGGCTGGGCGCGCGAGCGAGCTGAGACATTGATTGGTTTTAGCCAATCACAAACTTGCCACTAAAATCCTGTCGCTGAATTGATTTGCATAATTTACATTGTAAACTTTTGAACTTTCGATTGCTGTTCCAAAATGCGTTTAAATTTGCTCTGGAAAAGTTTGGTTTCGAAGAACTCAAGGATTCACACAAAGAAGCAGTAAGAGAGTTAGTTTTCGGGTGAAGACACTTTACCAGTAAACGCACCGGCTCTGAAAAGTCACTTGGGAAACCGTCCGCTCAAAGGTCTCGAAGCTCGTAAAATGTTGAGTCATTTCTCATGTAATTTACCTATGCAAAACCAGGTTGCCCGGCTATTCTTACTTCATAGAAAATTAGTACTGACTTTATCGGAGAAGGAAAGACGGACGACTCCATATTAAAAGAGTTCATAGAAGAGAGAAAATCACGTCTGACGCAGGCCATGTTTACGCGTTTAACTCTGCGATCACAATTCACTTGAAAATCGCTGCATCAAACGAGTTTTACAATTCTTCAAGTCCTATGTACTAAGTTTGTACATTTTTGTAATGTCTCCCAAGACATACTCTACAAGTACTGAGCGGGAATACTCGACTCTAGCTCAGAATGGTTCCGAGATAACATCTGAACTTTATCCCCGTAAATTTCGGCTTTTAATTTCCGTCAGTAAGTGTAATAATAAGATCGTTTATTTCGATACCTTGATTGCAGTTAAAAAACTGAATTACTAAGGTTTACACATGTTCTAAAATATAGTAAATATAAAAAATAAATATAGAATATAAAATATATGTGTAATGTATGCAACTACTTATTTGATACTAATGAACTATTAACTACATTATACTTAATTCCTTGCTAACAGAGGGAATTATAACGTTCGGCGCTGGATATTATAAAAGTGTTTTTGAACCGGTTCGTCTTACATAAGGGCAAAGTAAAAGGCCTAACATATCTTAAATATCTAATTAAATTAATGTTATGTGGAACTAAGGCATATAACTGACCTTGAGGGTGAGCTAAGATTTTGCGGAAAAAGCTGTCACAAAGTTGTAATCTCCGTTCTGAGAGTTTGCTTAAACCCGATAACTCGAGTGCTAAGGAATAAGAAATGTCATAACCATGCATAGATGATCTTCATGGCACGTTTTTGGATGCGTTCCAAGGCAGTATTCAAATACTCAGGAAGTCCATAATGAAAAACCTGGCAAGCATATAAAGTAATCGACTGAATACAAGCAGTATAAAACCTAATAAGGTCTTCAGGTGGTACATTTGCACGTTTCAATTGAGACAAAAAATAGAGTCTTTTAGAAGCTCTCTTTACAATACTATCTATGTGCAAATTCCATTTCAAATTGCTTTGTAATGTCACTCCCAGAAGTTTTACAAAATCTACAGTTTCAACAACGTTCGTATCTATAACCAGATCGTTATACGAAGCGGGAGAACGTGAAAAAGATATTCTCATTTCTTTACACTTCTTAGGGTGAAGTTGGAATTTATTTTTTGGACCAGTCTGATACTACATCAACTAGTGACTGCGTGGAGCTTAGTGATCCCTTTTTGACTACCTCATAGACAGTTGTGTCGTCAACATATTTGATGACGCCATCAGCTGAAACAACATCAAGATCATCTATCATAGCTAGAAATAACCATGGTCCCAGTTTAGTCCCTTGTGGAACACCGGCCAGTACTGATATCCACTCTGAGTAACAATCGTTAGCAAGTTTAACCCTTTGTGACCTGTTACTTATGAAATCGCAAATCCAATTGACGATGAAGGGATTGATACCGTAGTTTGATAGTTTGGTTACGAGGGTGGTGTGATCGATTAGATCAAAGGCTTTCTTGTAATCTAAACATAGCACCCTCACGTCTGCACCTGTTCCGTCGGTTGCCTTTGACCAGTTGTGTATAAGGCTGACAAGAGCGTGAGTGGTCGAAGATTTGGGGATACAGCCATACTGATTAGGACGGATGTGGTTGAGAACTGCTGGCTTGACATGTTTACTAACCACGAACTCTTCAGCAATCTTAGAGACAATAGGCGTTAAGGAAATAGGTCTGAGATCTTTATTAATATCATCAATCGAGGAGTTTTTTGGTAGGGGTGTTATATTTGCGCACTTCCAGATATAAGGTAATTGTTCCTCTTTAAGTGAAGAATTAATGATCGCGCACACAGGTAAGGCAAAAATATGAGAAACGTCGTTGAGAATCCAGTTGGGTATATTATCAGGACCGCAGGCTTTAGATGCGCTGACTGAATTAAGCAACTTCTCAACAGCATCGAGGGAAATCGTTGGAAGAGTAAAGCCAGTAGTATCAAATCTATTTGCTGAAGGGAGAGGTTGGTATCCTTGCTGAGGTTCAACAAACGCAGTATTGATGCGATTTGCTAAACCAAGTATAGTTTCTTGTGAAGGGGACTCCCCTGGAAGTAACTTGGATACAATATCAGTAGATGGTCCGGACATACCGCACATCTTTTTACATTCAAACCACCATTTCTTTGAATCGCTATTTTTAAGGTCCTTGACCTTGCTTTGATAATATTTAGACTTGGAGCGCTTGCGATCCCTATTGACACGATTACGATAAAATCTGAATAAGGCAGGACGATTTTGAGTGAAGGCCATTTGGCGCTTATGGATTAATGTCTTGATCGGCACTTAAATATTAAAGAGTAACAAGTAAAGTAGCCTAGTTTTTCAATGATTTTAAATGGCGTTTGTTTTCACACTTGGAGTTTTAGTCCAATGTGTTTTGAAAGTTGACGCGGAACCAATCTCGTACCCAGACCCCATTTGTTGCAAGAAACAAATGGGGTCTGGATACGAGATTGCGCGGAATCATGAAAGGGTAATAAATGAATAATATTGAATTTTAACCAGATGACGTCACGGACACGGTGTGTTGACCGCGCGCCCAGCCGTTAGTAGGGGGAGGCTTTGGAGAAACGACACCCGAACGGCTGAAACCGAGCCTTTAATAGTACTGGAGGGATTTGTCAGGAATTTGTTTGATTGACAGCAGATCAATAAACACATGACAAGTGCCCACTCGCCCGTAACGATGGCGTGGGGAAAGCTAGGGCATATTAAATTTATTTCATATATCAATGTTTACGTTTATTGAGAACAGTTTTTACACACACGATTCCATAATTCCAACGATTGTTGGCCTTTTGTCTTCCAAAAAGCAAGCAGGATGCCCTTAGCTTGGAAAACAAAGAAAAAAGCAACGCAAAACAAGGCCAAACAATGCATACGACTACGAGCCAAATAGATAAATAGAAGTCCTCGCAAAACCCGACAAGGGTTCGTATTTTCACTTTCAGACAGAGTGCGTGCCGAGTGGTCCACATCTGAACATAATAAAAAAACAATTGATAGGAGCCAGCCGAGAGAAAATTTGTTTCCAAGAAACCCGGGCCAAGAAAGCTTAGATGGAAAGTCTGACGGTGACTCTGAATCGCTTGAAACGATCTCGCTATTGCCGTGCTGTTTCAGACGTCTGCAAATCGCTGTCTCCTCTACTAACTATGCTGGCATTCAAGTCGTCTCTAGGTGTTCACCTTGGCTTTGTCCCTCGAGGTCTTATTGACTCCGATATAAAAGGGGTAGGGATGCTCGTCGGACATTTTCGATTTGACCCCTAAGAGGTACTAAAATGGGCGTGGCTCAAGCTTATTTTGAACCCTAAAAGATAATAAAAATGTAAATTGATAACAGCTTTTTTGTTCAATTGACACCCGACCCCTAAAAGGTACCGCTTTACATAGAAATGTCTGTGCTTGATGGTGGATACCCTAAGTGGTACCAAACTCCTGATTTTGACCCCTAAAAGGTACGACGAGCATCCATGTACCCCTCACATAAGGGAGTCCCCCCCCCCCACCCGGGCTCCCCACTCACGGCTGGGCGCGCAAACTGATACATTGTCGGTTTTTAGCCAATCAAAAACTTGCCACTAAAATCCTGTCGCTGAATATATTTGCATAATTTACATTGTTAACTTTTGAAAGGCGGACCAAAGGCTTTCGATTGCTGTTCCAAAATTTGCTTCTTCATCCCCGGCATTGCGCCATAACTGCTATTTTCATTACAAGTGTCAATCAAATGTCATTGAAAACCAGGTACGGTCGTAAGTGGCAAAAAATGCCAGATACGCTCGTAAGTGGCAAAAAATGTGTGAAAAATACATATAAAAAAGCATGGCCCTTTAGGGGCTCCGTACGAACGGGCTTCAAACTCCGGCTTTTTGTTGATCTGCACCAGTCTTGTACCCAGAGCTTATCTCCACAGAGAGAGCTCTCTGTGAAGATGAGCTCTGGGTACGAGACTGGATCTGCACAGAAGACGTTGAAATTACCGTTCAATAAATCTACCTTAATTTATCCTAAAGAAAGCTTTGATTTATACCCTTATCGTTAACAATAGGAAATGGACAATCTGAAATCTAAAATGAATCTACTATGTTCACCGTCTCGTTTTTCTCGGCCAATGGGAATCCAGATATCGTGGCGCATGCTCAACGCGAAAAGCAATCGTTTCTCTCGGCGACAGGAAAGGCAAAGGGATGAGAAACCTCTGCTTGCAGGGTAATATAAACTTGACCAAGACTTGACTTAAATTTGTTTGTAAATTTTAAAATCGATAAATATGAAATAAAGACTCACCTTTTTATCCAAATGTGTTTTAGTAGCAGGGGGCTGAACAGGCTTCAATGCCCCCTGAAAAAAGGGCTCTACCCCAATTTATTTTCACTGATATTAGGCATATCGATTCCTATAGGTTTGGGGTGGAGAAGAAAATTAATTAGAGCCCCAAGGTTCTTTTTCGCGAATGATTTGGCGAATCCCTAATGGGTGACTCCCAAAACCCAGCCCTGTTTCAAAGTTGGAGAAGTTTTAACTAACAGCCCTCTCCCAAACCCATTGGAGAAATTTCCATGGCGGCCCTCAAGCCCACCCCCCTTTGAATTCAAACTTGGAGGAAGCCCAGCCCCTTGAAAGCTGGAGGAAAAGAATTCACGGCCATTTCCATTGGTCACTGTAAGCAAAAAACTCCATGCGATCAACAAGGTACCCTGGTCCCAGAGGCTTTCGAGAACGGAGCCGCGAAGCGGTGAGAAGGGAAGAGAGAAGAAAGCCTCTGGTAGCCCGCGACCGTTTCTCACTATCATGCTAACGATAGGTGCCAATCAACATAGATCAATTAACGAGGAACCAATCACAACACACTAGATACTAGACAATAACCAATCAGAGAACGCTATAAGGTAATTAAATATTCCTCCAATCAGGATGAAGGGACAGATCTTGTCCCTAGTTCAAATCTATTGGCGCGGTACGATCAGTCCACGGTCGCGGGCTACCAGAGGCTGTCTTCTCTCTTCCTTTCTCACCGCTTAGCGGCTCCGTTCTCTTCTCTCCGACGGAAGAAAGCCCCTGGGACAAGGGTGTCAACAAGGTGAAATATACTGTGAAATTTGTCACCAGTGGTTGCGCTATGATTTGTATTCTCGGCATTGCAAGAGAAAGAACCATCTCCGGCGGTGTGGAAACGGACTTCCATCCCACCCAATCGCATTCAACACCTTCAAACCACATCAATCACGCTCAAGCCGCTCCAAGTCGCTGGAATTTGAACTCTTACTAGGTCTGAAACACTTGGATCACACTCAATCGCACTCGCACCCAACTCAAATAATATCATGTAAAATATATAGGTAAGACTTATTTATCGGGTACCAAGATACAGGAAATCAAAGACTTGGCGGGAAAAATGTCTCTTGCGAAAATTAGAGCCAAATATAAGATCGGCACGAGAAAAAACCACGAGATTTGGGGTAGAGCCATTGAAGCACCCAAAAACGAAGAAGAAGAGCCAAAAAACAACTAGCCATTGAAGCACCAAAGGAAATTACAGAGCCACTAGCTATCGAAGATGAAGAGCCAAAAAACAAGAAGAGTTTTTGAAGATTAATTGTCAGAAAGCTTTTGGCGGCCATATACACGAATAAAGTGAGGATAGAAGATGGGGAAGACGAACGTCATAGTCTCCGCGCCAAATTACAAAAATTAGAAGAAGAAGTTGAAAAAATGCAGAGAATCGAGGCAGAAGAGTTGGAGAGATTGCTAGTGGAAGATGAAGAATCTGGACATCGGCTAAAGTGCAACCTCGGGTATGGATATGTTTTTCCTAATCCCCTACGATGGCTCTCCTATTGGGAGTTAATTTGCCGCCCCTTGTCGAGTCCTGGAATTGCTCCAAAACTAAATTTGCTACACAATTCCGAGTCCAACTGGTTCTCATGGGTAGCAAATCACCAAGTTGGGCTCCCGAAGCTAAAAAAGCTCATAAATCACCACCGTCACTGGATAAGCAATGCTGTAGTATCTTTCATCTATTCCAACCAAAGCGCCAGGTCTTGTATCCTTGTCCAAAACAAAAAGCATAGTTGAATTTCTAGCCTTCTCCAATGGAGCATAACTCTTTTCTACAAACCAGTTGCCATCTTCAGCCACCTTAATCCACTTCACCTCAATCCGATATTCATGATGACTTGAAATATTTTGAATAATCCCTGCTGCTCGTTGCATAGTCATAGTAGAATCGACCTCTCCAACTTTCCAGGTGGAGTAGATAGCAGCAGCATTATATTGCTAAATTGTTTTTCATTTTACCATAATTCTAGAAGCCATATATTTTCCATTGGAAAGGAGCTTTCCGGTGGAACAACGTCGTCAAAATCTAAGATAATTGGTCTCTCTGAGGTCGGTTGTGCCATCCTATATATAATAGTATATTTCTATTGTCTAATTGAACGGATATTTTTTAAAGACGAAGCCCCATTTACAAGCCGCCACCTACTCCATGGAAAATGATGAAATTGGATTTCCGTGCTGCCCGATAGTTTTTGTTCCCCATGTTTGAAAAATTTCCACAGGATCGAGAGCCCTTTGTTTCAGGGATATGGAGGGGGGTCAATATGCCTCTATTTCAGGGAAATAAAAGGGCGTTTGGCCTCTTAGTTTCAGGGATATCGTGGTATGTTCAAAGACAATTCCTCCAGCTTTTAAAAGGGGCTGGGCTTGGGGGCCTCCAAGGAAATTCCTCCAGCTTTTAAAGGGGGCTGGGCTTGCGGCCGCCATGGAAATTCCTCCAGCTTTTAAAGGTGGCTGGGCTTGGGGCCGACAAGGAAATTCCTCCAGCTTTTAAAGGGGGCTGGGCTTGGGGCCGCCATATTAATTCCTCCAGCTTTTAAAGGGGGCTGGGCTTGGGGACCTCCATGGAAATTCCTCCAGCTTTAAAGGGGGCTGGGCTTCCTCCAGTTTTGAATTCAAAGGGGGCTGGGCTTGGGGGCCGCCATGGAAATTCAATTGAATTTCAGGCTGGGCTACCAGTCAAACGTTTTCATTGAGTTTGAGAAAGGGCTGCTAGGTAAATTCAAAGAGGGTTGGGTTGACCATTAAGTTTCTCCACTGGGTTTTGGGGAAGGCCGCCAAGTTAAAACTTCTCCAACTTTGAATGCAAAGGGGGCTGGGCTTGGGGGCTGCCATGGAAATTTCTCCAATGGGTTTGGGAGAGGGCTGCTAGTTAAATTCAAAGAGGGTTGGGCTGCTCATTAAACTTCTCCAACTTTGAAAGAGGGCTGGGTTTTGGGAGTCACCCATTAGCGGATTCGCCAAATCATTCGCTCTAATTAATTTTCTTCTCCACCCAAACCTAGAGGAATTGATATGCCTAATATTAGTGAAAATAAATTGGGGGTAGAGCCCTTTTTTCAGGGGACATTGAAGTCTGTTCAGCCCCCCTCCTGCCGTTTTCCTGTATTACCTCTATCGCTTTTGAGAGCCTGAAGGCGGCCATTTGGAGGGTTTTATGGTTTCACTTGTTCCACTTTATACTCCCAAAAGCGATTTAGGTAATAAAGGAAAACACATTTGGATAAAAAGGCGTCTTTATTTCATATTTATCGATTTTAAAATTTACAAACAACTTTAACTCAAGTTTATATATATATATATAGGGAGCTTGAGTACCTGTGTCTGGATAAAAAAAATGGGCTCCTAATCATAATTATAACCAAGATAATCAGTGGGCAGAAGTTGGAGATTCTGCAAAGTCAATGTGAAAGTGCCCATAAACTTCGCCTCGAAGTTTCGACTGTAGCTTCGCCATCGATAGCTGAAGACGAAGAACAGAAGCCAGACGAGTTCATTACTTCTGTAATGAGTGGACTAACACGATCTTCCGTATTAAGGTATCAGGAGCCCTTCAAGAGCGCTTCCCGAAAACTTTCAATTGCGCGTGTTAAATTCAAGAAAACAGCTTGATTTTCCTCATTAGTAAATACTCTTTTATTTATTGTGATTTTAATCCAATTTGACCATACCTTATACCTGGAGCTCCTGTCCCTCGGGAATTTGACGGAAATCCGCGCTGAAACGACCTTCATAAAGTAGAGATATTGATCTAAAAAATGATTGTCTCAGTTTTCTGATATCTTATTCCGTCGCGAAAATAATCAACTGCAAAGATCCGGAACACCTTTTTTAGGGGTTGAAGAACGAAACATGAAAGTATCTCAAGAACAAAACAACGCATAAAAAAAACTGAGACACCCTTTTTTGTCAACATATTGATCTCGCCATATGCCACTTTTCAATCCGATCTATTAAAATCTAGAGGGGCAGGAGCTTCGAATACATGCTACAAAACTTGCATTTATAACGCCGTAAAGAATGGTTTGAAAGTTTCCTGGCATCCCACTGAGGTTTGTTGACACAATTAACTTATCTGTCATTAAGAATGTCATTTTTCCCAGTATTTGATGTTGAGCAGTAGGTATAGGGGAACACGATACCATGTTGTTCATGAAAGGCCGCATGCGATTTTGCGCGCTTCTGTGAAGGACTACGCAGACCACGATAAGTTAATAGCTCTTCGGTGCGATATCTTCGGTTTGAATATCGCAGTAAACAAGTTCAATTTTAGCGTTACCATTATCATGGTATTTCACAGTAATCATAAGTGCACAGAGAAGGCAAAGAAGAAGAAAGCGTAGAGAAACAGCCAAACCAGTACAATAACTGTTACGGAAGATCGTGTTAGGTTTCTGTTGTTCTTCGTCTTCAGCTATCGAAGGCAAAGTTACAGTCGAAACTTCGGGGCGAAGTTTATGGGCACTTGCACTCTTTCAACTTGGAATTGACCTATATCACTATGACGTCATATCAAAACATTCTATTGTTTAAACGCTAAGGATCACGGTCGTGGGAGGGTGACAAAACAGGGACAAAACAGCAACAACACAAAGGAAATCGCTATCAAATGCATTTTGAAGAACGTAGAATAGCGGCAACAGCCACCAAATACGGTAAATATTGTGGGATAAACATTGATACAACTGATATCTGGAAACCAGACAATTCGAAGTTAAATTTTCCTCAGCAGAGCAGATTTAGTTCAAAATTCTATTGTTCAATTAAGTCGATTCTGTCCCCCTCATAAACAAGCCGTGACGTCATAATGATATAGGGTGATTGACTTTGCAGAATCTCCAACTTCTGCCCACTGATTATCTTACTATATTTTAGATATGATTTCTGTGTGAAACGTAAATGAATATTTGCAACTCAACCGCTTCAAGACGAGCTAGACGAGTGAGCGTGTTTCGTGTTTAATTTATTTATAAAAGTTCACGTGTTTTTTCGCGGTCAGTTCCATGAGAACGCTTCACAAGTGCTAATAAGCCGTTGACAGCCTGCTTTCCGTCCATATTTCTTTTCGCCGTAATTTCTCGTTGAAAATAAAATGTTTTGGAATTTTATTTTCACTAAACTGCAGAATTCACTTTGAACATTCTAAAAAAATCACAACAACATCGATTTTTAGATAATATACACAGTTTATTAGCTGTTAGTAAAGGAAAAAGTAATATTAGTGAAAATTGTAAGTTTTTATTCAAATTGTTGCAAAGTTGAATTAATTAAATGACGTCCACCGAGGTATCGACCCAGGCTTTTACTTACGCGGTCATGGGTCAGGAAAGGTCACGTTTCCACGTTTTCAAACAAGCGTAGAAGATAGAGTATTCTCTGTAAACCAAACATTTCTTCGCAGGGGTACTCAAAACTTTCCTAAGGTTCATTGCTATGAAAATTGCACGAAGGCTCATATGCACTTTAACCCTTTGGAACCCAGACGCCCAGTTTGGCTAGCCCGAGCTAGTTAAATACTGCTGACTTTCCCCATGATGCCATTCGGCAGAATTCTACGGACTCGGCGGCGGTGAGTATGGTTTCTTCTGTAGGCTTTCCAATGAAATGTGCTCTAATTTTGGACAAATAAGCCACTGTAAGAGAGCTAGAGGACATCATTAAGTCTGATGACGGCTTAAAAGTACTTGGTTTGCTTTTAGTAGGCCTTGCGAGGGGTTTCACAGGATTTTTCTGTTGTGTTTCTGCTTTGAGACACATGAAATAATTCTTCACTGAAACCCTTGAAATTCTGCAGTTGGTTGTCTTTTCCCCCTGCTCAACCTATTAAACTGTGTCTGGGATTCCTTCTATGAGTTCACTTGGAACTCCTTCTATGAGTTCATTTGGGACTCCTTCTATCCGTTCACTTAGGTCTCCTTCTATGAGTTCACTCAGGGACTCCTTCTTTGAGTTATCTTCACTCAGGGACTGCTTTTATGAGTTCTCTTGGGACTCTTACTTGGAAGTCGCTCAGGTTTAGTGGCCGTTAACTTGAAGTGTTTATGGTTTCTCTGTAGCGTTTGTCCTGTTTCAGGCTGTCTCAGATTTATAGGACCTTGGGCTATATTCATTCTTCCCAATAACTGTTGCCTTACTCCAATGCTTATACTCTCACAGTATCTCCTGTTATCAGGGGTAAGGCCATTTGCCATCTTGTTGCAGTACTTTGTGTGTCTTTCCTTGGTGCATTCTCTCTCTTCTTGCATGCGCGATCTCATTTAGTTTGCGCTTACGGAGATGCTCTGATGTACTAAGTAGCGTCTTTGTCCTGCGACCCATCAGCCTTGCTGTTGGGCTCGTTGCCATCCCATGTGCAGGGTATTCATGAAGTCAAAGAGGGACAGGTAAGTACCACTTCTTGACATCTCATGAGACGTTTTGCCGATTTTACTGCACGGTTAGAGATGAGGTGATGTGTATAAATCCTCACTTCTTGATCATCTGACGCAAACTGATCCTCTGTCATAGACTATTACATTTGGTATGCCATACCTGGCAAAGTGTGCCTTCATTTTATGAATGACTGCATTTGATTTTGTGTTCTCAATGCGCTCTACCTTAAAGAAGTTAAATTATAGACATTAGGCCGCATTTATCAGGAGAACGAGTATCACGATTAAAAATCTTAGTGCACGCCATAGTACGAAACAATGATCAGTTTGCTGCAAATATATCAGGTTTTTAAAACTAGAATACCATCAAAACGAGGCTAGTCAGTCCACATTTAGCTCTGGCCATATAAACCTTTGTAACTGCAAAGATCTTTACATTATCGCAACCAAATTTCTCAGTGTCACTACTCTTGGTGTGCTCTTTAAATTGACCAACGACATTACATCATGATTTAAGGAAATCGTAATTTCTGCATAAGGTCTATATGCTACGGTACTAGGGTAATTATTGGTCAAATTCAAATTATTCTTGTACTAGTAAGTCATGTGCTTGAAGCTTCGGATTGTTTATCACAGAAATCGACCGTAAATACGATGAAGGCCAGTCTGACCAAATCCCTGCTCTTGAAAGCTTGAACTCATATTACACAGTGCATCGTAAACAAGTCCATATTTCTTTGTAGTTCACTCTTCTCCGTTTGTTTTCTCGCATTATAATGTCTAAATACGATCGTTTGAAGACCTCGTGTAGCTCATGTCTCCTTCTCTATCAATCCCAGTCGTTCTCATATCCCAGAATGTGGTACGATTTCATAATGTGGTCATGTATTTAACAAATACGCAAGCCTAAGTCATATCATGAGAGGACGCAAGTGGGTTTGTACTGTAAGTACACCCGAGGATTAAGTCATTAAGTTGTGGTCAGGTTAGGTGTTATGTTCTGTCAATGAAACTGACTAAAGCTGTCATGATAGTCTTTATATTTCAAACTCATTTTAGTGTGATGCATTTTATTAAAATTCATAATTCGCCGCGGGTTCTTCCAACCCGAGATCACTGTTCTAGAAATGGCGCCAAAGAAGGGCCTTTTGCCCTTCCGCACTGTTTGTAGTTTACAACTGCTCGGTACTAGCGGCAGACGGTCACGGATATATCCTCAGCTTCAGAATCTGTGGATTAAACCCCAAATATACTTCGGTACGTGCAAGCTCACTTTGAGTTTTCCGGTGGACATAATTCCAAAGTTGAAAAGTAATTCCATTCAAATTGGAAAATGGCCGTCCGTTTGAAGAACAAGGGTCGTCCTCTGAAGATGACATTTTAGTCTCATTCTTTTGTCTGATTGGAGTAATTCTACTACAGCATCAAATGTCTCGTTCAATTTCGACAAATACTTGTTTCGGATATGGCTATGAAACGGTGTGCTTTCCTTTGACCTCAACAAAGAATTATTCTGGCGGAAAACCAGTGAGATCATTCGACTCGTCATCGTCAATCTCTAAATACGAAAGATATTTACCATAATACAGACAGGATACTCTACTCTCTGAGAAGACATTTCTGGTAAAGATATGTATGAGCCAATCAATGCTATACAGCCATGGTTTAAGAACACTAACTGATCTTTGTAAACGTGATGTGCGCTATCAGTTACCCAGCTATCTCAAGCCTAGGATATGAAGGGGAAAACCATTTTCATACTTAATTTATATTCACGGGAGATCCTTCTTCTACTATGTGGAGATGATGCGGGCTCTGGTTGGGCTGGCCAAAATTTTAAAACTGCGGAAGGGGTATTTGGAAACACATGACAGGCGGTGAGTAACTCACAGAACACAAAACTTGGTAAGACGGAGGTAAGATTTGTTATTTTGTATTTTATTGAATTCAATACGTAGCATGTGCAAGGTCTAGTATCCGTACCTAATTAACTCAGCTTTGTATTGTAATGCGGCCATTCGGCGTTTCCGTTTTAAAACAATAATTCAGTATTATACTGTACAATTTGCCATTTTCTAAATTAATAATATTTCCTGAAATTTATCATATATTCTTTTGATCTGTGTATTACCTAAATAAAACCTAAAGAGGGCACAATATTGGTGCTATTATAACTGCGTAAAAACTCCTGTTAAACAGAATATCTCTCTGTCAGGAACGCCTTCAGGTACCAACTATGCTTGTTATTTTACGCATTTTTTTTTCAAATATTAACCAGTATTTTTGTATGTAAACATTTTAAATGCGTACGGAGTAACTTTATGTCAGACCAGTGGCACCCAGATGTTTCGTCGGAGCGTGCTACTGCTAGCGATAAACTGTATTTTTTGTATGTAAACATTTTAAATGCGTACGGAGTAACTTTATGTCAGACCAGTGGCACCCAGATGTTTCGTCGGAGCGTGCTACTGCTAGAGATAAACTGTATTCTTAGTATGCAAACATTTTAAAATGCCTACGCAGTAACTTAGGTCAGGCCAGTAACATCCAGACGTTCCGTCGGAGTGTGCTACTGCTAGAGATAACCCGTAGAAATCATGAACAGTAAATAATGGAATAAAATAAAATTGTCTCATAAATGTTACAATAAAAACAGTTTTAAAATAAACAGTTTTAAAATTCCGGCTGAAGTACTCTAATCTAACGAAAAACAAAGATTTACTGGACTATTTTATTTTGCTTTCTTCTATTACTTTATTTTTCTATTTGGTATTGATATATTTGTGTTTTCCTTACTATAGGTAATTTGGGTTGGGTCTTTAGGTTTTATACTAGGGGTCGGGTTGATAGATGTCTAATACCTTGTAGGGGACCTCGTGTCCTATTGTATTTATCACCTGCCACTTATATGGCAAATCTTGAAATAAATAAATAAAAAAAAAATAGAGTTGGACGCGCGATGAAAGCAACCAAACTCAGAATCACAGGAAGTCCAAGCTAACTGAAGCAAATTGCTGATGCCATCTTTGAATATCATTCAAGTGTTAGAAATGAGGCTCCTGTTTGATCTAAATGGTGAAATATATGTCAGATGCAAGATATTACCGATAAACGAAACTGCGGTCGGAGAAGGCACAGTTTTCTAGCTATAATAAAAAAAAATACAGGAAATTTCCCAAATAGTACGAAGTTTCGCCTGAGAGGATAAAACGGGTGAAATCTACGAATCATTAATTGTTTACGTAAACACTGATCGATGGATTGAATTTCGTAGGAATTGATTTTATTTCACTGGCCTTCAGAGGATTTTAATTTCGTTGTTGTTAATTGAACGCGAATGATCGAGCTTAGCTAATTCATAGCTAGAATTACAGACAACTGGACAGGTTGTGAACAGGAACAAGCCAGCCTTTCCTCGAGGATTGTTGCTGCTTGAACTGGAGATACTATAAGAGCTATTTGACAGCTATAAAGAAGGCCGAAGGTATTAAGACATCAGATGCCAATTAAAGTTTCCCGCCCGAAGATTAACTTGTGGTGACTAAGTCATCCGCTTTTTTGACTTTTTTGTCGTAAACTAGTTTTATTTTCGAAACATCCATTATTTACCGGGTTGAGTTCCAGTGATTGGTCTCAATCTCGATCAACCTGTGAGAAACCGACAGCCTCGGATATTTCTTTCATCATTGACTGATTTAGAGTCTTGAGTGTTGACATGGAATTGTAGGCCCGAACAACACCGCTGAACAATCGTACAGCTCGACTTAACCTAAACTTTGATGGACTCGTCAAGTTCATTGCGTTACGAGCCGGGATTGAAGAGAGCTCGAATTCTACTTAACAATGTACTTTTTCGGACAGGAAAATCCATCCAGGTTGTGATCATTTGAGATACTGTACATTTGGTTTTCTTTCCGTACAACATGGTCAATATCTTCATCCGTAAGCTCAATGAAACGATTACGTTAAAGTGCTACTGAAGCGAAATTTCATCATTAAAATTAAGATCTCACTTGAAAGTCCTTTCGAAATGAGGAAGAATAGCATTTCCTGTTTTTCAATATCTCATCTCGTTCCAGAGATATTAAGGTTTTTGGGATATGCAAATTAGATGGTCTGTGACGTTATAAGGTTGACACAGCCATTAAGACAATCACAAAATGAAGAATATATCTGCAAATAGTTGGTAAAAACAATTGAAACTTTGCACATGTGTGGTACTAAGGAAAATACACATTACTGTGGAAATCATGATGTTGCTATAGAAACACTCTTGGCCCCAGGCTCCTTTTACCTTGAACATAAAATTGTAGTTTTTATCTCTGTTACAGAAAATAATTTACTTTAAGCCACTCACATACAATGCTTACACTGTTCCAAACCTTCTGATATGCCAACAGTAGAAAAAAATTGTTTGGCAAAGGAGAAATAAGAAAAATTGTTTTCCTCATTGAAAGAGCCTGGGGCCTAGAGTGTTACCATGGCAACATCTTAATTTGCATAATGACATGTATTTTCCTTCGTACCATACGTGTGAAAAGTTTCAATTGTTTTTACCCACTATTTGCAGAGATATTCTTAATTTTGTTATTTGTCTTCATGGCTGTGTCAACCTTATGACGTCACACACCATCTAATTTGCATATTCCAAAAACCTTAATATCTCTGGAACGAGATGAGATATTGACAAACAGAAAATGCTATTCTTCTTCATTTCGAAAGGACTTTCAAGTGAAGTCTTAACTTTGATGATGAAATTTCGCTTCAGTAGCACTTTAAGTGATTTTAGCCTTTAATTGACTTTTATTGTTCAGAAGGTCTGCCGAGTGAATACTCTAAATCTCTTCTGATGTTTCAACTTTAAATGAAAGTTTTCCGCCTTTTAATTTTAAAAGAATCGCAAACAAGCAGTTACGCTCGGGCCGATGTTCTTTTTAGCCAACCAAAACGCTTGTTAGATTGAATCTATAATATAAATGAACATCATCGGCTTACTGAGTCAACTGAAACTCATATATCTGCGCATGCACGCATCCTCGAGATAAAAATAATCACTCATTCTGCGCGGTGGATACTTTACTTCGCAAACTTCGAGAAATTCATGAAGAAAACGAATTTTATAATTCAACCGGTTGGAAAATGTGGAGGTCATTTAGCAAATCCCAGAATTATTGCCTTTGAAGATCACGGAGCTGAAAACCAACAGCGACAAAAAGAAAGACGAAACAGTAACTAATCTATGTGAACTAAACTGAGCCCACAAGTAAACATAAGCCCCCAGAGAACTCATGGATACACACCAGGGCCCGGTTATTCAAAGGGTGCGGATAACTTTATCCAACGGATAAATCCTTATCCAGTGGATAAGTGTTAACCAAACTAGCTTATCTTATCCACTGGATAGGGATTTATCCGCTGGATAAAGTTATCCACCCTTTGAACAATCGGACACAGCCTAACGACTATGTATTCGAAAGAAACTAAGTTATGCTATTTTATTTCTCTATGAACAGAAAAGTAGTTTTCAAATTCAAAACATATTCGATTCTCTGCTGATAAATCTAGCTTGTGTGGCGGCTCAATTCAGTGCAAATTTCGCCACATCAAACGTTACACATACCAAGGAAAAACAACCACACCTCCAGCAAAAACGAAAACACAATGGTCTATAATTAGGATCGTTAGTCCAGCTTTTCAATGCCGGTGTCACAGCGATTTCGCCCCCCCAGTGAATTCTCCCCCCCGGGGCGAAATCGCTAGTGAATTCGCCCCCCCGGGGCGAGATCGCTAGTGAATTCGCCCTCCCCGGGGCGAGATCACTAGTGAATTCGCCCCCCTTCAGTGAATTCGCCCCCCCCTAGGGGGGACGAAATCGCTAGTGAATTGTAGTCGTAATTCTTATTGAAATCGCCCCGCCTCAGAAAATAGAGGCAGTACATGTCAACGCAATCTAAAGTTTAAAAAAAAAATAAGTGTAAGACCTCTTTAGCTACTATTACTACTACTGACTACAAAAATACGCGAGTCGATAACACTCCTTTTCTTCGGAAAGTCATTTCAAATTCTTTCCGAATTTGAGTTAATTACACTACTAGAAAACTGCAAAACTTATACCGCCGTTTTATCTTCTCATTAGTTAATAAGCTGTTTATCCAGAAAGGTTTTCCTAGTTAGAACTGATCTAATTACCGAATTAACAAGCGCCGTTAGCTCAATTGAAATAGAACAAAGCACGTGAGTCGGCAACACTCCTTTATTCGGCAAAGTTCTTTAAAAATAGATGGATCGATGCGAGCATTACGGGTTATAAAAACTTACATACCACGATAATTACGTCAACTTCATTATGGTTTTCATGCATGTAAAAATCATCAGGCTATTTGGCAGTTGTTTCCAAATACGAGTCCACTCGCTGCAAGCTAAGGTAAGTTTTAAAACTTCCCGCCGTTTTAGATCTAATTAGTTCATTAGCTTGCATATTCAGGAAGTTTTCACGCGAGTCGGTGACACTTGAACATTCGGCAAAGTCTTTTCAAAGTAGGCGGATAAACGAGTTGTCAAAACCTTTAAGTATCCACAATAATTACACCATCTACATGTTGGCTTCAGGCAAGAAATACTAACAACTAATCATTCGAAGATTGACGAATATTGTAATGATGTTGCACTGCTCGCGCGAATGAAAATTGCAGCGTTTACCGTAGCTACCAACGCGAATTTTGTCTAAGAAAAGTGAAGCGTGGATTTTAAAATAAAATTGAATTTCATGCCTTTATACACATTACTGATAGTTTTTTGTATTACTATTCTCCACGTCTAATACATTACAGTAATCAAAAGAAGGAAAACATGTATTCATAACCTTTTAAAAGGTTAGAGGGAGGGGGGCGAAATCGCTGGTACACCGGAACAGCGCATGGAAAAACTAATTAATTTATAACGTCACAAATTACAAGACTTGAGAAGAAGGTTTTCAGATTTTCCTTACTTCGACGTGCAAAATTACACAGATAAATAAAATAGCAGAACTTATTTATTTGGAATACATCTTGTAGAGTAGTTGGCGATATGATAATTTGAATTATGTCCATTAGGGCCTGATGGTTGTTGTTTTTCATTCATTCTTAAATTTAATACATTTTATTCAGTTAACCAAATAACAGACTGTGAATTGCTTAAAGTCACATGCATTAACCCTAAACCTCTAATTCGAACCATAAAACATAACCGGCTAACCATTTCTAAAATAAGTTCCCAAGTAAACTGGCCTAGGGCTAGGGTTCACAGGTATAAACAAGTTCTTAGTATTTCACAGAATCTAGCTAGTCTTATAATGACCGTTTTGAAGAGAGGTATTTCAACGGCAGAAAGGGAGTTAAAAATGATGAAATTTACAAAATGTATAAAAGAAGAAACACAACTTAAATTACTTGTTTTAAGGGAGGAGTGATCGGCTGGCTACATGCAGTAATATTACGTTACTCTTTTCAGAAATTAAGTTTAGAAGACGAAAGGGTATCCAATTGTTGAGATTTCGGCGTAAGAGAATACCTTCTCTCCAGTTATTGATCTGAAGAGGTATCATACGCTAAACAAACGAGCATGAGAGCGCATGAAAGTTTCTTCAACTCTCATCGACTATCATGCAGCCCGGTCAAACGAGCATGAGAGTTGAGGCATAAGAGTTGTATGAGAGTTTTCTTCAACTCTCATCGACTAAAATGCATGCAGCCCGGTCAAACGAGCATGAGAGCGCATGAGCCGTTGAAGAAAACTCTCATGAAAATTAATTATTTGAACACCAGGTTCAAAGTGCACGAGAGTGGATGAGAGTCGCCAGAATTTGCGCTCAAACGAGAGTGAGAATTTCAACTCTTATCTACTCTCATGATCCTCTAATGCTCGTTTGACCGGGGATTTAGTCTAACAATCCCAAAGTATTATTTAAATCTTCCCCATGAGGACCATCATTTACGTCAAACTAAAAATTACTTTCGGTTTTGTATTATGATCTGAGCGTGTCGTTTTCAAGCCAGCAACTGAAAAATAGCTTATACCTTTAACAACGTAAACAGAACACGTGAAATAGTTGCCTAACAGACAAATACTGCTATGCTTAATCGTTTGCGATATGTTAGCTTAACAAAGTTTGATCGTTTTAGCTTGGAATCTCTTTCATTAACAATAAAAATACATAACTCCAAATATATGACTAAAATTGTGCTGCCGTTTTATAGATCTTGTTTTCTCACCTCGTAGGCCATGACCATTGCACACTGAACTTGACTGTGTCCTTTAGTTTTACTATAATTATGAGATTTTGACTCCCAGGACTAAACAGGTCGATAATTTTCGTCTTGCTTATTGCTTACGACATCACCTTATTTTGAAACGATTCGGCTCCGATAGCCGGTAATCGGCTAACTCTGTTGCCACCCAATTTAGATCATGTGATGTAAACACACATTACTCTGGAGAATTGACTCTTTGAAAATTAATTCTATTCAGATAGGCATGACTGCATTATGATTAGAATAAAAAAGGAATAATTCCCCAGAGTGATCTGAATTGGGTGGCAACAGCGTTAGCCGATTACCTCTATTTCTTTGTATTATTTATATTGCTAAACATCATAGTACTTTATTATGAATAATATATTAGTACCTTCTGTCAAAAGTTAGAAAGTCATGTAAGTAGGTAGAAACTCAAACAATAATATACAATGTGAAGATCAATGTTAGACATGAGGTCTGGAGCACCAACGATTAAAACTGAAGACGCCGAATGAAATTAAACGTTTTGGATTGAATTTTTTTCACGAGCAAAATCATAATATATACGTATACTATTTTACGATTGCGACTATATCTAATTATAGCTACTACCGCTCTGGAATTTGTCGCTTAATTAAAATAGATAAGAACAACAAATATTCTTGACCAAATAACTAAATTTGACAAGGATTCAAAACTATTCGTCGGAAACATCAGACACTTTAAACAATCGGAAGAATCTAAGACAGAAATTATCTTTTAGACACTGGACATTTTCAAACAATATATCAAATCTTCCTTTAATTTTCTTAATTTTGTCGTAAGAAACAGGGTAGGAAACTGTGCTATTAATAACATTACGTCCCTTATTTGCCCATGGTTGTCTTGTCAACATTATAATCATGAATGTCATGTCGAAATAGCAAGATCAGTAAATTACCAAACAACAAACATGTTGTCTTCCGATCCGTTACGTTTCATATTTATCTAACAATTTTGATCATAGGAGAATAGTTGTATTTTGTGTCCTCTTGCAAATGTTTTATTTACGACACTGAAAACGAGTGTAACAGAAAAAGGAGATTTAGACAATATATAGGCTCGACAGTTTAAATGAAAGAGAATGATATCATAAGTAAAGTGATGCCTTTTCAGTAAAAGAAGATTAACAACAAATACTATTTAAAATGTTTCACTTCGTGGTTGAGTTTTAAAACATTACTACAGGCTATATCAGCCACCTCCTTTAAAGATCTTCCATGTACACCATGTTAAATGTTATTATTTTGCGTCAACTTCGTGACCTCATTTTCCCTCCAAAACCATTAAAACCAAATCGAACGAGTTTGTTGAAATGAGGAGAGATACCAATCGATTTTAAGCCTACGAAGAAGTTAACAATTGGCCTATTTGAGGGTCTTTTTTCCCAGCGTGTTTAGCCGAATGATGTGATTACATATACAGACACAAAAGGATGCAATATGCTTTGCAATCACATTATTTTAAATAAGTCCCATTGCAGGAAGCCCGACTGTTTTCAAAATGGATATAATTAATTATACAACTTTCTCTCTTGTTAACGAATAAAACGTATCTTAGTAAGAGGGCATGTTTAATTTCTATCATTGCCTTTATTGTTGGTATCATGTAGTCCACTTCATTTTCATACTTACGCTCAGGTGTGACGTAACGCGATAACTGAAGTGTGATAGGGATGTTGTCCTAATGAAGCCATTGTCTTCCGAGACAGGAACTGGGACATTTTTCTGTTACGGATTATTAAAATCAGTCAAATATTTTTGGCCGACAACCTTTATTGAAATAGGTATACCGATACATCGAGCTTGATTATTTAATTCATTCATTTCCACCCACATGGGATTTATTTAGGGTGCGTTCGATTGACCGTATTCCGGAATAAGAATACACAAAATGACATCCAAAATGATCACCACAAATTTTTTTAGCCACTGGAATACTAACTGATCCTGAATATCATATATCAGCAAGTATTTATACTTTACCGTGCCAAATATTCCCGAACCAGTGATTTCCATAGCCTCCGATGCTGGATGGTATTTGCGGCTTGACGGAACGGCGGAATAATTTGTTTTGTGTACACAGTGAAGTAAAATTAACTGGAACGGAGCTAAGTGAAATAAATACACGAAAACACAAATGAAAGCTAAGAACGTTTCGAAACGTTTCAAGGAAACAGAGACAATTGGCGAAAAGGCTAATTTGATAGCCCCCGGGGGGGGGGGGGGGGGGGGCAAAATCAGGAGTTTGGTACCACTGAGGGTATCCACTATCAAACACAGACATTTCTATGTAAAGCGGTACCTTTTAGGGGTCGGGTGTCAATTGAACAAAAAAGCGGTTATCTATTTACAATTTTATTATATTTTAGTGGTCAAAATAAGCCTGAGCCACGCCCATTTTAGTACCACTTAGGGGTCAAATCGTCTCACTCGAGGGGAATTGTGCCGTTGAGTGCGCTGCAGAAGTTTTTCTCGGCTTTCTTTATTTCCCCGGGGCTCTTCCCCATTTAACTTCCATTTAATACTGACTTTGGGTGAATGCAATAAAATTTTATTTGAGTTTAGTATTTTCCCGCCTCCTACACCGCGAACGTTTGATAAATTCAATTAGAGTGTAAACTAAAATGGAAGTAAATATCTAAGATATATATAGGATGTGTTTTTGTCACTTTAAAGCAACGGCTTGAGTCCAAATCACCGCTCTTGGTTGTAGGGGTAAAAGACTTATAAAAAAACCTACAGGAGTCCCAGAGGGGGTGTCCCTTGTAAAAAACATTTTGTTGATTACCCAGCATGCAATTGGAGGTGGGAACAGGAAAACATGGTGGAGAGAAGTGCAGCATTAAGAATAGCACGCTTCACAGTCGCAATGTGTGTTTTGTGCAAACAAACCTGGTGGTTCGAAAGATTAAAGAAGGTACTGTAACGACTGAGTGCTGATTTTGTGTTTGCTTTTGAGTTCAAGGGCGAATGGGAAGGATTTTGGAGGCCGATTTTCAGCTCCTCAAAATTGGTGAAAATCGGAGAAACGAAAAACGATCTCCAAAACAAATGAGTTTTTCTCCAAAGTGGGAGAGTCAAGCGATCCCAGTTATAGCTGTGGCTTTGAAGTCATTCATCCCTTGAAATAATATCGCAACATCGTATTTCCAGCGTGTCTAGGTTTGATGCAATAATTTTCTCCAGGTACATGCTTGATATTGGCCGGTTACGGCCGGTTCGGGTGCGAAAGGGTTAAGGGATTTCTTCGTTTTTGCCTTCTTTGTGCCACTCATGATTTCTGTGAAATACCATGACAATGGTAACGCTAAAATTGAACTTGTCTTCTGCGATATTCAAATCGAAGATATCGCACTGAAGAGCTAACTTTATACTGTGGTCTGAATAGTCATTCATCGCAAAATCGCATGCGGCCTTCCATAAACAACACAAGGGCACCCAACGAAGTTTTCGGTTAAAAAGGTGTTCGGGAGAGTAAGTTAGCCTAAAACTTTCGGATTTGAAAAAAATTGTCCCTAGAAAATTGTTTTCTGAAATACTGGCTAGAAAATTTGTTTTCAATCCCTAGAAAATTATAGAAGAAAAGGGAGACTAAAAGGTTTCCCCTAAAATATTCGTACGTCCCAATTCGTCCGATCAATAGAGTCAGAACAGGAAAAAAAGAATACCTAAAAATTCGTACCTCCACAAAACTTTGCAACATGAAGTTACTTGGGCTAGAAAATTCTTGTTATGTTCTAGACTACTAACAAATTCGTAGGCCGGGAATATTTTGCCATAGTATTTTCGGTTGACGCGATTTCCACCTAGAAAATCCGAACAGCTAATAGCTTTCTAGAATACGTCAAAAGACATAGTAGGCGCCTTAAAATGGCTAGATAAGCTGCAGACAACTGGTTTCAAACGAATTTCAAAAAGTACTCGTTGGGTGCCCTTGACAACATGGCATCGTGTTTCACTATACCTACTGCTCAACATCAAATACTGGAAAAATGACATTGACAGATAAATTAATTGTGTCAACAAACCTCAGTGGGATGCCAGGAAACTTTGAAATCATTTTTCACGGCGTTATAAATGCAGGTTTTGTAGCAGGTATTCGGAGCTCCTGTTCCTCTAGATTTTAATCGATCGGATTGAAAAGTGGCATATAGCTAGATCAATATGTTGACAGAAAAATAGTTTCTTTCTTCAACCCCTAAAAAAGGTGTTCCAAATATACTTTTTTTTTAGATCAATATCTCTACTTTGTGAAGCCGGTGGTTTCAGCGCGGATTTCCGTCAAATTCCAGAGGGACTGAGGAGCTCCAGGTATAAGGTAAGGTGAAATTGGATTAAAAACACAATAAATAGGAGTATTTGGGCCTAGAACATGGCCAAGAATCGAGGCGGTTAGCAGGCGCATCTTCTGAAGTTTTGATAACTGCATTCAAGGTATATACAATATATCCCAAATGTAAAACTCTATATAGATATATGGATTTTGCTATTGCTGGGGATTTTGAAATGTTATATAGTTCTAAAATTGTTTTTGCGAAATATGCTTGAAAGTGAACTACCTGTGGTTTTTAGTGGGCTACCTGTGGTACTACGATGAAAATAATTACCAGAGGTCATTCCGATCTTGTGGTTGTATATTTCAAGATGGCGGACCAACTCAAGCCAAAAACTTTTCGAACAAGAGTTTAGCTACTTCAGCTGTTTTCATCGGTTTTAGATCCAAAAGTTCCGGACTTTATTGAAGATAGATTGTCAAACGAATTAACGGGAATCGTCAAACGGCTCTTCGAACTATAACTATACAATTGACTATATATACTTACAATAGCAGTTTGACCAGCTACAACTGACATGGAACTACAAGCTCAATACTTTGGCTATGTACGGCAAATGTTGCATATTTGCATACGATTATATACAGCTCAACGTTCAGGACTTCAACACAGTTTTGTCAGTTTATACCGTTTAAACCTACGAAAAAAGGACACCTAACGCTGGAACGAGCCAACGCGAAGCTTTTGGGATTTACGCACCGGTACATCTATAAAGTGAGATACTTTTATTTGGCTTTTTTGTGCTTTCTCAGTCATTTTGTGCATAGGACCATTATTTATGAGCGTACTGCGCATTACTCAGTGTAACTTGGCAGCCATGCTGTCCTCGATTCTTGGCCATGATCTAACGCGCGCAACTAAAAGCGCTCTTGAAGAACTCCTGATACCACAGGCAGCCCACCCGCAGTGGGCTACTAAAAATGAAGCGAGCGCTTCAAACATCGAGAAACAAACGCCTGAAACTCCCTCATATCGCCCAAAAAAGCACATTAGACCATATCAAAGTGTAAATAGTTTATTTCACTACGAGTTTCAAGGTATTTGGGGATCATTTGACCAAATATGAGGATTTTTCGAGCCATTTAGCGAACTGTTTCGGTCATTTTACAGAAAACCGATGAAACATACGATGACGTCACATGATTCCACTGCCACAGGGAGCCCACGCGCGGGTAGGCTGCCTGTGCTGATACCTTAAACACCGGAAATCAACTGTAATCGAGAATGTAATTATAAATGCTAATTGTGTTTTAAGCCGGCTACTTGTATCAAAGGCCAATAGAAGAAAATTATTTGCTGCTCACCATCTTGAAAACAGGAGAGATCTTGCACTTTGGAAACCGATAGCCATTATCTCCGCCCCAAACTAACAAACTATATATGCTCACACTGAGTCCGATCGACTACAGTGACTCGTGCACGAGTCGTTAACTTACGGCATGCATGATCATCAAGTTACAAAACATATTTTTGTGAGTTAAACTCGCTGTTTTACTAAACTTCACGTCAAAACACAAGACTAATAAGGAGCACTAAAGGAACTGTAGTAAAAATACAAACGAAGACGATCAGAATTAGCCTAAAGTACAGCGTACCGACAAGCACTCGCGAATTTGCGTAAATCGCTCTCCGACGATCCAGATGCCAATCTGCGAGGATTGCGAAGAATATAAACCCGTCAAAGGATTGCTCCTCCCCTCCCCTCCCCAATGGATACTATTATGGTACCAGTATTCCCTGAATTAAGAAGGGATCTTAAATGTTAGAGAATACAAACAACCAAGAATATAATGCATCAGTCAATTCCAGCAATGCGCGTAACTGTTCTGTTCGTCCGGTGGACAACAGTAAACTGTATATTTGTAAACGAACTACTTGATATCGTTTTAAACTCGGACCGGCAGAACTTGGGCCCCGAATGGCTCCTGAACATTTTAGCGTAGCATAGCATAGCGTTAACAATACAGGATTGCAGATCAGTTTTAGATGGGCAGTGAACGTACGGGAACTGCTATTTTCTAGCTACGTTGTAGAAATTAAACATCCATAGATTTACCGGCTTTTAAGTGCCCTAGCGTATACAAATAACGTGGTTTTGAGAAATAGATAGAATCCACAGGCAGCCGGAGTAATTACAACAACTCAGACTTATAGTTTTTTACTTGATACAGTATGGCGTTGTTACCACGAGACCAGTCTCTTTCCCAAAATTATTTTCGGCAGTCAAATGCACCGGGGTAGAATAATGCCCGATCCCCGGGCCGATATAAGAAAGTATGCAAATGCCCCACCATGTCCCAGGGGGATGGGTATTGCTGGAATTGACTGATGCATAACCTACACAGTGATTAGTCTTGTCAATGCCTCGCGGATCTTGCCCTTCAGTGTCGTATCTTACAGGGCTAAACAACCATAGTCAGGTTGACACAATCTTACTGGACTTTAGCAAGGCTTTCGATAAGGTGTCACACCGTAAGTTAGCTGCTAAGGCCGAGTATTATGGTATCAATGGGCACATGCTTGGTTGGATTAATGCTTTCCTCCAAAATCGTTCACAAACCGTGTCGATGAACGGATCTCATTCTGACGTCGCTCGTGTTACCTCCGGTGTTCCACAGCGTCTGTCCTCGGTCCGACCCTGTTTCTGTTGTATATTAACGATATTGCTGAAAACATTAGCTCCAACATCAGGTTATTTGCTGATGATACGATTCTCTACCGGCAGATTAAATCTGAATTAGATTGCGAGATCTTGCAGGACGACCTAAACACACTAGCAAAATGGTGTATGGATTGGTCGATGGAATTTAATACTGCCAAGTGTCACCTGTTGAACATAACCAATAAGCGTGAATATAGCAAGTTTACCTATCATGTAAATGGGAAGGCTCTATCTCCGTCACCATCTCATGACTACCTCGGAGTCACACAGACCCATGATCTTCGCTGGAACACTCACTGCTCCAAAATCGCATCTAAATCTAACAAAACACTAGGTAATTGTTTGCATAACCCTGTACCAAATCTGTTAAGAAGCGAGCTTACGAAACTTTAGTTAGACCCAAACTTGAATATGCTTCCGAGGCTTGGAACCCTTACACTGACTCTGACGTAAATAAGATTGAACAAGTTCAGATAAGCGTGATAAGCGTGATGTGTCATCAGAGAAAGCAGTATAGGATCCACAGGCCACAGGCATTGTAGTGCTGTTGGTAAAAAACCTCAACTTCTTCGCCCCTCGCGTTCAGTTTCGTTGTAGTTGAGATGCAACACAGTTCCAATTGTCTTCAGATGAGTTATATCGAACTGGTTGAATTTCATATGTAGTTATGATATAAAATCACGTTTGCCGCGTTGAATTTGGTTGAACTTCATATCTTTTCTCAGAAGATTAAGCGCTCAGTCACACGGGTTCCTGGCATCTTGTATTTACTGATATCGTCATCGCTTAGTATTCTCTCGAGTTAACTATATTTTATTGAGCCATTTAAACGAGAGCAAGGTAGCCATGGCTTACCTAAGCCGCGAAGTTCACAACAATGTTCTATTGATACGAGGCGGCTTAAAACGCACCTAACCCTTCCTATATTTATACCTCCGAAACATTTTGAAGAAAGTTTTGGTTTACAGAGAATACTCTGTTCTACGCCGGATTTGTTTTAAATCTTGAAAATTTTATCTTACCTAACCCATGACCGCGTAAGAAAAGGCCCGAGTCGATTCATGGCATGGCGCCTTTCTATCACAACAATCGATTTATAGAGAATATACAGTTTGAGAGTTGTTAATAAAGAAAAAAAATTAGTCAACATTCTAAGTATTTCTTCAAATTAGTATCAGACCCTGTGTGGGAGGGAAGGGGGAGAATGGGGAGAGAAGGCCGTCGGACAAGGCCGGACTTGTGCCAAACGTCCAGATTCTGGACGTTGTGCTGATTGGATAGAAAAAATATACTCAAACCGGATGTGAAAATGCCAGTTCTGGAAACCAAACAACAGGAGAAATAAAGATCGTCAACCGGCGTCATTGTAGCAGTCAGCCGCGTACTGAAGCTAATAAAAACACGGCAAGTTTCTCGACTTGCAGCGAATGGTATCAAAGGTGTGCCGCTTGAATGCTGCGACATTTTGCACATTCCTTGTTATAAGCCTTTACAAAACAATTCCCACGACAACAATTACAGACTTATTATCCAAGAAGGAGCAACAGAACTCTTCGTAGCACAAAAACAAAGAAACAGATGAAATACAAGTACCATACTAAGGTCTTAAATTTTCTTCACAGAGATCGAAAAACTTTGATCTAAATCCGGCCGACATTTCGAAATTATAAATTGCCGAGTCGGAGCTAGCCTGCTACACCAGACGATTTTTTTCACTCTCATAAGATGACGTCTACCCAGGAATCGACCCAGGCTTTTCCTTACGCGGTCATGGATCAGGGAAGGTTAATTATTCATAACTTCAGACAAGCGTGGGGCAAACTACGGCATGTAACCTAACTTACTGTACCGGAACTCTGTAATGTGACTGGTCAGAAAGACAAAAACAATAGGGAAACCATTTCAAAGATCTTAGTTCTCATATCAAACTTAAAAGCAGGCTATGAGCTTACTTATTACAAAGCTATAGAGTACTACGAGGAGGAAAGTTATGACAACGGCACGGTTACCGTGACATTGAAATGCTTTCCCCATTGTTTTTGTCCTTCTGATTCAATCCAATGATTACGGCACGGTTACCGTGACATTGAAATGCTTTCCCCATTGTTTTTGTCCTTCTGATTCAATCCAATTATTACGGCACGGTTACCGTGACATTGAAATGCTTTCCCCATTGTTTTTGTCCTTCTGATTCAATCCAATGATTACGGCACGGTTACCGTGACATTGAAATGCTTTCCCCATTGTTTTTGTCCTTCTGATTCAATCCAATGATTACGGCACGGTGACGGTAAGGCTCCGTACTGCATGTCATATTTTTGTCATACGAAATGAAAAAAAACTGACACGGATACCAATCTTCTGATGGACAACGATGGACAATTAACTTTATTCAGTCAATCTTTTCCAAATATCATAACAGGACGTTACTCAATATTATCTGAACACTTGAATGTGACTGGAGTCGGTTTCGGATTGTCTTTGCCCAAAAAGAGACGAGAACAGTTCATTCCTGAAACGATCAAAGAAAACAAAAATTGTTGAAAATGACTTGGTTAATATGTTAGCCCGGAATGTTAAAGTGCTTTAGACGACTAACCTTGATGCATCTGGCATGGGTCCTCTATCCATAGGCGCCATATAACCTACGAGTTTGGAATGAACATTGTACCTACATGACGTGAACATTGTACCTACATGACGGAACAAAACAGTCAGTTTCTTCTATTCGTTCCCACTTCCATATATAAAATCTCCCTAAATCAGATGGACAAACATGTAGTTTTAACCCACAAATGACGAACTTTTACATAAAGACGAAAGTCAAAAATAACTACTGAGATTAGCAAAGTATGTTTCCAGGTATAATGGAGAACATTTTGATGAAGGATGGCAAAGATTCGGGTGGATGAACTTAAAATCGGTTCACTGTAAGGGAACATCATTTATGGATTTGGGGGAGGGGGTGGGGGAAAGGGGGGGGGGGGGGGGGAGGGGAGGGAGGGGAGAGGGAGCTGACGGAAAAATGGGGGGGGGGGGGAAGGAATTGTTTATATTAACTTTCAAAAGGGCAATTTCAAGAGGGGAGGCGTCAAACGTTTTTTAAAGCTATTTCAGTGATATTAGGGACGTAGCTACCTTTAATCCGAAATAATAATAATAATAATATTGCTTTATTTATCGAGGGTAACACTTAATATCGTACAGATAATATACAAGTGGCCCTCGACATAAAGAAAATACATAAATATATAATTAATAACAGTAACAACTAAGCACTAATAAAGACAGTTTCAAATTACAGTAATCATTGGAAGCAGTGAGGTTAACCTGCATAGTATGAGTTCAACTTGAATGAGAATGAATCTCTTGAGGCTGCTTGTTTTAGTTCAGTTGGTAGTTTGTTCCATAGAGAAGCAGCGCTAAAACTGAAAGATTTCTTGCCAAAGGATTGCTTAACCTCTGGTAGCATAAAGTTGTGGGCAGCGTTACTTGTGTTAAGCGAGTGTGTGTCTTTCAGCAATTTGAATTTATTTCGGACGTATTCAGGCGTTTCTCCATTAAGGATCTTATACAACAGCATTAGTTTGAGTCCTTAAAAAGCGTTGAAGAAGGGGTAGCCATAACTTCGCAATTCGCTTGAGTAGTTGTTCCCCAAATTGTGGATCCATAGTCCATGATGGACTGGACGACTGTGCTGTAATATATTCTTGCTTTTGGTGTTAGAAACTGTTTTATTCTTCTGAGGAGGCCGAGTCTCTTGGAGATCTTGCCCTTAACGTACTCGAAGTGGGTGTCCCAAGAAAGGTTGTGTCGAGGTAGATCCCAAGTAATTTTGTGTTTGTAACTGATTCAATTGTAGTATTCATTTGTTGTTGAAGCACAGACTTAGAAGTCATTGCCATTACTAGTCTTTATCATTTAATTTTCACCTCAAAATGTAGGATGCAGTATAATCCACTATATAATCTTTGCCATCCTCTATTGAAATAGTTTTAAATGCATATCAGGACGTTCACATGGTATTTCTCTTCTATCTTAGCATTTGATTTTCGTAGTTTTGATTGCCACTGCCCCTTTAACTAAACTACAGGTTCAAGTATACCGTATTTTAACTAAACTACAGGTTCAAGTATTCCTACTGCCACCCACCCTATTTTAACTAAACTACAGGTTCAACTATTCCTAGTGCCACCCACCGTATTTTAACTAAACTACAGGTTCAAGTATTCCTAGTGCCACCCACCGTATTTTAACTAAACTACAGGTTCAAGTATTCCTAGTGCCACCCACCGTATTTTAACTAAACTACAGGTTCAAGTATTCCTAGTGCCACCCACCGTATTTTAACTAAACTACAGGTTCAAGTATTCCTAGTGCCACCCACCCTATTTTAACTAAACTACAGGTTCAAGTATTCCTAGTGCCACCCACCCTATTTTAACTAAACTACAGGTTCAAGTATTCCTAGTGCCACCCACCGTATTTTAACTAAATTACAGGTTCAAGTAATCCTAGTGCCACCCACCGTATTTTAACTAAACTACAGGTTCAAGTATTCTTAGTGCCACCCACCCTATTTTAACTAAACTACAGGTTCAAGTATTCCTAGTGCCACCCACCCTATTTTAACTAAACTACAGGTTCAAGTATTCCTAGTGCCACCCACCGTATTTTAACTAAATTACAGGTTCAAGTAATCCTAGTGCCACCCACCCTATTTTAACTAAACTACAGGTTCAATTATTCCTAGTGCCACCCACCGTATTTTAACTAAACTACAGGTTCAAGTATTCCTAGTGCCACCCACCGTATTTTAACTAAACTACAGATTCAAGTATTCCTAGTGCCACCCACCGTATTTTAACTAAACTACAGGTTCAAGTATTCCTAGTGCCACCCACCGTATTTTAACTAAACTACAGGTTCAAGTATTCCTAGTGCGACCCACCGTATTTTAACTAAACTACAGGTTCAAGTATTCCTAGTGCGACCCACCGTATTTTAACTAAACTACAGGTTCAAGTATTCCTAGTGCCACCCACAGTATTTTAACTAAACTACAGGTCAAGTATTCCTAGTGCCACCCACCGTATTTTAACTAAATTACAGGTTCAAGTATTCCTAGTGCCACCCACCGTATTTTAACTAAACTACAGGTTCAAGTATTCCTAGTGCGACCCACCGTATTTTAAGTAAACTACAGGTTCAACTATTCCTAGTGCCACCCACCGTATTTTAACTAAATTACAGGTTCAAGTATTCCTAGTGCCACCCACCGTATTTTAACTAAATTACAGGTTCAAGTATTCCTAGTGCCACCCACCGTATTTTAACTAAACTACAGGTCAAGTATTCCTAGTGCCACCCACCGTATTTTAACTAAACTACAGGTTCAAGTATTCCTAGTGCCACCCACCCTATTTTAACTAAATTACAGGTTCAAGTATTCCTAGTGCCACCCACCGTATTTTAACTAAACTACAGGTTCAAGTATTCCTAGTGCCACCCACCCTATTTTAACTAAACTACAGGTTCAAGTATTCCTAGTGCCACCCACCCTATTTTAACTAAATTACAGGTTCAAGTATTCCTAGTGCCACCCACCCTATTTTAACTAAATTACAGGTTCAAGTATTCCTAGTGCCATCCAACGTATTTTAACTAAACTACAGGTCAAGTATTCCTAGTGCCACCCACCGTATTTTAACTAAATTACAGGTTCAAGTATTCCTAGTGCCACCCACCGTATTTTAACTAAACTACAGGTTCAAGTATTCCTAGTGCGAACCACCATATTTTAACTAAACTACAGGTTCAAGTATTCCTAGTGCCACCCACCCTATTTTAACTAAACTACAGGTTCAAGTATTCCTAGTGCCACCTACCGTATTTTAACTAAACTACAGGTTCAAGTATTCCTAGTGCCACCCACCCTATTTTAACTAAATTACAGGTTCAAGTATTCCTAGTGCCACCCACCCTATTTTAACTAAATTACAGGTTCAAGTATTCCTAGTGCCACCCATCGTATTTGAACTAAACTACAGGTTCAAGTATTCCTAGTGCGACCCACCGTATTTTAACTAAACTACAGGTTCAAGTATTCCTAGTGCCACCCACCCTATTTTAACTAAACTACAGGTTCAAGTATTCCTAGTGCCACCCACCCTATTTTAACTGAACTACAGGTTCAAGTATTCCTAGTGCCACCCACCGTATTTTTCTTCCTTTGCTTGCTCTTGTGTCGACTTTCTTCTTTATTTTTCTCCTCAGTTTCTGTAGCTCAAGCCACTGCCTTTAAATATAAACGATGCAAACTTTACTGATATAGTAGATGTACGTCTCAACTCTTGAGACTTGAAAATGGCAAACAGTGTTGTTAACAAACTCGCCTCTGCCTACCTGCCCATCTCGATAGGATCCTCTGTAGTTCTACTCGTTCGTCTCTCAATCAACTCACGAAGCAGCTGTGGCGATAATCAGCGGTAAAATGTGAGAAAAATAGTTTGCCGTCGTGACGTCATTTTCTCAACACATCACTCTTTTAAAGGCATATTTATATTCAAAACTTCATTATTTTCTTTCCTTTGTGGAAAAACTAGTAACAAATTGTACTTTACTTATAAATTTGCGCGAAGGTTTGTGTGAAAAGTAGCCCTGCATGTTGTCGAGTTGAGTAAAATGATGTCACTTGCTCTTTGTCAAACCATGAAGAGCCAGCTTGTCCACAGAGTTCAGAGGTAGTATTATGCACTTATCAGCGGCTTCCCCAGGGCCGACCAGGGGGACTACAAAAAGGGTGGCTGCAAATTTGACGATTTCCCCCGGGGGGGGGGGGGGGGGGAGGGGAGGGGGACTCCCTTATGTGAGGATAACATGGATGCTCGTCGTACCTTTTAGGGTATCCACGATCAAACACAGACATTTCTATGTAAAGCGGTACCTTTTAGGGGTCAGGTCTCAATTGAACAAAAAAGCTGTTACCAATTTACATTTTTATTATCACACATTAGTCCTTTTCAGCTACAAACTTCCGATTTCTAGAGCAAGTTGCATGCCGCTGCATCTCGGATTACAAAGGCTTTCAACAGGAACTACGTAACTGATGCTTATTTAATGAGATGTCGACAACAATAATAAGTCTATTATGTAAAATGAGTACCAGCTGTCAGTCTGTATCTACTAAAACAATGCGAGAAACAAAGCAAATTCTTTTCACACAGGATTGTCCGCTTTGATCACAGATTTCATTTCGGAAACCACTCTGATCCAACGTGCACTTTAGTTTCTTCACTCTGTGAATTGCTACTTCGATTTGGATCTTGACTGGTACATTTACACTGCCACCAACGCGCCATGGTAGAGAATGACAGCGCTCTTGAAAACAACAAGGAAGCTGAATGTGCTTGACGATACAACATGTTAATAGCAATAAAAGGCATCGAAAGTTTAAAATGTTGTTATCGGTACCTTTTTGGGGTCAAAATAAGCTTGAGCCACGCCCATTTTAGTACCTCATAGCGGTCAAATTGAAAATGTCCGACGAGCAGCCCTTCCCTACCCCCTGGGGATTTTTGCCAGGGGTGGGGGAATCTTACACTAAGTCAAAGTCCCCTTAGCTTGGTCACGTTAATTCCCTCCCCTCCCTGGTGCAAATCCTGGACAGGATCCTGTAGGATCCTGTAGGATCCTGTAGGATCCTACACAGGGACAGGATCCTGAGCAGGATCCTGAACAGGAACAGGATCCTGAATAGGATCCTAGGTAGGAATAGGAACATAATCCTAAATAGGATCCTATGTAGGAACAGGATCCTGAATAGGATCTTATGTAGGAACAGGATCTTGAATAAATATGATCCTGAAAAGGATCCTATGTAGGATCCTATACAGGATCCTGAGTAGGATCCTAGATAGGAACCTCATCTTGAATAGGATCCTGAAAAGGATCCTACATATGATCCTACACAGGGATCCCGAGTAGGATCCTACATAGAAACAGCATCTTGAATATGATCCTGAAAAGGATCCTACGTAGGATCCTGAGTAGGATCCTACATAGGAGCAGCATCTTGAAAATGATCCTGAAAAGGATCCTACATAGGATCTTATACAGAATCCTGAATAGGATCCTACATAGGAACAGCATCTTGAATAGGATCCTATATCAGGATCCTACATATACATGTAGGAAAATGCAGCTCTTAATTGAATAGGATCCAACATATACATATGCATGAATAATAATCCAAGTAGCATCCTATAGGAATTGAATCCTATGACATAGGAAATTCTTGAAAAATTATATATTCTTTCTAGGAACAGAATCCTTATAAGAATTAACTGAAAAATGTCATGCTCAATTTTTGATGACCCCCCCCCCCCTCCCCAATAATTTCCCCTCTAGCTTACTATGGCATGAAAATTGGGGACCCACCTCCTTTTTCCACCAGCCAGCCCGCCAGCGCCCCTCCCCCTGTAATTAATGACTGGTTCCTGATGTTAATTGTTGTTGAGAGAATAAAAAAAAATCTAACATTAACGATCTTCTCCTAGTTGTTTTTGACTAAATATTTGATATTACTCACCAATTTGGCTGGCTTGTCCAAAAAGAAAATTCCCATTGTTTAATTAAGCAAAATATTTTCATCCAGCCCCTTAAAAGTGTGCTTTCATTGAGAAATTCGAATATAAACTTGGAAGACACAAAGTTCCATTTTAACCACAGGGAGTCCAAGCTAATGATTTAGTAATGTATGGGATTTTTTTAGAAAATATTTGAAACTGTAGTAAAACAAGAAATAAAGTCATGAAATATTACCTGTGTGTTAAGAAGTTGTTCCTGTTCATCACTGTTGTGTTTAATTTTGGTTTGAGGCAATTCTATAAACGTTTTGGCTTGGGCTGCCTGTGCTTCAACCGAGTGGCCTAGAACCAAGTCTATACCCATATTTGGTAACAGCACATTTCAAATAGCAAGCTCACCAAGAGGCCATTTTGTTGCTGGAGTTTTAAAATCGCTTAGAAGGTCATTTCAACAGCATTTCAATGCCAATATTCATCAGCTGAAAGATAATAACTGATCCAAGTGAGAGGCAGTTTCAGTTCTGGAAGGAGATGAATTCCTGAAGAAATCTGTGCAGTACTAGGTGAGCGTTAGTTTATGAGCAACATGAACAAATTAACGAACCGAACACACTAAAAGTTGCTATCTATAGCCTATAATAGTTAGAGCCCTGTAGTTAGTGTACTTGAATATATTCCAAGATATATTTGAAGAAACTATTTATGAAAGCTTCCAAGAGCTCAAGTGTAGTTTATGATTGCAATCGAAATTTCTTCTAGAGTTGAGATGGACAGCAATGGACTTCATTGAGATTCACTATACTACTAGTACTGGTTTCCTAGCACTAGTCTAGTAATAATTCAAACATTTTGCCTTTTTGGAATGACAAAACTCACATGATCATGTCCCGGGTCTTGTTAATCCCTTTTCGAATTTTATCATTCTGAAATGTTTGATGTTGGAGTGCTTCTCAATACCCTATTCAACACAATCACCCACAAAACCGAAGTCATTTTGGTAGAAACGGAAGTGGGATGTAGAAAAATATTTGTCAGTTTCCAGTTGGTAAACCGCATGGGACTTTATACACTACAGTACCATTCTAAAATCGTAATTCTTATTGTGGTTAATTGTTTTTACAGGCTTTGGATTAAAGATGAAGGACCAAAGTTTTTAACCCTTTCAGCCCCAAAAGTGACATCCAAATTCTTTTCTCTATACATTTGGATACATTAATACTCATGATAGATCTGCCTGCTTCCCTTTGATCACCCTTGGGGCTAAGGGGTTAATAGGAGATATTGTAGTTGAGTCTACGAATAGCAGTTTCAGCGGTATTGACCCAAACGCCTCACTTCAATGTAATGAAGCGCCATTGAAACTGTGTAACTAAATTAGTCGTGCTTGTTTAGGAGGGTGTTGGTGTCGTGTAAGAATGATGGTTTCAATGGCGCTTCATTACATTGAAGTGAGGCGTTCGGGTCAATACCGCTGAAACTGCTATTCGTAGACTCAACTACAATATCTCCTATTCTTGAAATCATCACCAACAATGAATGCTAATCAGGGAAAAGTTGACTGCCAAGTAGTGAGTGAAGATCAGAATCATTTGTTATTAAAACTGTATAGTTTGTGAAACCTATATACTATAAGCTATATTTATATGACGTAATAAACTAAAAGTTAGAATGGCATGGAACATTCATTATTAACTCTGTTACTTTTTGCCTAAACCTACATGTACATGTAAGCTAGGTTTTAAAGGGGCTATGTTAAGGTTTACACCTGTATATTGTCATTCTCTTTACATACAATTTGCTTGTCATTTTTGCTTTCATTTTAACCACTCCACATATCTATGTGCAAGGTTCGATCCTCAGTTCATTTCAAAATCGCTGAAAATAACTGCATTCCAAGTACATGGTTTTCAGATTTTCTCCAAAATCTAATATTTTTCACACAAAAAAAAGAGATTAAGGAGATCATTACAAATGCCTCTCATGACCACCATGACACAACCCCTTTAAACTCTAACCTTTAGTATAAATATTATTTTTCACATAAAACCATTAGAAGTCTGTACTTATGCAGGTATTATAAATCGATCAGTTTTAATTTATTTTTGACAGCAATTTGAGCAGTTGTTTTAAGAATCTACATGTATCTAGTCAGATTCAAAAGCTCAAATTTCATCTCAGAAGTCACTTAAGTCCAGCTATAAGTTGATGGAATTCCTACATTTTCCATGATATGCAGTTTTTTTTACATATTAGTCTCAACTCTGTAATTAATTTTTGATTCACTAAGCAATAACTTCTTAAGGGAGTCCAATAAAATGTAAGGTTTTTAGAGATGAAGTCTTATCCTCTAATTTAGGTGACATTAACTTTGATTAGTAAATAGTCAGACCATCAAGACTCTTAGCTTAGTAGTAGAATATGACATTTTTGAATTGGACTACACATGTGTATAGATGGTTTTCACTCAATCCCCAGAGATTCAAATGACAAAGGGCATGGCAGCCATGTTGGTGTGCCTAACAAAGAGTCTATTGTTAAAGGTACACCAACATGGCTGCTGTGACGTCATGTGCAAACCATCTATTGTATATGCATGTAACTTGAACTACACATACATGTACAGTTTGTAAATGAATAGTTTAACTTTATATTTATAGAAATAGGAGTATTTTACTGTCTGGTGATTGTAATGATACATGTAACTCACTTACATGCATGTTTCTATTAAACTATATTAAAACAATTACTGTGTTATTTTCATGTTTAATGACAACTATATGTACGGTATAATTTGGGTGTAAGGATCCTACAGGGAATAAGCCCAGGATCCTACAGGGAATAGCCCAGGATCCTACAGGAATAGCCCAGGATCCTACAGGGAATAGCCCAGGATCCTACAGGGAATAGCCCAGGATCCTATAGGAGTAGCCCAGGATCCTACAGGAATAGCCCAGGATCCTACAGGAGTAGCCCAGGATCCTACACGAATAGCCCAGGATCCTACAGGAATAGCCCAGGATCCTACACGAATAGCCCAGGATCCTGTAGGAATGGTCCAGGATCCTGTAGGAATGGTTCAAGATCCTGTGTAGGATCCTGTGCAGGATCCTACAGGATCCTACACAGGATCCTACAGGATCCTACAGGATCCTGTAGGATCCTGTACAGGATCCTATTCAAGATCTTGTACAGGATCCTATGTAGGATCCTGAATAGGATCCTGTAGGATCCTGCCCAGGATCCTGCCCAGGATTTTCACCAGGGAGCTATCTTGGAACTTCAAACAAAGTAAAGCATTTTCCTTTACCCAGGGGCAAAACTTACGATCAATCCCCTTGTATTCCCCAACATATCCCCCTGATCGGCCTGGGTGTTTACCTCTGGGGGAAGCTGCTGATATTATAAAGTGTATTTAGTCAGTTAATGTAACCATACAGTGTCAATACCTGATGGTAGAAATCATCGTCATCAAATACTTCAGTATCGTGATCTCTCAAGTGAACATCTGCCTGGTCACTGGGCTAAGAACAAAAAAGTAAAAATAATATACACCGATACTGGTACACCGATAAAAAAAGCTGAACACACATAAGACACAAAAAAAGAATTGGGAACTTACATGTAAGTCAACGAAATATTTACCGGACAGGAAGTGAGAAACTTTGATTTCTTTGGTACAAATAATGACTAATGGTGGTGTACAAGTTTGTACATTTTCTAACCTGATTCTCTGGTGCTGTTGATGGCTCCTTTTCTGTCTTACCAAGCACTCGGTATGAACTTCGCTTGAGCTGTGTTCTCTTGATAACTCTTTCTTTATTACTCATTATCTGAAAACGAATTGGCATCATGGGAATCATAGCCTGAATACAGTATTGTAAGGATATCTTGCTGACTGTACCTGTTTGATTTGTGTCAGAGCAGATCTGTCAAATGAACTGAATGCCTGAAGAGAGAAGGAGAGGAATTAACATGAAAACACTATCCATAAACATTATGTGACACACGTCTTACACTGAACATCCTAGAATATGTACCAAATTAAAGATAAAAGTATAACAGTTTACTGTAGTAATTGCTAATACATATTAGCAAATTAGCTGAAGATAGAACAGTTTTCGATTGACTGTCGAAAGTATTAAGTGATTGCTTTGGTTTTGCGCAAGGAGGATTGGAAGGCCTTCCCATGAACACTTGTCAAGATTTGTCAAGAAGGCAAGAAACTTGGAGTTTCCCGCGATTTTTGTCATTTCCAACTAAATTTCTCCTTGAAGTTTTTTAACTCTAGAAACTAGAGATGGATTCAACAAAGTCAGAAATATACTTTCTAACTTTACTACTCGCTAAACATTTTCAATCTTTGAACTTTTCATACAATCTGAGCATATTTATCGGACACTTTTCTCGAGAGGTTGTTTGGGAGAAATTTCCCGCGAACTCAAGTCGTAAATCTTACCCTGAAAGAAATTAACTACAAACCTTTTAGACAACTAACCTTACCTGGAAATTAAAATGAGCAGTGACATAAATAAATTAAGTGTCTAATTTGTGCAAAGGGCTCCAAAGGGCTCCAGGTTTAAGAGGTTTACAAAGCCGTTGAAAATGGGTATTGTTTACGGTGTTTCGATACCATTCACAAAATGTCGCGCTCACTGGATATACAGTACTTACGCCGATCTTTCGTGAAGCATTTCGCGAACAGTACGAGTGGTGTTTATTGTTAATTATAACAAAAAAAACAGACGATTCTTTGTTAATCATTGTACTTAAAAACAATTGTGATTACCTGAAAAGATAAAGGGCAGAAATAAGTAATACTTTGGTTTATTCAGTCGCGCGCTCGTACAAAAGCAGCTTTGAGCGCGTTTTCTAAAATTGAAAACCACAGGTAATTCTCTGCATATTTTCCCATTTTTCGTAGGTTTTCGTTGTAAAATAATGGCCAGAAATATGGGGAAGTCAAAGCTAGCCTAAACATATGTCAAAATCCCAGGAAAAACTTTGGTTTTGAGATGCTTTGTGAAAATTTGCGCTGCTGAGGTCCGATCTCCACGAAATTCAACACAGAATGAATTGCTCACGTGACCGGGAAAAATGATAATATAGTTGCTACGCAAAGGATTGTGAGAAGGCCTTCCAATCCTCCTTGGTTTTGCGTTTGCTTAGCTTTTCTATTGGCTGTTGAAAATGTTTTGTAAGTATCAGCCAATCAAGTTCAAAACAAACATTGTTTTGGTCCTGTGAATAAGTTTTCTTTTTAGTGAGAGTTATCCATAATTGTATTTACTTTTCCTTGTTATTGCACAGGAAGCCCAATGCCGCGGGAGTGGTAATTATTATCGGACTTTGTTAGTTTGTAACAGCGAACTGATTTTTATGCGTAAACTATCTCGAAAATGTCATATCTTTCTGAAAGAATGTCTTACTATTAAATATATATACTTCACTGACCTTGTGTTGTGGTTTTTGACTCTGTTTGCGATGATTTGGGGCTGTTTTAAGCCTTTCAAAAACCGATTCCTCACCAAAGTTCACCATAGTACAGTAAAAATGACAAGGAGTGAAAGTCCCTCACTCGGCGACCTCAACCGGCCGTGGATTTACCTAAAAAAATCACACTTCCCAGGCGTCTTTCATCTTTTAAACGCCATTTCCCTAGGGACACATTATCAGGCAACAAGTGAACTATAAATTTGGAGTACCACTCTAAATAAAACTACTCTTTCGGGGCGATTTAAAACGACATTTCGGGTTTCTGTTTGACGGCTGACACTACGGTGTGGCAGGTACACACGAAAATACAGCAAAAAGTCCTCCCGTCCCCTCCACAGAAAAATCCGAATTACAACCGGAAGCAAGAGTTAACCAATCATATTTACAGTTAAAGCGATGTCAGGACAAATTAATATCGAGCGAGGGGAGAGTAAGTGGACTTTTTGCTGTATTTTCGTGTGTACCTGCCACACCGTAGTGTCAGCCGTCAAACAGAAACCCGAAATGTCGTTTTAAATCGCCCCGAAAGAGTAGTTTTATTTAGAGTGGTACTCCAAATTTATAGTTCACTTGTTGCCTGATAATGTGTCCCTAGGGAAATGGCGTTTAAAAGATGAAAGACGCCTGGGAAGTGTGATTTTTTTAGGTAAATCCACGGCCGGTTGAGGTCGCCGAGTGAGGGACTTTCACTCCTTGTCATTTTTACTGTACTATGGTGAACTTTGGTGAGGAATCGGTTTTTGAAAGGCTTAAAACAGCCCCAAATCATCGCAAACAGAGTCAAAAACCACAACACAAGGTCAGTGAAGTATATATATTTAATAGTAAGACATTCTTTCAGAAAGATATGACATTTTCGAGATAGTTTACGCATAAAAATCAGTTCGCTGTTACAAAGTCCGATAATAATTACCACTCCCGCGGCATTGGGCTTCCTGTGGTTATTGGTTCAAGTAAAACCAATCACAAAATAACTTCAGTTCATGATTGGCTCATTGTTTGCATGCATGATTGGCATGAGCTACATGTACTGTGGTTTTGGTTTTACAACACTCAATTGAAAACTGTTCTAATTACTTAATTCTATGAAACAGATACAGCTTAATAATGTACTCAAGTCGAGTTCTCACAGATGATGGGTATCTGTAGTTTATGCTCTCTCCATGCTGTAATCAATCCTTTTGTGACCTCACCTTACTGTTAAGTTTTCCTGAGGCTAATCTGGTCTTCTCACTCCATTTAGAGATGGTTGAATCCCTATAACTCTGGAAGGCAGCATGTCGTTTGGCAATGCAATCACTAAACTCTTGAGATGCCTATCAAAAATTATTCAGAGAAGCAAATGTCAATACAAGTTTTTTTAGGAATAATCAACAGTTTTAGTAAATGCAAGAGAAATACAAACATGATTAAGACCTACTAGTTCCCCTTTTCGCTTCAAAGGTACATGTAGCTTTAAGCTTTCTGTTCTCTCTGCATTAACATTATCTTGTTTTGAATAAGCATCATTTTTCTTATCTAGTTCTTCCTCGTCTGAGTCACTAGGGATTTCTTCATCATTCTTACTACCAGCATTGTTTATACTGCTGTCTTTACTCCCTGGATAAAGAATGTTCTGTGTCTCTGAATTCTGCTCCAATAGTTTTTCTTGCACCAGTAGGAGTTGGTGAAGGAGATCTGACATGGCCTTTCTCCCTGTGGAGGAAACATAATGAAGAACCAACAATTGATGTTTAAATACCACATATCTATTGCATGTATATGTTGTAGGTTGTTTTTTAAACCACCTAGGTCATTTTAAAACAACCTAGGTTGGAATTCACATGATCTTTAGTACATGCCCGTATCTCCCTCATTCCTAACGCCAGGCAGCTCAAGCCTTGACAGGTATGGTATTGGATTCCCATGATTCACTTAGTGGTGATGGGAACAATGAAGTCATCGATGACGTGGATTTTTAGTACATGCCCGTATCTCCCTCATTTCTAATGGCAGGTGACTCAAACTTTGACAAACATGGTATTGGGTCCCCATAAATCACTTAGTGGTGATGTCGTAACGATGATGTCATCGGTCACATGATTTTAATTACATGCCCATATCTCCCTCATTTCTAATGCCAGCCAGCTCAACTTTCACAGGCATAGTATTGGATCCCCACGATTCACTTAGTGGTGATGTCGTAACGATGACGTTGTCACATGTTTTAAGTACATGCCCATATCTCCCTCGTTTCTAATGCCAGGGAGCTCAAACTTTCGCAGGTATGGTATTGGGTCCCCACGATTCACTTAGTGGTGATGTTGTAACAATGACGTCATTGGTCACATGGTTTTACACGCTACACAGGCTATCACAAAAGCAAAAATAACTTAAACTGTGAACATTTCCACATGTTTCCCCTTGAGAACACACTACAGTACACTTTACATCCACGAGTTTCCCCTTGAGAACACACTAAAGTACACTTTACATCCACGAGTTTGCCATTGCGGTGCTAGGTTTAGAATCTTGAGAATTGCCCCAGTTCAAAAAAAATATTTGCCCCGGTAAATTGAACCAGTTATCAAAATTGCCCCACAACATAATCATACAACACATACGTACAACACATACACACATACAACATATATGTACAACATATACACATATACAACATACACATATACAACATACATGTATATGTACAACATATACACATATACAACACATACAATGTATGTACAATATATACAACATATACATGATGTAGGGCAGCATGCATACTATAAATAAGGAAATTATAAGATCTTTCAAAACAGGCCAAATATCTTGCTATTAAAACCAAATTGTGTACCAAATGAGAAATGGTGATCAATGCATATTAATCATTAGTGGTACATACATGTGTCTATGTCTACAATGTATGTATGTTGTGCATGTAGTTAAAATTTAATCTCTGTTTTAAAATAAATGAACTAGGAATTATTTTTTGAACTAGGGAAATGTTTTTAACTTTTTTGGATTCACTTAGTATTAGTATTTTAGTATTTTAGTATTTTTTAACCAACTGAAGAGTGATATTGTAGTCACTGCACCCACCCAATGACTATATGGGTCAGAACCAACCATCTGCCAGTGCTTGTCAGAACATATTTTTTCACTTCTATTATTTTTATATTCAATACCAGGTCTATGTGATCAATTTCCGAGCAGTTTGGAGTGCACATGTGCAAAATTTGGACTAGATTGTGGGGGACTGGTAACTAATAGCACCATGATATATAGTAAATGAGTACGGTGTTTCACATTGATCACTCAGTGGTAGAGTGGTTAAGGCTCTGACCAACAGATCCAATGGTTGCTGGTTCAAGTACCAGCAAGGACAGTGGAAGGTAAAATAAATATGGTAATTAGTATAGTTGATTGGGTCAGAAGCCCATTACCAGGAGCATCCATATACATCTGTGAGTCAGCATATGACTGGATTGAGCTATTTTTAGAATATATTTCCTGGGTAACTGCGATCTGTGCACGAGATTATCGAGATTATTGAGATTTGAGAATGATCTATTGTTCTTTGAGGTGATTTACTAACACTGCATTGTCCTGGCTATGGTTTGATTGGGTTCTCAAAGTGTGCATGGGCACGAGAACTCCAGTGAGATGTTCTAAATATAGCTCAATCCGATCATACGCTGACGCACAGACCAAGTATGTGAGATGGACACTCCTGGTAATGGGATCCTGTATGGGTACAATGGAGCATTGTAAGGAGATTAAGGGAGAGGGGTAGAGGAAGGAAGTGATAAGAAAACAGGGGGGGGGGGGGGGGGGGGTTAGTTTAAAATAAAATTGAACTAAGATGAAATATGAACTACAACATGTACATGTATGAAACAGTAATTCAACACATGTAAATGTATCTGTGACACTCACCAACCAGACTGATTGTAGAACAAAGGCAATTTAGGCCTAACTGCTCCCTAACTACATTGTACAAAGTCGCGTAACTATGAAGTCGTTCTTATACAATGTACGTAAAGTGATGGAGTGCAATAGTCTCAATATACCTTGTCTTTGAGCATGTTTTAGGTTACTGTCATTAGTAGCCATAAATTTTGTCATATCTCCAGGCTGTGGAAGCTTGTTCGCAAGAACCAATGCCTTCTGTATTCTGATACGGTACTCTAGAAAGCTGTCCCAGAAACCTGCACAGGAAAATGAGCAATGAATATTATATACACACATGTAACAACATACTTAACTTAGTATATTCACTGACATACATTGTAGTCTGCCAGTTTTATGTAACAACAAGAGGCTGTATGCAGCGCCTGTACTCAGGCCATATACCATATTTACCCGACATGTATAATACACACTTTTTTTACCCTGAAATGGCCTTCAAAATCGTGATGCGCATTATACGCATAACCACTTGTTTTCCGAAGATTCAAATATGCATAACAACGTAAACAAAATTATAATTACTTATTACTGGCTCTTCATTTTTAAACTACATGTACCAATAATATTATTGGATTTTCAATCTGTGCATAATTACACATTCAATTTACAACAAACAATCTCAAAATAATTGATCAACATGACAACACGAGCAAAACGGCAAAGTTATACAACAAGTGATAAGTTACGAATTATCACCAAAAGAACAAGGAAAATCTACAGAAAATGCCCTGACTAAAGTGTGCTGATTGCGAAAAGAAAGCTGCTTAGCCGGCACTGCATTGGAAGCTGATCTGGTGAAATGGATCAAGGAGAAATGGATAAATGGACTTGCGATCTTGCCATTGCTGGTAAGACTCAACACACTTGATACATTGTATATCTAAAGATCCACAGTACGAGATTCAAGGCTAGAAATCATTGGTGCCAATGATTCCTAAAGCAAAAGTTCTGTCACTTTGGCAGAAAACGACTATTGCACAGTGACTTTCAACTGACTACAAAGAAAAGATTGTGCAGTTTCACACCTTTATAATACAGCATTGCAAGCAGCATGGATATCCACTACATTTGATCGCTTTCACGGACGACCGTGATGACATTCGACATGCCTCCAAACAAGACTGGAGAGAAAACTGTCAAGATCCATATGACTGGCAACGAGAAGAACCGCATGACTGTTGTTTGGGGTTGCTGTAGCGACAGTACAAAGCTTATTTACCAATGGCAATTTTTAAGAGAATAAAGACAATGCCAAAAATCAAGAAAAATCCAGGAGTTGTTGTAGCAGTTCAAGAGAAGGGCTGGATGGCACAGAGCAGATGTAAGTTTGGAATGAGAAAGTTTGGAGATCTCGGCATGGAGGGCTAGGGAGAGAGCAGCATTCTGGTATTTTTCTCACAAAAATAAATACACTGTATGTGTCTGACCAATCCTGTGAAGTGTGCTTTTCATTCAGAGAACATGGACTTGGTAGTCATTCCTGGAGATTTGACTTTGCTTTTACAGCCATTAGATGTTTGTTTGAATAAGCCATTCAAAGATCAAGTGAAGGACAAGTGGATGCAGTGGATGGCTGATGGAATTCACGAGTTCACAGCCAGGGGAAGACAGAAGAAGCCCTCCGAGGAGTTAATTTGCATGTGGATCGGCAAAGCACGGCATGATATTCCTGTCAGGATGGTTGTAAGAGCGTTCGTGGAGTGTGGAATCTTGAACAGTCTTGATGGAACAGAGAACGATTTCACATTTAACAAGAGCCTGCGAGGCAGGCTATACTCGGGCCTTGGTTGTCATAAAAGTAAACTATGTCTTTAGCAACAAATATGTTTCTGATACGATATACCTTCCTTTGCTATAAATAAAATTGTTGCTGTTTATTTTTTAAATATGAAGTGCTGTATAATGACCTGGATCGAATTGGTTTCTTAGGATTGGACTTTTAATTATTTTCTCAGATTCTTCAGATCTGATCATAATAAACAAGCTCACCCCATGGACGAGCATAAGGTCTGACTTGATATTTTTTTTAAAGGGTGCTTCCCCACCATTTTTGTTTCTTCATTTAATACTATACTTCTATGGTTTTTGTACTGCACTTTCTAAAGGTTAGGGTGTTTTATATTGTTGGGTAGACCAATGCTATCGCTCGTTTCGAGAAGTTCCACCCGACCCCTGAGAAACCTCTGCCACAAAACGATTGCATGCGCCACGGTATCTCGATTTCCATTGGCCGAGAAAAACGAGAGGGTAAACATTGTAGTTTCATTGTAGTAAATGTAGATTTCAGATTGTCCATTTCCTATTGTTAACGGCAAGAGAAGGCGAAGTAGAGAAAATAAAAAAAAATCCATCTTCAAGGGTATAAATCAAAGCTTTCTTTAGGATAAATTAAGCTAGATTTATTGGATGCTAATTTCAAGGTCTTCGATCTGGCAGTGCAGTTCAGCAAAATAAGAAGTAGACAAAGCCGGAGTTTGAAGCCCGTTCATATCAATTGTCGGCGATAATTTATACACTCCAGTTCGGTTTATAGTTACGGCTTGAATCCATGACAAAACCTGCTATTCTTTTGACAGTTTCAACTAGCTCGGTTTCCTAAGTCACATCCAATTAATCAATACAGTATTCTCGGTTTGTATTCTCACTGGTTAGCTCAGTTGGTAGAGCATGGTCTAGAGTGCGGGAGGTCGTGGGTTCGAATCCCGGCCGCGTCCTTGGGCAGGGACGTTTATAAGCCGTTGGCCTTGTCTCCTTCTACTTCTAATCAGTATTTGAAGGGGACGTGAAAGAACCTGTTGTACTACTCGAAAAAGAGCAGGGGATTGTCACCCGGTACAGCAGCCTGGCCATTGCACTAACCAAACTCAACATTGTAAACTGCGTGGCAGCTATTAGCGCCGTGAAGCAGTCCGAAATAATTCACTGACGCGATATGTCAGTCATATGTAAAGCGCCATGAAACTGTGGTTGATATGGCGCTATATAAATGTGGCCATTATTATTATTATATCCAGTTCTGTTTATGGGTATCATTCAGATGCCTCGATCTGTGTATCTTCTGAGTTCTGTTATTCTTTTGATGATTTCATGTTTTTCTTATTGGTCTCTATAAAGTCACATACAGTTCAATTTACGGTCGATTTCATTTCCAGTTCGAATAACAGTCACCATTACACTTTTAAAATAACATTTTAAAATAAGATTTGTGTGCATATTTATATAAACACATAATTTCAACCTCACCGGTTCAGATAATTCCTTTTGCGTTCAAAGACAAGGGTCAATCACTGTTCACTTCCAGCTTTTGAGACTCTTGAATTGAAGTCTTAGTATAAAAGCTCAGCATTGGTTTGACTGGCTTCAAGACTTCCCAGTTGTATAATCTCAAGACAGACAGGAGTACTTCAGGAGAGTATACTTGGCGGTAAACAGCCAACAATCATACGTGTAATCCCTCATTTCACATCCTCCCAATGTTTGATGATAGCGGCGAGCATTTCACCGATATTAACAATGCAACACTGCAATCCTATGCCACTTCACCAGTACAGGCATTTTCTTTCAGTTTCTGTAGATTATTGGTCACTCCTCCACCGGCCAGACTAGCTCAGTAGCTGACTATGCGATTTAATCGCCACACTCCTTTCGTAATTTTTTTATGTGAGAATTTTCCATCGAAAGCCCCTAAAAGTCCTGTTAGCCCTAGAATAACTGAGCATCTTGGTATTTTAGTCGAAGAAATCTTTGGTTTCAACAAAATAATGGATAAGAATGGCTCAAATCTTCGCTCCCGTTGAACTTTGCCTCTACAAATATCTTTGGGAAGTGTCCCCGAGCAGTGTCGACTCTGATTGGTTGATCTTGTCACGTGTTGAGTTGTTCATCGAACAATGGCTCCTGTGTAATCTGGTTGGTTAACAGCGACTTCCGGGTCGACACAGAAAATAAAAATAACAAACACTTGCAAAACTTGACTCGGGCCCAGCCTTCGCTGGCCCAAGTAATGATGCAGACAGTCAACCAGAGCTGGATGATTCATTTGTTCGGGATCTATTCCAGTCGGACAGTGACAAATCGGAGTTCGAAGGATTTTAATTTGTTTGTGTGATAATCCACAGACAAAGACACTGATAAATAAGTGAACTTTAATGGATACCTGGTAAATAAATTTTAAATACTATAATTATAGCTAAAGAATTGTAAATAAATTATTCTGAAGTGTAATTTGTGCTGTGTCTTTTTCTCGCACAGGAAAACAACAACATTTTATCCAATAATGCAATGCAACACAGCACCGCTTTGTCTTAGTACTACAGTTTTCATGCTTTAACCAACTAAAAGTGATATCATTATCGAACTTACACATCTTTTTGATGTACAATGTACATGGATGTCAAAAAGTTTTGGGCCTTTTTCCCCCTATTTTCTTAATATGATTTTGCAATATTTTTCGGAATCTGCCTGAAAAAATAGGGTGCGTATTATAAACGGGTGTATTATACACAGATAAATATGGTATATGGCATCCAAACAGAAAATGTATTAATAAAATACAGGAGCTGAAATGTTTTGTGAAAGAGTGTGTGACTGTCGAGTGTCCTTAGTCTGCAAAAATAAATATTTCCTTTTTTTTTCGGGGAGGGGGGCTACACCATTACAGTTTTATGAACATTATTCACTTTCAGTAGGGATGTTTCAGTACTGTGATGTTTTTTTTGTATGCAGACTGTAGAGTAAAATGAAGACCATTGACTTCCAAGTGCGCAATGAGTTGGTCAGCAGCAGCTCTCTCAGACAGCTTGGACACGTAAGGCAGGTGCTAATTGGACGGAAGTTCTTGAATGCATTGTCAAGGCCTGCCTTTTTCAGAGATGGCAGCATGCATGCCTCCTTCCAAGAATCGGCAAACTTGCCAGATTCAAGCGACATGTTGATCATGTTAGAGATGACTGGAAGTAAGATATCCAAGAGTTGCAGCACAATAAAGGTAGGCATTGGATCAAGAGCGCACAATTTGCCAGCTGCTCTGCCAATCAAGCTTCGTACCTCCTCCTGAGACAAAGTCTTAAATTCAGTGAAGGAGACATCCGTACAGGTAGTGTCCACAACAGGGGGTGATTGGGTGGGAAGATTATCAAACGATTCGTTGATAGTTACAATCTTCTGAATGAAACAAAATAATTCCCAAAGTCATTGGAGAGGCTGTCAGGATTAAGTCCTTGGGGGAACGAGACATCCATCGGCTCACACAGCAAGGCCTTTGTGGCAGTGAACAGCTTCCTTTGATTGCAGCTGTTATCTTGGATATGATTGGTGTAGAACTCCTTTCGTGCTAGGTTCATTAGATGAGTAGCATGATTCTTCACCACTTTGAAGTTATTCAAATCGACCAGAAGAGAATTGAATAGACTAACTGCACTAAAACAAAACCTTTTTTGTCTACTATTAGTGCATGCTCTTGGAAGGGCAAAATTTACCTTACGGTAGTTTGAAGATCTTGTATTTCGAACATTAGTTCAAACAAAACGTTTTAAAATTTCAGGTGCTTGATCATTGATGACTTTATAAATCAACATTAATTTACGTATCTTAATCAAATCATAAAGAGAATTAGCCAGTGTAATTTATTGAAAAGCGAAATTGACGGTGTCACTATTGGTGCATCCATTATTGATCTGGCAGCCCTCTTTTGTAGTTTAAGAAGAGTAGAACAATTTAAGCTACATGTGTACATGTAGAACAGTTTCCCCAAAGAGTATTACAGTAAACTAAATATGGATAAATCCGGGCATTATAAAACTTACATCAAACATACATTTAAAGGAAGAAACTTCTTAATGCTATTAAATAAGAAAAAGCAAGAGCTACAATGTAATTAATTTACTAAGATACATGTACATGTAGTTGATATGACTTTCCCATGACAAGGCATAGTGTCAATATACTCCTAATAATTTACTTTGGTTAACTGGGTTAATAATATTGCCCTTATATTCCATTTGTACATGTATTTTATCATATTGGTTTGAATTTTTCAACTTTTTTGACGTTCCCATACACATACAACTGTACACATACAACATTGTACAATCACTTGCTGTCACAGTCCATAGGAGAATCAAGTACACAGAATGAAAAAAAAAATATTGATCATTTATCTGGCAACAGCAACTCATCCGGTGGTTTCTCATGGTGGCCTTGGAAAAAAATTGTTTCTTGGCCCAAAATTTCCTGCAGTTGATGTAACAATGGCAATGTCAAAACAAAATCCTTCTAAGGGAGCTGATTGGTTGGCAGTGAAATATCTCGACTTGGAAAATAAAAATATGAAACATTTGTGAAGCTTGACTTGGGTGGCTATTTTACGGCCTGGCCCAAGTAATTAACCTACATGTACATGTACATGCAGACCTGACTATAAAACCTCATACGACATATTTATGTGTGATCTTGTCTATAATTTGAACAAATAGAACAGCTAGGGTTTCTGTACAGTACTGGGAAAAAAGATTTCAACGACGTCAAGTGAAATATCCCCTGGGATATTTCCCTTTTTAGCGAAGTGAAATACAGTTGTATCACTTAATCATGTGAAGTGAAATATCCCTTCACATCAAGTGAAATATCACTTCACCAAAAGGGAAATATCACTTCATGTGAAGTGAAATACATGTATCACCTCACCAAAAGGGAAATTTCACTTCACGTGAAGTGATATTTCACTTCCCCAAATGGGAAATTTCACTTCACAAGAGGTGAAGAGGTTTTCGATGTGCTAGAAGTTGAATTATTGGGAACACAGGCTGCTCTTGATTCACCGCTAACTCTTCGCATAACAACAGTACACAACACCAGAAGCCGCTTTAAAGAAACAGTCATTTTCAAAGTTCTTCGTAACATCGCATTCATACAATGTACATGTAGCCGCCTTTAGAAATAAAATCTATGCATCTCAAGCTTTAAATGATATGTTTTGCGAGGTTTTAAATGCGCTAGAAGTTGAATTATTGGGAACGCAGGCTGCTCTAAATTCACCGCTAAGTCATTGCACAAGAACAATGCATAACATAGACCCATTCGAAAAATGGTGTCACCAAGCTTTGGTTGTAATGAAATGTTGGTACTAAAATAAACACTGTCACTTCAGAGAGCATGCAAAAATGAGTACATTTGTAAAATTTAAGGAGCATAGCACCAAGTGTTGCGAAGTTACCGAGGTTCAAAATAAGAGAGTTTTGTATGAGATTCAGGACGTCAGGACTGACTAGCCTCGTTTTCATGTTTCTTCAGAGTTTCAAACGTTGATTGCTTTGTAAGGAAATATTCTTCTTTTATCAAAGAGCTACATGTTGCTAACATGAACTCGCTCTTTCATATAGGCTAGTTAATTCTTCAGAAAATATTGAATATCAATATTATGCAAATTAGCGGCAGCCATTTTTCGAATGGGTCTATGAGAAGCTGCTTTAAAGAAATAGTTATTTTCAAAGTTCTTCGTAACATCGCATCATAGCCGCCTTTAGAAATAAAATCCATGCATCTCGAGCTTTAAAATGATGTTTTGCAAGGTTTTAAATGCGCTAAAAGTTGAACTATTGGGAACGCAGGCTGCTCTAAATTCACCGCTAAGTCGTTGCACAAGAACACTGCACAACGCGAGAAGCTGCTTTAACGAAATAGTCATTTTCAAAGTTCTTTGTAACATCGCATCATAGCCGCCTTTAGAATTTAATAAAATCTATGTTTCTCGAGCTTTAAAATGATATGTTTTGCGAGGTTTTAAATGCGCTAGAAGTTGAATTATTGGGAATGCAGGCTGCTCTAAATTCACTGCTAACTCGTTGCACAAGAACTGCTCTTGATTCACCACTAAGTCTTCGCATAACAATTACAGTGCACAACGCGAGAAGCCGCTTTAATAAAATTGTCATTTTCAAAGTTCTTTGTAACATCGCATCATAGCCGCCTTTAGAAATAAAATCCATGCATCTCGAGCTTTAAAATGATGTTTTGCAAGGTTTTAAATGCGCTAAAAGTTGAACTATTGGGAACGCAGGCTGCTCTAAATTCACCGCTAAGTCGTTGCACAAGAACACTGCACAACGCGAGAAGCCGCTTTAACGAAATAGTCATTTTCAAAGTTCTTTGTAACATCGCATCATAGCCGCCTTTAGAATTTAATAAAATCTATGTTTCTCGAGCTTTAAAATGATATGTTTTGCGAGGTTTTAAATGCGCTAGAAGTTGAATTATTGGGAACGCAGGCTGCTCTAAATTCACTGCTAACTTGTTGCACAAGAACTGCTCTTGATTCACCACTAAGTCTTCGCATAACAATTACAGTGCACAACGCGAGAAGCCGCTTTAATAAAATTGTCATTTTCAAAGTTCTTTGTAACATCGCATCATAGCCGCCTTTAGAAATAAAATCCATGCATCTGGAGCTTTAAAATGATATGTTTTGCGAGGTTTCAATGCGCTAGAAGTTGAATTATTGGGAACGCAGGCTGCTCTAAATTCACCGCTAAGTTGTTGCACAAGAACAATGCACAACGCGAGAAGCCGCTTTAAGGAAATAATGAATAGTAGCAATAATTCAACTTCTATCGCATTTAAAACCTCGCAAAACATATCATTTTAAAGCTCGAGATGCATAGATTTTATTAAATTCTAAAGGCGGCTATGATGCGATGTTACGAAGAACTTTAAAAATGACTATTTTGTTAAAGCAGCTTCTCGTGCATTGAAAACCTTGCAAAACCTCGGATTTTATTTCTAAAGGTGGCTATGATACGATGATACGAAGTCTGTCTTATCTGCAATGTTACTTTCTCAGCAGCTCGCTCTTTTTAGTGTGCGCTGGGAAAGATAAACACCACAAAAGTCAAAATATCCCTTTCAGATGAAGTGAAATATCACTTCACCTATCGTGAAGTGAAATATCACTTCATGTGAAATTTCCCTTTTGGTGATGTGAAATACCACTTCACATGAAGTGAAATTTCCCTTTTGGTGAAGTGAAATATCACCTCACATGAAGGGATATTTCACTTCACCAAAAGGGAAATTTCACCTAAGGAAAGTATATCACTTTTGTAAGTGAAATTTCACTTCACCTCGTTTAATATTTTTTTCCCAGTACTGTACGTGTTAGAACTGTACTCTGAGAAAAACATGACTGGACCTGTAGAACATGGAATAAGGTACAGAAATAACAATCACCAATTTTTTTGAAGGGGTAATTGAGGATGGTTAAATGTAGTTACTATACGGTATAACGTATGCTATGATGAGCTTATCGGGAAAGGAAAACACCAGTGTACAGTTTGTGGTATTATATGTACATGTAATAATGCCTTACTTAATTGGTGTTTGACTGCTTTTCCTTTTTCCAGTTCATCCTCCATTTTTGTGGCAGAGAAACTCTGAACACCTCCACTATCTTGATCTGACAAAGTCACTTCTTTGTCCTCATCACTGTCATCATCATCACTGTCATCCTCCTCCTCCTCCTCCTCCTCATCATCATCTCCATACCTGTCTTCATGTACTGTTTCTGCATTACCAAGCTGAGTAAAGTCTTTATCTGACTTTATGTTTCCCTCATAGTTATCATGCTCATCATTGTCATCAGATTCTTCCTGTAAGGTACCATGTCTTCCATTGTGTAATGAATCTTCCAAACTGTCATTATTATAATCTGTAAAATATGCATTGTACAAAATTAATGATCTTACATACACCTATTTCAAAAAAGGTTGATCAGATCGAAGAACTAACTACAAACATTGAACAATAAGGCTCTATGGTTCAATGGTTCAAAGACAATAGAGATCTATTGTTCAATGCTTGTAGTTAGTTCTTTGTTCTGATCAACCTTTTTTGAAAGAGGTGTACATGTTGTGGTTCAAATATTACCTCTGGTACAAATATATTTGAACCAGTACCATTTTTTTGAACCAGTACCATTTTTTTGAACCAGTACCATTTTTTTGAACTGGTTAATTTTTTCAAGATTCTAAAAAGAAAAAGAAAATCAACCCACCCCTCCCCTACAAAATATTTTTTGTCAACCCTCTCTTCCCTCTAATTTCTACCCTCCCTTCCCCAGTCCCATCCCCCTTTTCCCGTGTCCCCCCTGAGACACGTTACTATACCACTTACCTAGACGGTCACCCATCCACTTACTAACCTCGCCCGGTCGGGCTTTAAACTTGAGACAGTATTACGAGGAACGCCTGGTAGATGATAGTCCAGTCGATTAACGCACTGCGCCACAGAAGCGCTTGTTGATTTTTACACCACCGTTTATTCTATAGGTGACTAATCGTCGAACACAGTCCCTCTACTTATGCTAATTTGTTTCCAGTCTCTTAATTTTATTCACACATGCGCACTGCTAACAAAATCGGACTTGGAAATAAAATTACATGGATGACAACACGGTCTGTATAATATTTAACAGCATTTGTATGGAATTTTTTAGTTTTCCATGTACAACGTAAATCTTGAATAAAAATCGACAAAAACCTATACAGTGTCTTCTTGTGTTCCTTAACTATGTCTGTGCCATGTTACAGCGAATTTCAGCTTGGGCTACTTGTGGGAAAATTATGCTGGGAATTTTAAACTAACTGAAAACGGCGCTTTCTCAGTGTAAGCATATTAATAATTCATTTTGTCGAATTTTCATACAAACCTTCTAAAACCTAACCCCCAAATTTGAAAAAAAACCTAACCATTTTAAATCCCAAATCATTAATAGAACAAATCTAAATACACCTGAACTTAATGGAGAATTTAGCGAAGTTTTCAAGTGTTTTCAAGTGCACTTTTGCTTTAACAATTTCAGGACATGCTTACACTGAGAAACCCCCCTAAAACCCTACCCTGAACCATAAAAAAACCCTAACCGGTCAGTAAACAAGATCTTACCCACTAGAGCTAGGGTTCTCAAGAAAAACTCGCAAACTCAACCTCCTTCTACGCCCGTGTGAAATCGTTTGCCGAAACTGAACAAACTGTGTCAACCGAGCCGACTTTTACAGAATAATCACAGCTGCGGCTGAGCTAAAAAAAAGCATTTGAACTGATTAAAAAAAAATGGTACTGGTTCAAAAAAATGGTACTGGTTCAAAAAAATGGTACTGGTTCAAAAAATTTGTACTGGTTCAAAATTTTTGAACCAAAGATATAATTGAACCACAACATATACATTAGACCTGATTTAAGTTAAAGACCCTAAGTCGACTGTTATGCTCTGCGCAAACTCAAGCAAATTTTGTATATGATATTCTGAGCTTCAAAGCATAAAAACAATTGCGGCATAATTTAATTAGTGTTGTTTTTAGTATTCCCAGAAGGCATAACAATAGCTACACCCTCACATTGCATAATGGTCAAAAGAGAGTCTATATAACAATTTTATTTGAAGTGCACTAAGTGATGGGTTCCCTGTGCCTATATTATTTATTAGCCTGCAAGCAGAGCCTTCGCTTTTCGTGAAGTTGAAGAAGGCTCTTCTTTGTACATGTATGTAATTATTATACATACTGTATATCATTGGCTGCTTGTGAATATCTAAAAATAACATAATTCGTAAAACTCTTTAGATCCAAGAAATTCTACTGCACTTTCAGTATAATTTAAATTTTCCTTATACACGCACGTGCTTACACTTACAGTTAAAGAAATTTGAAAGCATCATTAATTCTAATTTCCTGTTATTTTTACACTATTTTCTGTGAAGAAACCCTACCAAGGGAAATAAAATACCGTACCCTCGTCACTTTCGTCCTGATCTGCTCCATCTACTGAGCGATCGCTGGCCTGGAAGTCTCCCCTCATCAAAGCCAGCTCCGCTCGTGAAACACGTTGACCATGATATTTACTGTCTTCTTCGACTAAAAGCGGTGCATTCCCCCTTCTCAACGCACTAAAACCTAAACTATTATTCGCGTTTTCTCCTCCTGGATCTCCTTTAACTATCTTTGCTCTGGTGGAGTCTAATTCGTCATCTTCAGGGTCTAAATTCGTTGGTTCAGGGTTTGCGAGAAGACGGATTTGATCCGCTATGGACGCCATCTTGGATTGAAGTGACCAAGCCTGCAAAGGTGTCAGTTTCTTGACCCAATCTGGTAGGGGAGGGGAGGGAATGTGTTTGGAATTTAACATACTGTAGTTTACATACTATTTCCCGTTACAAAGCATAGCTATGACTTCCATTCAAATAATTTAATTAGTATCATGATATACCGACGAAAAATATCTAATAAGCTTTTCTGCATCTTGTAAATTTAGGTTCGTTTATAATGACCGTCCCTACTACCCTCCATATTAATATTCGAAGGCTCGTGACGTAATTTGTTGTGGTTGGGACTTGTCGAACATGGCAGTCAAACACAGCAGTTCGCCATTTCTCTCCGACCAAGGCGGCGCTGTATTCACTTCTAGGGCCATTTCAGATGGCGAAGTTGACACTACAAACTCTCCACATCTATCGAGGAGGTCCTTAAGTGAACTGGAGGACTCAGAAAAGTGTGGAATACCTTTGAATTCCGCGTGGACATTGTGGCATGATAGGTAGAAATAAAATGTTGATCCGTTGACAACAGGTCTATAAACCCAGAAATAAATACCTACAACTCAGCTCTGGCTTCTCTTTTTAGGTACGTTCGTGGTGCAACTGCTGCAGAATATGCCGCCAATCTTCGCAACATCTATACCTTTCACAAAGTCCAGGTACGTAAATTATTCTTTTACAGACTGTTTTTAATTCCTTTCAGATCAAGTAATGTAGATGACGTTTTATAATAATACGTTTAGAAGATATTAAACATTTAAACTTGTCCATACTCATCGGTGTCTTATGCAGGCCTAGTACTGCCTCCATTCCTGTACACGCAGTTGATATTTCAATCGACATTCTAGAGAATGTTATACACTACTACTAGTCTGCTGACAGCAGCCCCAATAAATTCCAATCTAGACCGGACTTTGGACATTGAAACCTATATAAAACTAAGCTAATGCTCATAGTCATAAAGTGGTAATCATGTATGGATTTATTGCACAAACAGAACTAACAACGACAACAATGCATTTATTTACACTCAAATATGATCAGGAAGTATAGAAATGTTTCTTGTTCCAGGGAACCTGGAACCTAATCGAGCCAACAGGCACTTAAATATGGAATTTAGAAAACAGACAGCTACAAAAAGTAAATAAAATTATAAGACGGATACAAAAAAGTACACAGAAAATAATTAATACCACTAATATATGTAAATAAATAAATAGTTATCAAAGATATGTATATATATAATAATAATATATATATACAGTCAATGCCAAAAAGGTTGTCCAGCAGAACATAATATAATACTTTAATATCCATTGTTTTGGCCTATTGTCTAGACCAAGACAATAGGCCAAAACAATGGATATTATAGTATTATATTATGTTCTGCTGGACAACCTTTTTGGCATTGACTGTATATATATATATATATATATATTTATAATAGTCGGATAAAATTTTTCTCAAAAGTGCGGTAGTTTATTTCAATATTAAAATCATTTTTCAGTAGCCTACACAATTACCATCAAAAATTTGCAAAGTATTGATTGATCAGCGTGAGCCGTGTGAGAAATAGCTGAAAATGTGCATATATTACTTTTTTTCCCGCCAAATTTTCAGTCATTTAAATATCATTCCGGCGTGTAGATTTGTCAAAGTATTATAGCATAACTTATGAAAATGGCTCAGAAGACTATTACTTTACATCGGAACGTTTTAGGAAGAGGTAAAATGGTAAATATTTTATGATTACATAAGTAAAACTCGCTGACCTTCGAAAGACCCAGATCAATTTCCCGCGAAATTAAGTTATTGTTGGGCTGATTATACATCCTTATAACCAGTAAAAATACATGTAGCATTGGATAATTCTCAGAGAGGGTAACGTGACGTGTCACGCAAGACCGTCTGAACAAATTAACAATAAATCCGAGGTACATATTATATGCATTGCAGATATTTTTCCTCAGAGACATTTACATGTAACTTGAGGGAGGAGGATGAGAAATAATGCTGGGAATTGTTGTGAATTGTTCGAGTTAATACACCAGAAAAATGCTATTACAACTGAAAAACCTCGTTGTAGAATTTAATCACAAAATGCAGGAGCCCATATAAACCAGGAGCGTCCATATCTCCTATATAGCTGTCAAGCGTTTTCACAGGTTGGGCTATTTTTAGATCGTTTTTCCCGCCAATTAGTGAGTTGACCAGTGGCGAAACAAAATATGCCTCTTTTATAGCTACTTTTGCTATACCAACAGGGCACGCTTTTGTGGTTTTATTCCCTTGGGAATGATTGCAACCAAATAGCGGGAAACCTTTCTAAAAATAACGTAAATGCACTGCAATGGCGAGTTTAATAGTTGACAGATTTCAAGGGAGAGAATATTCGTTCTTTGTAAAGGAGTGGTTGGATAAATTCTTTTGGTGATTTCCCGATGACATACACATTTTACAAATATATTAGTGACAGCTTCCTAATGAAGTTCCGGTCGCTATAGAGCGGAACCCAGGCCATAAGGTCAAACCAAGGCTGTGCTAGGCTCCATGTACACAGTTTGATAGTATTTTGTTCATATTTCCTTTTATTTGAAACCATTCCACATTGAAGGGAGCCGGGATGGTGCAGTGGTTCAGCGCCTCTCAGCCAGGCTCGATTCCCGGAAGCGGCGCCATATGTGAGTTGAGTTTGTTGGTATCTCGCCCTTGCTCCAAGTATAAAATTTGTAGTAGGACAATAAAGCTACAAATGTAGGGCATGACATTATAACACGAATGGAAGCTAAGATAACTCTAGTTTCAACTATTTACATATATATAGTAATATTATATTGTTAGTACATAACAATATGGATAAAGGCTAAGAGAACTCTAGTTCAAACTATTTACATATATACAATAATAAGTAAGCAAGTCTAGCTATACTAATACCATACGATATATATACAAACTCTAAGTTAAAGGTGCCAAAATTTAAAGATATCAATGTAAACTAAGTAGATCAATTAAAAAGGTGCATGTGTGCAGGAGCTAGTTAGAGGCAGTTTTTACACTGGCATCCAATAAAGTCAGACTTATTAAGATATTGCCGAAACTGTGTTAAAGAAGTTGTAGTTTTAGCTGCCGATGGTAGCTGGTTCCAAATGTGAGATACTGTGTATGAAAAAGAATTATGCTTGAAAAGGCTGTTATAGGATGGCTGAACTACGTTATTACCGCTACCTCTTAAGTTATAGCTAGTGACTCTAGGTTTAAAAAGATTTGATATGTATACAGGACCTTGATTTCTGAAGCATTTAAAGAATAACATTAGAGATTGTACGTTGCGTCTATGTTTCAATGACCGCATTGAGGCCATGTCTAATAGTGTTTCTTGATGATTTGCGTTATTACCTAAATTAAGTAGTGTTCTGATAGCATAGCTATTTGCAGATTCGATTTTGTTGCTAAGACCTTTACCAATGCCTAACAAAATGGGACTACAATATTCTAAATGCGGTAATACGTACGCCTTGTAGAGTCGTATCAGTGCCGCTATTTTCGCGTGAGCTTTCTTTAGCATTTCGTTAATATGTGGTTTAAATGTAAGGTCCTTATCTAGAGTCACACCTAGAATTTTCAAGGTGTCTTTCACAATAATAGTATCTTCATGGACTCTTAGGTCGTACGTATACTTTGATTTTCCTAAAGTCATGGCCTGCGTTTTAGCGGAGTTTACTTGAAGAAAGTTATCAGAGAACCAGTTCTTCAGCGACTTGATGTCATGGTTAATGGTGAACTCAAGTGCAGCTGGACTCACGTCAGCTGCATACTGGGTAGTGTCGTCAGCATACAGGCGCAGTGATGAAATATCAACAGCTTGATTAACATCGTTCACGAAGATGTTAAACAAGAGGGGGCCTAGCAGGCTTCCTTGTGGGACACCGCAATGAACTGGGAGCCAGTCAGAGAACTGATTTAACTCTTTGTTGACGATCATGTAGGTAGGATCGAATTAGCGATAAAGCACACTCCCAGAAACCATATGCTCTTAGCTTAGCTAGTAGAAGGTTGTGGCTGATAGAATCGAAAGCTTTGGACAGATCTATGGCCACAACTCCGACCTCATGACTCTTATCAAGTGATGTGCGCCAGCCGTCTGTCATCTTAACTAGCGCTGTACAACATGAGTGGCCACGAAGAAATCCCGACATGTTGCTAGAGAATATAGGAGAGAACGTTGCATACAGCTGATCGTATTTCACTTTTTCAAACAGTTTCGCCATAACAGATAGTACACTAATAGGTCGATAGTTCTTCTTAAAAGTAGTCTCATCCTTCTTATGAACAGGGCTCACATTACTGCGTTTCCAATCACGCGGCCATGTACTAGTCGATATGCAGTAGTTAATCAGCTTCGTCACTGGGGCAGTGATGGTAGGTACAGACAGTTTCAGAAATTTTGGCGGAATTTCATCGGGACCACAGGACTTCTTAATGTCAAGGTTTTTTATGAGGGAAGAAATGTAATTAGGACTGACTGGTTCAAAGGAGAAGTCTAGGTCAGTACACAGATTACTGATTGCTTTGACACTAGGGTGGTCCATAAGCTCCTCCTCTGTAAGTTTTAAGATCACCTCTTCAACACAAGGAGTAGAGAAGTAGCCATTTAACGCGGCAGGAACATTCGAGATTACTTTCCCTCCTTCTATGAGTTGAATTGTACCACTGTCAATGTTAGATTTTGTATTCGGTAGAAGTGGTTTCATTTTTTTCCAGAAATGTCCAGCTGAATGACTAGGACTTTTGGCTGCTTCCCAACAAAAGTTGCGGACTGCTGTTCTCTTTAAACTGGAAACTTTGTTTCGCTGTTCCCTGTAATTAGCCCAGTTTGCGTCAGTGCAGACTCGACGAAACTTCTTATATAGGCGATTCCGTTTACGTATCTCTCGTTGGATGTTTGGTGTTATCCACGGCAGTTGATTGTTCCGTAAGCGTAATTTAAGTACCGGCGCGTGGCTATCCAGTACCTGCTTATACAAGCCCAAGGGGTCTCCTCCAGATCTGACGCAAAGGCAGCTTCATTAAAGTTCTTCATAGACCTAAATTGGATGAACTTGGCCTTCGGCTTTGGAAGTTTTTGTTTTCTTATAATGTAAATTAGGTCATGGTTGCTGATACCCACGCGCAGATTACCACTGGTTGCATATCTCTCAGGGTGCGACACTAAAATAACATCGAGCAAGCTTTGACAGGTTGTGGTCACTCTCGTAGCTTCCTGAATAACATTACTTAAACAGAATTGGTCACAAAAACCTGATAGTTCCTGATTCGGGCCTTTGGAGTTGCTTCCTTTCAACATGTCAAGATTAAAGTCACCTATGAATAAGATTTCCTTGCGTTTAGTGTACATTCTTTCGGCAGCATTGGCGACGATATGGACAAAAGTAAAACAAGGTAATTTGCTTACAGCTATAAATCAAATCAGTGAAGGTATCAGGATATGCTTTTTGCAATTAATAAAGGCATGTAGCTATAACCGATGCTAAAATACTGGAAGACTAAAATACTACTGAAATAAATGCTAAGATAATGGAAGACTGTGGACCTTTGCCGCGCGACCATGGTTGCGAATTTATCGAAGTATTGCTTGTGACTTCTAAAACTGTAATTCGCGTCTCAAAAATGGACAATAAAGTTATCTTGCTGTTAAATAAACCCGCTATTTGTGTAACCAATACATTAACCAATAACCTGAATGAATAGTATCAGTATACCAAATAACGTTTTTGGGTGGCAGTGTGCCGCCCGGTTCTCAAAACCCTGGCCCTATTTCAGACCAAAATATCAGATTTTCCATACCATTTACAGACCTGTACTCTATTTACAACAAGTGAAATATTGGAACATGTGCAGTCTCGTACTTCCCTGTGAAGATCATACCCTATTCCAAACTAAAAATGTGAAATTTATTACCCTATTTTACACTAAGACAGCTCAAAACCTTACCCTTTAGGGTGGCGCATACCCTTACAGTATGTGTGGGAGTATTCTCTCCCCGGGGGACACAGTTTACCCGATTCGAGTCAAATTTTGCTCCAAATGTTTTTGTTGGGATCTGTCGATTGCCTATATTACAATGTAGTTACAGTAATGTATGAACGGAGCACAAATTTGAAATCAGCAAAGAAAAAGGTGATTTAATTTATTGGTAGACCAATCCTTTCTCCATTTGTATCGATGCGTCAAGTTGTTTGTTCTCGGCTGAAAAATGATAAACTTATCATACCGGTAAACTACTAGTCCTAAACACTTATTAAAACGTTTGAAATATCTTCTTTAAAAGCCTTTCTTTTGTAAGAAGCTAACAATATTGACACTGAAGCTACTTATTCACTTGGCAAACTACACCACCCTCGTAAGTAATATTTTGACCTTAGCCATCCTGGCGCTAAGTAACCAACCCTCCAGTTGTACATATATTTTGCATAAAATGCAAATAGATTAAAAAATAAACATTTTATTCTTGACCGCGATGGATTTGTTAATCTTAAGGCAGAGCAAGTGGAAGAAGCCAGTTTTGTTTGCCCAAAACGTAACATAGAAAATATTATAATTGCTTGGCCATGAAGGCCATAGAAGACGTTTATGCTGAGCCAGAGCCCCGAGGTTTAACGTAAACGATTAAAACTGCCACAATGTCCATAGTTATCCCATTATTGGTTCTGGTTTTATTTTTGACTTTCATTTTCCTTTTCCTTTTTTTCTATGTAAATAAGCAATTAGCGGGAGAGTTAGACCTTTTTTTAAACAATCACAAGAAATGACTTTGAAAAGACAACAGTTAAAATGCAAACCCCTTTTCAGCGAAATATTACATACCGCATCACAAATACTTTTATGCGCTAAATAGTAAAACAAAATATCATTACAGAAACTATATACATTTTATACCCTACATGTAAATGAAGACATGTCTCTGAGGAAAAGCATCATGCAATACATATAATATGTACCTCGGATAATTTTATTGTTTATTCGCCTTGAAGAATTTGTTCAGCCGGTATTACGTGACACGTCACGTTACCCTCTCTGAGAATGATCCAATGCTACATGTATTTTTACTGGTTATAAGGATGTATAATCATAGGGCCCACTATCATCAAACTCAATAGATCTGCTAATCGTAGATTCCTTATTTCACCATTAAGCGATACGGCAAGCACAACTGCCCTAGCGAGACGACAATAAGGGTCGACATATTCGAAATGCCCCGCTTAACGCACAACGGACGTTTAGGGGGGGAGGGGGTAAGGGCATGGACGTTAGTGTGGGGCATTTAGAACAAACACTTTTTCATCAATAGAAGTACACTTTTTAATCAAACGTTTCTAGTCAGCTAGATCTACATTAGAGCGCAATTTCTGTTGAATTTCCCGGAAATTTCAACAAGGTCTTTTGATTAGAAGTATCATGAAATACCTCAAACCTCCAGGTAAATGAAACTCAGTTTTATAGTCGTGTCCGAATGAGTATTTTAGTCAATATCCGAAATGAGCTTGTACGGGAATTCAAGGTACTGACTGACTGTACAGTTGCAACTATTAAAGCTTTAAGCTTGTTTTATACTTTGTTTATAAGTGAACTCCCGTGTATTTCATTACTGTTTTTCCTGACCTAAAAAAAAAGAATAAAACAATGGGTGGACGTTAAGGGGGAGGGGGAGGGGGTCTGACCTTAACGTCCGTTGTGCGTTAAGCGGGGCATTTCGAATATGTCGACGGCCCCTAACATAATTTAGCGCGGGAAATTGACCTGTGTCTTTCGAAGGTCAGCGAGTTTTACTTATGTAAACATCAAATATTTACACATTTACCTCTTCCTAAAACGTTTCGATGTAAAGTAATAGTCTTCTGAGCCATTTTCATTAGGTTATGCTATAATACTTTGACAAACTTACATGCCGGATTGATATTATGACTGAAAATTTGGCGGAAAAAAAAAGGTTAATTTATGCACATTTCAGCTATTTCTCACACGGCTCACGCTAAATCACTGAGTAGTGCCAATCAATACTTTGATGGCAATTGTGTAGGCTACTGAAAAATGATTTCAATGTTGAAATAAACTACCGCACTTTTGAGAAACATCCCCTTAAAAATGACTCCATATTGGTGATTTTCGTGATAAGCTAAAAAAACGAATTTTATCCGAATATTAAAAAAAGGAATTTCTCCGACTAGATTTTTTTCAAAAGTGAACATGCTGTTTAAATGGTAGATAATGCACACAAAATGTAGCAAAGCCGTCAGTTGTGCGTAGTGACTTTGATAGCCTTTCAAAGTTAGCCCAGATTTTACCGTTTTTACGACCTGTCTAGGCCAGAAATGGAAGGGGGTGGTCAATCTCAGAAACAAAAAGGCGAGTGGAACTTTAAATACCACCGTTCGTAATCTTATCAGGTACCTACTAACTGCTGAAAAAATTAAAGGAATCGGCCGACCCCCATCTTTAAGTTCTGCCCGGTTTTCTCAGACAATGACTCTTAAGTTATAAAATTCATTAATACTTTTAAGGGTGCTAACCAATCGAAATGCAGCATTTAATAAGTCACATGGATATACCACTGTATGTCCCCATACAGTATCAATTACTGAACATATTAAGGGAGGTCTCACAGCAGATCACTGACCCCTGACCCCTGCCCCATGGCAAAACAGCAGTGATGGTCAAACTCCTGTCTTGATGCACATGTACAGACCATCTATTATGGGACCTGTTTTTGTGTATGCTGCACATGATGTAATCTATAGCACCTACATGTACATGTAATTAACTCTAATTTTATGCCTTTCAACAAAATTTCACACAAAAAAAAAATCTTATTTTTATAACAACTGCTCATCCAGTTTCTCATTTTCTGATTGGCCTATTACCATTGGAAATAAGAGGGCATTAGTCTTGATAATTGCATGCTAGAATCCCTTTCCCCACAATTTCTCTTGTACTGATAAGAATTCGGACTGTATTGACAGAAAAACTGCAGGGCTGCTGTTTTTGATTTTATGTGGCTATGTTCCAAAACAGAACTTGTTCTGGAACAGAGTACTGACTGATACATGTATAATAATAATAATAATAATAATAATAATAATAATAATAGGCCATATAGTGAATCTCTGCATTAGATGTACATGTACTAGATAATACATGAAATGATAATTGATACCACTGTATGTGAATGTTACAGAGTTTCTGGAGTGTGTTCAACAATATACCTAAAGCCACTGAGTTAGGTACAAGAGCAAGTTATCACTGCATGAGAGGAGAATCTAGAAGGCCCATCTGGTAAGTACATGTACATGGTCCTTATAAGTACTGTCTGCATGTCATGTGCAGACCTGGGCCGGGTTGTTAATTTCCATGACAACCAATAGGTTTTGTGCAGAGTTAATCCAGGATTAACACTAATCGGGGTTTGAACAACCCGGCCCTGTATGTTAAATATTGATCGGCACACTCACAATCTGATTGGCTTATATGTATTGACCGATTGATGGCAGTTTTAACCCTTTCAGACCTGTAGATGTCATTTGACGTATTTTACTGCTTACTTGCTTTGAGAGTTTCAGTCTTGCTAAGTTTAAAAGGCTCTGAGATTCCCACACACCATATTGTATAGACAAATGATCCTATTGAACTGTATCAGGCATATTAAAAATTATAATTTTGTCTAAATCCCCCTTTCTTTGCAGAAGTTAACATTATTTCATTTCAGAAAAAGGACTAAAATGTACGGTGGCCCACAATTAAGTGCCACACAATCACCAAAGTCACGGCACAACCACCAAAGTCACGGCACAATCACCAATCCGACGGCACAATTAAGAAACCTATACGGCACAAATACGCGATAAAATCACGGCAAAACCGAGAAAGTCACTGCACAATCGAGAAAAGTTACGGCGGAAGTGAAAATACACGGCGGAAGTTACAACCTGATTCCACGGTGGAAGTAAAAGAACCTGGCAGGAGCCTAGTAAAGCATGCAAAGACAAAAATCAACTAGAAAATCGCTTATTTTCCAACATTTTTCATAGGTTTTTTGATAATAATCAACAGCTAAGTTGGAAAGACTTGCTCTTGGTTGCTATTGACTGTATGTGATTAAGTTGAGTTGAGGCTTTGCCCCTCGCCAACTATCAGCCAGTAGAAACCTCAAACTTGCAGTCTAATTGTTAAAAAGACAGTCCTGTAAGACTCTCTTTTAGAGCATGATGTTTCTTATTAATGGCTAATTTTCGCCATTTTCCTCATAGGGAAGATGTGGAGAATGCTGATGGTGGTTACTGGAAAATGAGATGTTCAAAGGATTTGACGGTTGGTGTGCTACTTCTTGCCCTTCATTACTACTTCACTTGGACAGCATCTATTGGATGCAGTCCCTTCAATGTTATTTCATTTAAAACAAATCTTACCTAATTATGCCAACTGTACATACAATGTACTCCTCAACACACATAATTATGCCAACTGTACATACAATGTACTTCTCAACACACATAATTATGCCAACTGTACATACAATGTACTCCTCAACACACATAATTATGCCAACTGTACATACAATGTACTCCTCAACACACATAATTATGCCAATTGTACATACAATGTACTCCTCAACACACATAATTATGCCAACTGTACATACAATGTACTCCTCAACACACATAATTATGCCAACTGTACATACAATGTACTTCTCAACACACATAATTATGCCAACTGTACATACAATGTACTCCTCAACATACATAATTATGCCAACTGTACATACAATGTACTTCTCAACACACATAATTATGCCAACTGTACATACAATGTACTTCTCAACACACATAATTATGCCAACTGTACATACAATGTACTTCTCAACACACATAATTATGCCAACTGTACATACAATGTACTTCTCAACACACATAATTATGCCAACTGTACATACAATGTACTCCTCAACACACATAATTATGCCAACTGTACATACAATGTACTCCTCAACACACATAATTATGCCAACTGTACATACAATGTACTCCTCAACACACATAATTATGCCAACTGTACATACAATGTACTCCTCAACACACATAATTATGCCAACTGTACATACAATGTACTTCTCAACACACATAATTATGCCAACTGTACATACAATGTACTCCTCAACATACATAATTATGCCAACTGTACATACAATGTACTTCTCAACACACATAATTATGCCAACTGTACATACAATGTACTTCTCAACACACATAATTATGCCAACTGTACATACAATGTACTTCTCAACACACATAATTATGCCAACTGTACATACAATGTACTTCTCAACACACATAATTATGCCAACTGTACATACAATGTACTCCTCAACACACATAATTATGCCAACTGTACATACAATGTACTTCTCAACACACATAATTATGCCAACTGTACATACAATGTACTCCTCAACATACATAATTATGCCAACTGTACATACAATGTACTCCTCAACACACATAATTATGCCAACTGTACATACAATGTACTTCTCAACACACATAATTATGCCAACTGTACATACAATGTACTCCTCAACACACATCATTATGCCAACTGTACATACAATGTACTTCTCAACACACATAATTATGCCAACTGTACATACAATGTACTCCTCAACAGACATAATTATGCCAACTGTACATACAATGTACTTCTCAGCACACATAATTATGCCAACTGTACATACAATGTACTCCTCAACACACATAATTATGCCAACTGTACATACAATGTACTCCTCAACACACATAATTATGCCAACTGTACATACAATGTACTTCTCAACACACATAATTATGCCAACTGTACATACAATGTACTCCTCAACACACATAATTATGCCAACTGTACATACAATGTACTCCTCAACACACATAATTATGCCAACTGTACATACAATGTACTTCTCAGCACACATAATTATGCCAACTGTACATACAATGTACTCCTCAACACACATAATTATGCCAACTGTACATACAATGTACTCCTCAACACACATAATTATGCCAACTGTACATACAATGTACTTCTCAACACACATAATTCGACATATGATCAACAAATAATCATTCTTAAACCAAATTACCTGCAGTCATGTTCATGTATTCTGCATTCATGTACATTAGATTATGACCCATTGCAATATATTTTAAATGCAGGATAGAGTTTGGAAGGAACTGCTGTTGGCTGCCATTGGAGAGCAGTTTGCACCTTGTATGGGTGAAGGTAATGTTATTATATAAACAATAACCATTGGAGAGCAGTTTGCACCTTGTATGGGTGACGGTAATGTTATTATATAAACAATAACCATTGGAGAGCAGTTCGTACCTTGTATTGGGTGAAGGTAAAGTTATTATATAAACAATAACCATTGGAGAGCAGTTCGTACCTTGTATTGGGTGAAGGTAATGTTATTATATAAACAATAACCATTGGAGAGCAGTTTGTATCTTTTATGGGTGCATTAAGGTAATGTTATTATATAAACAATAACCAGTGGGGAGCCGGGGTGGTGCAGTGGTTAAGGTCTCGATAAAGGTTCGACGTGTCATTTCGGAAAAACGCTCTTGCAACGTCGGAATTAAAGCCACATAGACGAACTATATACCGTTTTAAAGGTCTTGAATTGAAAAAAAAGTTGATATTTAATCCGTTTTGAACAAAAGTTAAAAGCGTAGATGTTGTATATATTTCTACGCGAAATGACTCCGTCCGCCAGAAGGAGTTCAGCCCTTCAGGCTTTGAAACAACAATTTTTTTCTTAATTAGCCCTTTCGAATCCCAACTAAGTTGACTCAAATACTGTGTCGGGCATTTTTGATATATTGCGTATTACAGATTTTATCCCTTTTCAAAGTTGAAAAAGTAGTTTTTCATCCCATTTTGATACAAACCAGGTCATAAAACCTGAACGAAAAATTATTTGAAAATTCCCCGATACAGTATTTGAGAAACAGCTGTTTTCCACGACTCGTGAAAAATTTAGGAAAATTGGACAAAACGCTGGACTTCAACAAAGTTCTGTTTTTGGCCGAAAAAAAGAGCCGAGAAACAGCCCAATAAAGGTTTTCGATTCATTTCACGGTTGACTAAGAAGTACCGCCTCCAAGGGTAATCTCATTAACATTAGCCAATCAGAGCGATTCATGATGTATTCAGTCACGGCCGATTACAAAGTTCAGACGAGCCGCAGAACAGAGAAAGCTATACAGTTCACCGATGCTCGATACTTCTACATAAACTTGTTAGCTATAGTGTCGATTCCAGCTAATTACTCGGGCCAGGCCTTTGGCCGGCTCGAGTCAGAAATCGCAAGTGTTCATAATGGTATGAACAATGAATGGAGTGCACACCAAGACTTGCAAAACGAACAAACCGAATGAGCGACCAACGTGCCAAGCTAGCGGCCCAACGCGGTCGCAAACAAAAATATTAAGTGTTTAATTTTGTTTATCTCGTTTCCGCTACTGATTGGCAATATACATGTATACTATGACTAGAAGTAATCAACGCCTCTCAGGTTTCAATTGTTTTCTCAACATTTGTAATACCGCTCCAATTAGTGTTTTAAATAGTACATAGAAGTTAGTATAGAATACAATCAACCCTATTCAGATGTGCATAAACTGCATCCCAGTTTTCATGACCAAGGCTGTCTCCATAATACTGACTAAGTGTCAGTGATTACAGTCCAGTGTAGAACATAATATATATGTGCATGTGTGTAAACTACACCTTCAGACTGATTCAAATTATTCTTCAAGTGAGACCAAGGCTGGCTGCAGAATATTGAGTGTCCATTGTTATTGCAGAATAATTTCTGATCATATTAGTAATTGGGGCTCACCTTGTTTTGATATTTAAAGTGCCCCTAAACCCTTTTGCAATTTTTATATATATGAAACTTTGAAAGGTTTTGAGTACTTCTGCGAAGAAATGTTTGGCTTACAGAGAATACTCGATGTTCTACTCCTGACCCATGACCGTGTAAGAAAAAGCCTGGGTCGATTCCCTATCTTACGTCACCTCATTACTGCATTATTGTCCATGACACCTTTCTATCACAACAGCATCGATATATAGAGAATATACACAGTCTGTGAGATTTTAGTAAAGAAAACTGCTATTTTAGACAAAATGCTAAATATTTATTCAAGTTATTGCAAAGTCGAATGAATTGGATGACGTAAGATAGGGAATCGACCCAGTCTTTTTCGTACGCGGTCATGGGTCAGGAAAGGTCAAATTTTCACCATTTCAAACAACCATAGAACATCATAGTGTATTCTCTGTAAGCCACAAATTTCTTCGCAGAAATATTCAAAGCCTTTCAAAGTTTCATATATATAAACATTGCAAAAGGGTTTTGGGGCACTTTAAGTGATGCGTGTTCAGCATTGTTGAAACGATTTTCAATGTGGTCTCCATTTATGTCACACATTTACAGGAAATCCACAAACTCGCAGAACTTCACTTTCTATTAGAAATCGCTAGTTAAAATTTTTTTTGTGTCGCTGTTTGGCTCCGGTAACCAATCAGATTACACAGGAGCCCATTGTTTGATTCCCAACACGTGACAGGATCAACCAATCAGATTCGATACACGCCGGATTTGGTTGTTTACTGTGTATGTGGAGGCGCTAGGCAAAGTCAGCAAAGGAGCGAAGATTCGGGGCCATTCTTAACCATTATTGGTTTCTTCGAATGAAATACCAAGATGTTCAGTTATTCTAGGGCTGACAGGGCTTTCGATGGAAAATTCTCACATTTACGAAAGGGATGTGGCGATCCAGTCGCACAGTCAGCTAGTCTGGCTGGACTTGCCGGCCGGAGGAGGAGTGATGGTTTTGGTCCAATAACCACGAAAACTGAAAGAAAATGGCTGTACTGCTGCATCAAAGTGCCATAGGATTGCAGTGTTGCGTTGTTGATATTGTTGAAATGCTCTACCATCACACACTGTGAGGAGGTCAATTGAGGGATTTTGATTGTTTGCAATGTTGGCTGTTTACCGCCAAGTCCTATCCTGAAATACTCTTGAGATTATACAACTGGGAAGTCTTGACTAAACCAGTCAATCAATGCTGAGCGTTACTAAGACTTCAACTCAAGAGTCGCAAAATCTGGAAGTGAACAGTGATTGACCCTTTTATTTGAACGCGAACGGAAATCAGAACTGGTGAGGTTGAAATTATGTGTTTATATACGCACACAAATCTTATTTGTTCCCTACTTTTTAGATTTTATTAAGTGTAATGGTGACTGTAATTCGAAATGGAAATGAAATCGTCCGTAAGTTGAACTGTATGTGACTTTATAGAGACCAAGAAGAAAAAGTTAAAATCGTCAAAAGAATAACAGAACTCAGAAGAGAGAGGCATTCGAATTGACCACCAATTATACCCATAAACAGAACTGGATATGACTTACAAACCGAGAATACCGTATTAAAATTGAATTGGATGTGACTTTGGAAACCGAGCTAGTTGAAACTGTCAAAAGAAGAGCAGGATTTGTCGTGTAAAGCCGTAACTATAAACCGAACTGTCTTAAAACCAGAACTGGACAGTACAATTATATAAGTTGTGGCTCTAGGGTATCAGAACGTTGCAAATGCCCCACCGTGGGGTCAAATGCTCCACTATGGGGCTTGGTACGGGTGCAAATCTCATACAATTTGCTATTTTGACTCTCATTCTACAAACTAATTCCCCACCCCACCAACTTTTCTTTGCTACCAAATGTTCCATCCCTGGGACAAAAACTCAGTCAAATGCCCCCACCCCTGGGGGTACAGAAAACTGGCACCACAGTAAGCAAACAATATCATGCAGGGAAAACCACTGAAGCGCAGCTCGATCAACCTAAAATTTTTCATCGCGCTGAAACAAAACCGGCAAACCTTAGCTTCCTGCATTGAATTCTCTTTAAATTTTTGGCCGATTGAAGATAACAAAACTTTATTGCTTCATTCTTTGTGGACTTTCAGTCTTCGATGATTCTAACTTCTTGGAACTTGAGTATAATCTCTCCAGCCATTGTTTGTCCTAAGAACTTTACACCCGCTTCCAAATTTACTCACAAACTAAATTATTACAACTAAATTGTGCTGTGTTTTTTCTTCTTCTTCTTTTTTGAATACGGCACCAAGAAAGATCTACTTATAAACGTAGGAAATCTTTACGAACGAAAAGTAGCGCAGAAAATAACAGGATAGCGAGAATGAAATAACATGCCCAGCTAATGACAGCAGCTGTCAAACATTTTAGCGGGAAATCAGAAAGTCGCATTTTCAAAGCTTTAAATATTTTTTTGAGAGTTTGAGTTTTTTTGTGATGCTAGATTAGGGCTTTTAGATTTAGAATTTGCGAAAAAACGCATTTTCGAAACTTTTCCATTTTGAACCTTTATCGAGATCTTAAGCGCTTCGCCTCTCACCTCTGTGGCCCAGGTTCGAATCCCGGATTCGGTGCCATATGTGAGTTGAGTTTGTCTCGCCCTTGCCCTGAGGGTTTTCTCCGGGTTCTCCAGTTTTCCCCCCTCCGCAAAAACCAACACCTTAAATTCCAATTCGATCTGAGGATTAGCCGGGTCCTGACTTTGATCAGCCCCCATGCATGGTTGTTTCAGGTCTCGTTACAAATTCAGAGTTTGCACATTGTATGGGTGAAGGTAATGTTATTATATAAACAGTACCAATCATTGGAGAGCAGTTTACACCTTGTATGGGTGAAGGTAATGTTATTATACAAACAGTAACCATTGGAGAGCAGTTTACACCTTGTATGGGTGAAGGTAATGTTATTATACAAACAGTAACCATTGGAGAGCAGTTTATGGAAATGTCCAAGGTCATTATCATTGCAGGCCACATTACATGTAAATATGGTAGGTTAAATTGTCTTTATAATTCGTCAAATATTTTTATGGGAATTAAATTAGCACTTCACAGGGGGTGTATTCGCTGAAAACTGTTATCTGAAGAGGAGAAGTTATCAGGTCACGTGACGTGATGCAACTAATCACGCTGGAGAGAATATATTTGATGGTATGTCTATTAATCACTGCAGGAGATGAAGTCTGTGGTATTAGTGTAAGCATGCGTGACAGGGATGATATTGTACAAATATGGAATACAAGAGCAGTGGTAGCATCGCAAGCCAAGGTATGTACACATTGAAACAGAGCCTGCGAGTATTAGAAAGACACAAGTATTTCTATTAATGTTTCCTTGTGTATCAATTCAATAGATAAGAGTGGATTTTATGTCTTTGAGTGGTCACCAGTCACATGCTGACAGTCGTTCAACCCCCAAGACACGATGCAGTCTTGTTTTCTTCTCGTCTGTTTCAAAATTGCTTTGTTTGTACTTTGTAGTCTGTTAACATACACAGTTTTTAAAATTTGTATTTGTAGGTTTTGGACAAAGTATGTGAGTTGCTGCCAGATATCGATTTCCAAGATCCATTTTATAAATGTAAGTGTGATGCTGTGTTTGGTCAGAAGTGCAATATACATGTAGCATTAGCACACCCACTGTTTCATGCACAACACAGCTATGCACTCTTGTTGTTGAATTTTGATTTCTTTTTCTTATTAACCAGCACACCAAGCTCATTCAGCCTTTGAGGGCCAAAAACAACGGCCAACTAAACCACCAGGATTTCCAAATGTAGACTAACACATGGCCTGAGGAGAGTGCTATGAATAGCAATCCTAAGGGAGACTGCAATAACAACGAGATGCATGCATGTTCTAATATGCATGTGTATGGTGCTCTATTGCATTCACTCCATGGCATCTCAGTAAACTTACAAACAAGTCAAGCTGTTGTTGGAATCCTGCAAACAAGTCAAACTGGTTGTTGGAATCCTACAAACAAGTCAAGCTGGTTGTTGGAATCCTATCACAAAGCCAAGATACTTGCAGTGTTTTTATGGCAATTCTAAATTATGTATATTTTAAACGTTTTTATTTTTTTTAGTTCTGGAAAGGGAGGGGGAGGCGAAATGGGAGCGGGGTCAAATAATGTGTGATTTTTTTTGTGGCCTGTGAAGTTTGTTGGAGAGCAAGACAATCAAGGTGCAGGAATGATATTTTACTAACTGAGCAATTAGATTCTATAGGCTCTGTGACAAACACTAGGTATGCGGTGCGGATGTGTATGTTAAACTGAATGGTGCACGTGGAGCTGGGCAGGTGAAATGGTTTATTATTGACTTCCGGGATGAGTAAGGTGTAACAAGATAACACAGGACGGCTGTTGATCGAGTATCACTACAGTTTGCCTTGTTTTGTGTCAAGTGAAACAAAAACAAAAGAGCACTGACTGGATAAAAATCTTGAGTTAATAAGACAATCAATAACGAATTCGAAGATAAACACTGCCATATTATCATTTAAGGGTCAATTAAAGTATGCCTGCGTGGAGAGCGAGTAGGAAAGAAGCAGCTGATGTTCCGGGCTTCATCATTCGCTCTCAAAGGGCTAGCGCTCGAAACGTTAGCTACTACTCGGTTTCCACGGCGGTTAGCATACCTTAATCGATCTTACTGAAGAGAGTAAAACCTCGCAGGTTATTCCCTGCGGAGACAGGTTCAGGAGTAATATCTTCCTTGTTATTCCCTGCGGAGACAGGTTCAGGAGTAATATCTTCCTTGTTATTCCCTGCGGTGACAGGTTCAGGAGTAATATCTTCCTTGTTATTCCCTGCGGTGACAGGTTCAGGAGTAATATCTTCCTTGTTATTCCCTGCGGTGACAGGTTCAGGAGTAATATCTTCCTTGTTATTCCCTGCGGTGACAGGTTCAGGAGTAATATCTTCCTTGTTATTCCCTGCGGTGACAGGTTCAGGAGTAATATCTTCCTTGTTATTCCCTGCGGTGACAGGTTCAGGAGTAATATCTTCCTTGTTATTCCCTGCGGTGACAGGTTCAGGAGTAATATCTTCCTTGTTATTCCCTGCGGTGACAGGTTCAGGAGTAATATCTTCCTTGTTATTCCCTGCGGTGACAGGTTCAGGAGTAATATCTTCCTTGTTATTCCCTGCGGTGACAGGTTCAGGAGTAATATCTTCCTTGTTATTCCCTGCGGTGACAGGTTCAGGAGTAATATCTTCCTTGTTATTCCCTGCGGAGACAGGTTCAGGAGTAATATCTTCCTTGTTATTCCCTGCGGTGACAGGTTCAGGAGTAATATCTTCCTTGTTATTCCCTGCGGTGACAGGTTCAGGAGTAATATCTTCCTTGTTATTCCCTGCGGAGACAGGTTCAGGAGTAATATCTTCCTTGTTATTCCCTGCGGAGACAGGTTCAGGAGTAATATCTTCCTTGTTATTCCCTGCGGTGACAGGTTCAGGAGTAATATCTTCCTTGTTATTCCCTGCGGTGACAGGTTCAGGAGTAATATCTTCCTTGTTATTCCCTGCGGTGACAGGTTCAGGAGTAATATCTTCCTTGTTATTCCCTGCGGTGACAGGTTCAGGAGTAATATCTTCCTTGTTATTCCCTGCGGTGACAGGTTCAGGAGTAATATCTTCCTTGTTATTCCCTGCGGAGACAGGTTCAGGAGTAATATCTTCCTTGTTATTCCCTGCGGTGACAGGTTCAGGAGTAATATCTTCCTTGTTATTCCCTGCGGTGACAGGTTCAGGAGTAATATCTTCCTTGTTATTCCCTGCGGTGACAGGTTCAGGAGTAATATCTTCCTTGTTATTCCCTGCGGAGACAGGTTCAGGAGTAATATCTTCCTTGTTATTCCCTGCGGTGACAGGTTCAGGAGTAATATCTTCCTTGTTATTCCCTGCGGTGACAGGTTCAGGAGTAATATCTTCCTTGTTATTCCCTGCGGTGACAGGTTCAGGAGTAATATCTTCCTTGTTATTCCCTGCGGTGACAGGTTCAGGAGTAATATCTTCCTTGTTATTCCCTGCGGTGACAGGTTCAGGAGTAATATCTTCCTTGTTATTCCCTGCGGTGACAGGTTCAGGAGTAATATCTTCCTTGTTATTCCCTGCGGTGACAGGTTCAGGAGTAATATCTTCCTTGTTATTCCCTGCGGAGACAGGTTCAGGAGTAATATCTTCCTTGTTATTCCCTGCGGTGACAGGTTCAGGAGTAATATCTTCCTTGTTATTCCCTGCGGAGACAGGTTCAGGAGTAATATCTTCCTTGTTATTCCCTGCGGTGACAGGTTCAGGAGTAATATCTTCCTTGTTATTCCCTGCGGTGACAGGTTCAGGAGTAATATCTTCCTTGTTATTCCCTGCGGAGACAGGTTCAGGAGTAATATCTTCCTTGTTATTCCCTGCGGTGACAGGTTCAGGAGTAATATCTTCCTTGTTATTCCCTGCGGAGACAGGTTCAGGAGTAATATCTTCCTTGTTATTCCCTGCGGTGACAGGTTCAGGAGTAATATCTTCCTTGTTATTCCCTGCGGTGACTGGTCTACTACAAACCTAGTTATAGTATGTTACCGTTATCTGTGTGTTACCAGTCGTTTAATGTCAACGTACAGAATAGACCCTTTGCACGTGACGTCATAGCCGCCATGTTGGTGTACAGTTAACAATAGATTCTTCGTTAGCTTCTTTTGTTCTGTACACCAACATGGCCGCCATGCCCTTTGTCATTTGAATCTCCGGGGATTGAGTGCAAACCATCTATAGATATAATACTAATATAATGTCTCTCAACTCGGATGTATAGCGTTTTAAATATGTAACGTAAAAAAATCAAATCTAACTGCAAGGAAACCAGTTGCTAAACTGACACGTCAAAGGGGCTGTGTCCCGTGAGAGGCTGTTCTATTCGCAGTCCGGGATGGATACAGCTATTACTGATGTTCATATGAACTGAACGCACGCACATGTCAAATATACAAACATGAAACTATGCATACACAGTCTGCAAGGGAAATATTGCATGTCGTTCCAATCAAGCATTGAGGAAGGAGACTTTAACTGTTTGTAGTCGATCACCAATTGAACATTGACTCCACTGCACATGCGCAGCACCATGACATAGACCCTTTACTGTTAGCGCAAGACGTGGCTGTCAGTTGCTTGCGATGAGTTTAAGACACAAATAGTAAACAAATAGTAAAAAGTTTCATTGCATTAGAGCGGTTTTCGATTGATTGTCGAAAGTAATAAGTGATATTTTGGTTTGGTTTGGTTTGGTTTTACGACCGCCTCCGGGTTAACTCAGAGGTTAAGCCCCAGTCTGTCGTGCGGGAGGTCGCGGGTTCAAACTCCGGCCGGACCAACACTCAGGGTCTTAAAATAACTGAGTAGAAGGTGCTGCCTTTGTGAAACAATCTTGTTCTCGAACTAACAACAACAACAATTATAGTTTGCTTTCCCCAGACAGTTACTCAACCTTTTACCTAACACAGTCCGGCAACATCTCACATACCACTTCTCCTCAGCGACTAGTTCAGTGTAAATTACCATTTGATTTCTCAATCAAACACTGTATTACGAACCTCTCGTAGGCAACCACGTCTTCTAAATGACTGCAACCACCTTATAACTAAAGATTCGAAATTGTGCTACTGTTTCTTACTTCGGTAAAGCGACTATCCATACAGATCAATTAAACATTACCCTTGGCACTTTTCAGTACTTGCATCAGTTATGTGATAACATGATTACAATACCTATAATAACTGAAATTTAAACAAGACAAATACTGTAATTGATGTACTCGACACTGAATATAAGGGCTGTGGCACTTCATTTTCACGCTCAATATTAACAAGCATGTGGGCTTCCTGTGGTCACTACTCGTACACCACGACAATGGTACTCACCATAGTTAATAGAGTGGAATGGTTATGAAACCCGGCAAACTTCAAAGGGGCTAACAAATGCGCTGAGATTTATGTTGGAAGGGGGCAAGACAAAAGATTGTGCAGGGTCATAGTTCATTAGCGTCCCCTGAACGACTGAACTCACACGTTTATATTGGCTGATTGATTAACACATTGGAATTTCTATTGTGTTTGTGCAGGGTCACGGTTGAAAAAAGCTAACAAAGACATATAACAAAGAAGGTCGCTGGGTTTCATAACCATTCCACTCTATTAACTATGTGCTCACTAACGAAAGGTTCAACTGGAATGTGATCATCAAAAGTTTTCTCTTTTATGGTCCAAAATGGTCTCGAAATACAGGAAATTCCACTTCAGATGCCCTAATGTTCGCATATGATCGCATTGCGGTCCTGTTTTTTTCTAGGAAACGATATCTGATACAGGAAAACTGTAGTCACACAGTGCAGAGCTTGGCCTGCCTGTAATTTATTAGATTGCATCAGTTTGATAATAAAAGTTTATCAGACATGAACCGACGCATTCATTAGAAACCCAGTGAGACATCACTACCTGGTGGGGTAGGAAAACTATAATTAAAATATATATATTAACTTGGGAATAAAATTAAGCAAAGAGTAAAGAAGTAATATAGCGGTCGGGAGCAAAAACAACAAGATACTTTTGTTAGCGCGATAGTCAGTCACATACTGAGCGGTTGAAATGCAATAAAACGCTTCCAACCTCTCTTCTCGATCGGCTCTCGTTTCGTTTGTAGTAGTTCAGTCCTAGCTAGGACTGCCATTCAGGACTGGAATATGCTGTCTGAGAGCACGAGATCTAGATCAATTGAAACGCTTTATCTAATTAGTTTTAGTATAAACCAACTAGTGGACTATTACAAATCCTGCATTCTGATTGGCTACGCTACTATAGGTCTATTTGTGATAGCCCATGGTAGAGAAAAACTGCACGCATTTTCACGAAATAATAACATTTTTTCAACTTCAATTTGTTTCTTTCTATTATTTCTACTGTCCGACTAGTTAGTTTATACTAAAACAATTAGACCTCTCGCCCTCATGGGCGGGTCTAATTGTTAAATAGTAGTACGTTATTATATTGTTGTTATTATTATCTCTATTGCTAGGATTTTTTAACTCATACTTTATATTACTATAGTTTAACCTTTTTATAGATTGATAAACATTTTTTTATATTTTTAATTTAGTTTTACTCCAATACAGGACCTTCCTGAAAATCACCTTAGGGTGAAGTTTGCCTCCTGTATAAATATTTAAATAATTATCATCATCATCATCATTATTATTATAATACTTTTACGCCCCGCACACAATGGAATAGATTGCGGATCCAGGAAAACAAATGACCGTTTTCCAGTGTTTCAAATATTCTAACAATCTCATCCAACGTTAAAGGAGCAGTGTCACGATTAGTATTCATGCCCAAAGCGGTTTTGAAAATGTGTCAGGCGGACAAGAAATCAAAAGATGTGGCAGAAGTAGAAGTCCGTGAGTAATCCGCTTGCATCGGCGTATTTGCATCAGCGTATTTGCATCGGCGTATTTGCATCGGCGTATTTGCATCGGCGTAGTTGCACGATATCTCGAGCCGAAATTGCTTTCAAACTATACTTCAGTATTATATGGTTAGGTTTGATGTTATATTTTTATAAAGCAGCAATTTGCAGCGGCGCGTGATTTTGCCATTGTCTATAACAACCAATCAGAATCGTGACACTGCTCCTTTAATGACTATGAAAAAGCAAATATTGTCAGTCGGCTCTAAATGCCAGAAAAAAGGTCGTCAACTTCTATGCCCCGCACCTATACTGCTTTAATTTAGCCGAATTCTTGATCGATCCCTCTTCGATTCGTTATAGGCTATTCCAAAATGGCTAATCTTGTTTGAAAAGCACAGAGAGCAGTAAATAACAGTTGAATGCAATTAAACATGTTAAAGAATATGCCAAGATTAGTAATACTCTGAATTTTATTTAGGGTAATAGCATAAAATGGTACTGAGTTATTGAGGTTTAAATATATAGAGTTTTGTATGGCTTTGATCCAGTTATACCTAGCTAGCCTCGTTTTCGTGATTTTCCCTGTCAGTTTTAAAATTGTCAATAACTCAGTATTACGGAAATACAGGCGGCATTCACTTCACCTAATATGCTAAGTTAGCTAATTAGAGCAGCCCTAATGGAATAGGGTCTATATTTGGTTTGGGATTGGTTTGGGAGAATGATATGTAACAGTTTCACTAACAGTTTGTATGGGAAACTTCGAAAAGGAATTATTTTGAAATTATAAGTGTCGGGGTATTGTGCAATGGTATGAAGAAACGTGATATGAATACTTAACTTGTATTTCACAATCTCGTCACGTAACTTTATTTTTGTTTCATATTATGCCATCACTCTCCACTTTCTTTTCATTGGTCTATATGTGTTTTATCGTAAGATTGTGCAATTAATAATTTATATATTATTTCGTAACTAGGTTCTAGTTTATTATAAACATTGTAAGCCTCTTTCCCCGAAGAAGATCGGCCGTGCCGATCGAAATATTGGAAGAAAAACTCTCTACCGTTGAATCAGCCTTTCCTTTCTTGTCTATTCTGCAATCGCCTTGGCCATTCTCCGTGCACTCAGTTTCCAAAGAAATAGTTTGACCTGATCAATATGCCGAAAATGAGTGACATTTGAAGATAACAACAATACTGAACTTGCAAATATGCAAAGCTGCACAGAATAACCCAATTTTAATATCTGAAATTACGCCTAAGTGAAATAACTTTGTCAATTACGAATAAAAGCAAGATAATGTAGGAGATTATTATGTTGAATGTATTTGTAGTTTTTAATATTTATGGCTGCGTCGTCTTTGAAACTGATTTGTTATTTTACCCAAAGGAAGTTCTACATTGTAAATCATAAATACTAAAATTATAAAATGCAATTAATAATTAATCGAAGCTTGAGGAAAGGAGAAATCTAACAGTCAAATAAGACTAACGTTTTCTCCTGAAAATCCCGGCTATTTCAGGAAGAGATTGAAGTTGAGACACAAACAGGTAAAAGTTATCGATGATGTCATTTGGCTAAATCAGTTATCAGTAAGTTTTCTCCTATTCAAAACATATTGATTACAGTAGGTTTCAGATTAAGAGAGGCGACATTAGCTGCGCTCTAGGTCAGTCTTTTTATAGTTTGCTTTCATTCTCCGTTCATTATTTCCCCCCCGAGGTTGCATTCCATCCCTCGTATAAATATACTGCTCAGTTCTTGCCTTATCAAGCGATATATCCAAATAGTTAACTCCTTTTTCTCAGAATTGTTTTTTGTTGAGGAGGTACCTTAAGTTTCTGATTATACAGTTACCACACAAGAACTGCTAGGTTTACTATAAAGTAACAGTTATCATAACTTTTCAAAGTTATAAAATGCAATCAATACTTAATCGAAGTTTGACTTGTTTAAAGGCGAAAGCTAATGGCCATATAAGCTCCCATGGCCAGTTTCAGGAAGATATTGGTTGGGAAAAGCCTACGACTAAACTACATTGAAATACTGCATGGAGACACAAGAAAAGGTCAAACATTTTCCTTGATATCATTTGCTTTATAGTTTTCTCCTATCCCAAAAATAATGGGAGGTTTCTCATTAAAACTGGAAAGGCGAAATTATCTCCCTTGGTCAGTAATGTTATAGTTTGCCTTCTCCTTCATAATTTCTTTCCGAGCGTTCTGAAATGAGGAGTTTGAACAGTTTAGATTGCATTCTCCTCTCGTACTAACCGAAAATACATTTCAGTTCCATACTGACTCAGTTCTGGCCTTAAGCGATATATCTGCTTAATAATAATAGAAAGCTCTTTTTTCTCAGACTAAAAGTCGATATATTTTTAGTTTGTTCCCTGTTCCCAACGGATTTTTTGGCATGTTCCCTTGTTCCCCGAAACCCCTGGGAGACCCTCAGTACTGAATTTGCAAATGTGCAAAGCTGCACAGAATATAATTAACCCAATTTTAATATCTGTAATTACGCCTAAGTGAAAGAACTTTGTCATTACGAATAAAAGCAAGATAATGTAGGAGATTATTATGTTGAATGTGTTTGTAGTTTTTTAAATATTTATGGTGCGTCGTCTCTAAAATAATTTGTTATTTTACCCAAAGGAAGTTCTACATTGTATATCATAAATACTAAAATTATAAAATGCAATTAATAATTAATCGAAGCTTGAGGAAAGGCGAAATCTAACAGACAAATAAGACTAACGTTTTCCCTGAAAATCCCGCCTATTTCAGGAAGAGGGAACTGAGTCAAGATTGAAGTTGAGACACAAACAGGTAAAATGTACCGATGATGTCATTTTGGCTACTGATCAGTTATCAGTAAAGTTTTCTCGTATTCAAAACATTGATTAGTTTTCAGATTAAGAGAGGCGACATTAGCTGCGGTCTAGGTCAGTCTTTTTATAGTTTGCTTTCATTCAGTCCGTTCATTATTTTCCCCCGAGGTTGCATCCATCCCTCTTACTATAACTGTAAGTATATTTCACTTATGTAAGTTATAGCTAATACTAATAATACTCATTAGTATTTTTCTCTTGCCTTTTATATATAATAGTTGAACATAGTCGTTTATATAGTTCACCATATAGTGCTTTCTTTCTTTTTCTTATGTAATACAAAGTTATAGCAGTTGTAGTAGTTATAGTAATATTTTTAGATCGCTCAGGGCACAGATGTAAAGCTACTTAGTAGAGATGCTGTGATTAAACCATTATTATTATTATTATACTGCTCGGTTCTTGCCTTATTAAGCGATATATCCAAACAGTTAACTCTTTTTTCGGCTCAGAATTTTTTTTTGTTGAGGAGGTATATTAAGGTGGCTCGCCTGGATTTTCCACGGACGCACCATACCCACTTCAAACGGCTGATACTCCACTGTCAGAGCACGGTCGGGCTAGCCACTTCACCCATTTACTAGAAATAGAATAAACTTTCTAAAAATGTAGGTTTGTTTGACATCGGTGTTACTATAGCAACACAGCGTCGACGTCATGAATTTTACATATCATCAATTTTCTCTAAATCTAGACCTAAACTTTTAAAACGACCTAGTGTCCCTTGTAGTCTAGATGTAGGCCTTCAAGACTGCAATGTTTAAAAAAAATGTATGAGAGAGTTTTCGAAAAAAAAAGGAATATTTTCATACAAAAAATAAACAATTCGCCTTACTTCCTGTTTAGTCGTCGAGAACTGTGTTTACAGACCGATTCAAGCGATGTGTTTAGCATATTTCATACCTGTGGCATAGGACTACTTCCCATGAAAATTTCATTCCATTTGCTTTATTCGATTTCGGTTTATGGAATCAAAAGTAATGTCATAAATATGCTCATTTTGCTCAAAATAGTAACGTATTTGCTAAGGAAGCTGTAATTCGAAAACTAGTCAATAATTTTTTTTTTTAATCTTTTCACCTGAAATTCAACATGTACTACCCTGGCTCTGTAAATTTCAAGAGCATTGAATCATTTTAAGGGCGCGAAATAAAAAAACAAAACATAGAGAACTTTTACATTCATCCACGCAAGCTTCGTTGCTGTATCATTTTGTTTATAGCTTGTGTCTTTCCGAAATGTTTCTTTTGTCTAGATTCTACATACTTGTGCAAATTCACAAGAAAAGGTCGTGCAAATTCACAAGAAAAGGTCATAAACATTTTCCTTGATGTCATTTGCCTTATAGTAAAACTCCTATCCCAAAAATAATGTGGAGGTTTCTGATTACAACTGGAAAGGCGAAATTATCTCCCTTGGTCAGTCATTTTATAGGTTGCGTTCTCCTTCATAATTTCTTTCCGAGCGTTCTGAAATTTATAAGGAGTCAGTTGAACTGTTTAGATTGCATTCTCCTCTCGTACTAACTGTAAACATATTTGAATTCCTTACTGACTTAAAGGGACATGGTCATCGGTTTGTACGCATGCGCAGTAGAGACGAGATACGGTAGTTGAGTTTTCCGTCCGCCATCAATGCGAGCGTGGTATAATCTGGTCCAATTTAACAGCTTGTGTGGGCCATCAGTCCTCCAAACTTCGTACAGTATTTTAGATGTATATATTTATTAGTTCTATAGCCTTTTTTTATTTGATTTTGCGATAATGAGATAGAAAATTTCGAAGAAAACACGAAGTCAGCGTGGCGTGAACTTAAACGGTATGTTTGTACTAGTTCGATTTATCGGATGTCATGCACTTGAAAACAATTTTTATCACTTCAAATGAATGTTGATTGTTCACATGGCTATCCTGTGTGAGCTGCTGTAGTTATTTGGAATGAGGAAATGTTTGAACGGTGCATTTCGTACACTTTTGCAAGCATAGTGTAGCGCGCTGTTTACTCGTAACGCAGTCTGTGAATTAATAACGAGCTTGTTTCTACTAGTTCGATCTATCGGTTTTCAACTCCAAAACAATTTCGATACCTTCAAATGAATGTAGATTGCTCAGAAGACTATCCTGTGTGAGCTGCTTTGGTTATTTGGGCATCAGGAATTATTTAAACGGGAGTTTGCCTACGGTTTTGGAAGCATACTGTAGCGCGCTCGACCACAAAATGTTTATTTGCAACGGAAGTCTGTTTATAACTAACGAGCTTGTTTGTACTAGATAGATACTTTATTATGCACAGAATTCAAAAAAGCTGTGCGTCTAAGATATAATACAAATACAAACATAACAAAAAATACAGACAAGCAATCATATATAAGATAAAAAACTAACCTAACTACTAATATGTAACTATATATAATAATAATAATAATAATAATAATGTTAAACTACTGATAAAATAATAACAATAAACTATAATGATAAACTATAATGATCTGGCAGACGAGTCCAACCAGTAATTGGCGCTGAAGGTTCTGATAGAATGAGAGCTCTTAATGGTTGAACTGAGACTGTTATAAAACTTAGCTGCTGAATAGGCAAAGGATCTATAACCAGATTTAGAGGATATTTTAACCAAATGGAGATTAGTCCTATTGCGAGTATTGTAATTATGGACATCAGAATTACGAGAAAACAAATTCCTAAGATAAGGTGGACAAAGTCCATTCAAACATTTAAAGACAGTAAGACATTTATGAAAGTGCCATCGATCAAGTAAGGGGACCCAACCAAGCTCTCTGAGTAACTGCTCTGTGCGTTCTTCTCGGATTTTCCTCCGGAGTATGATGCGCGCTCCTCTCTTCTGTAACCTCAGGAGTCTATCAAGGTTAATTTTATCCGCATTAGACCAGATTACATCACAGTATTCATACAGCGGCTGAATGAGAGTTCCATGCAGATGCTTACAAGTGTCGACATTAAGATATTTTTGAATCCTCCCAAGGAGGTTAAGTCTACGAGATACTTTAGAAGCAATGACATCAATATGGTCATGCCAGTTCATTGTAGCATCGAAAGACAAACCTAGATACTTAACAGTCTCTGGTAGTTCTAATAGTCATGTTCCTGATAATGACAAAGAAGGCTTCTGTGATCTTGCTAAACGTTGATTAGAACCAAATAACATAACTTTAGTTTTAGTACAATTTACAATTAATTCGTTATCAGTAAACCATCTACTAAGAGCACTAAGTTCATCCTGAAGTACAGATTGAATAATCTGAACATCCTTATCGGCAAAAAAGAGAGCAGTATCATCGGCATATATTACTACCTTACAATGGTGAACATTATGTGGTAGATCATTGATCAAAATGATAAATAGTAATGGCCCCAAGACCGAGCCTGAGGTACTCCTAGTGTTATTTCTATAGTATCAGATAGAGTTCCATTAATAATGACAGACTGAGTTCTATTAGAGAGATAGTTATCGAACCAGTCCAAGGCGTGTCCTTTAACACCAATGTTGGCAAGTTTAACCTTAAGAGTGGAATGGTTAATCATGTCAAAGGCCTTGCTAAGGTCTAAGAATACTGTTCCGATGAGGTTTCCGTTATCGATGTTCTTCAGAATATAGTCTGAGACGTCTAGGAGGGCAGTACAAGTGGAATGGCCAGGCCTAAAGCCAGATTGGTATGGTGATAACAGCTTGTTGGTAGACAGATGGTCATAGAGCTGCTTATGAATGGCACGTTCAAAGATCTTCATAACGACTGGGAGAACTGAAATCGGTCTAAAGTTATTAGGATCTGAAAGTGACCCGGACTTATGGAGAGGAGTAATAGTAGCTGATTTCCATGACTTGGGTATTTCACTGTGCTGCAATGATAAGTTGTAGATGTGGGTAAGTGGGGCAGCTAGAACACTGGCACCGGCTTTAAGTATGCGTGAGTGAACATCCTTCAACCCAGAAGATTTTTTGGCACGCAATGATGATAGTTCTTTGCGCACAAAATCAACTGGTATGTTTTTGAACGCAAAATCTGGAACCTCTCGAGATGTAGAACAGTTTCTGCGCCCGCTTACATTCGGTATCGAGACAGTGCTCTTGAGGCGTGCACCAACTGATGTAAAGAACTTATTAAAGCAGTTAGCTACTCCAGCCCGAATAGATCTTGTTGTCAAGCGTAACCTCTTGCACAGAGACCTTGTTCTTCTTAGGTATAAGCTTTCTGATAGCAGACCATAATTTGGAAGCATCTTCAGGGCTGTCAAATAGATAGACAGTATCCCATGGTTGGCTCTGAAGATCAGCAACAAAAGCAGATGGATCAAAACCTTTGAAGCTGTGAACCTTGATCACCTTAGGTTTAGCCCGAGGTAGTTTGCATGTTCTATTACAGAACACCATATAATGGTCACTCATTGATAACTCAATAACTCCATTTTCTATCGGTTTGTATGGACTCCAAAACAATTTTGATAGCTTCAAATGAATGTAGATTGCTCAGAAGACTATCCTGTGTGAGCTGCTGTGGTTATTTGGACTTCAGGGAATTTTTAAACGGGAGTTTTCCTACAGTTTTGGAAGCATTGTGTAGTGCTTGACACTACAATGTTTACTTGTGAGAAAATCCTTTGAGCTTTAAATACTAGCGTGTTTGTACTAGTCGAACTATCGGCTTTTATGGACTGGAAACTTATTTTACAGCTTCATATGTATGTCGGTTGATCAGAAGACTATGCTCTTTGTGTTCCTGTGGTTTGTTTGGCATCAGAAAGTATTTTTAATGTACTTTTTGTTCGATTTTCGTGCAGTGTTTGGACATAATTCACCGATATCTGATTTTATGCAAAAGTATCCAAATCAAACATGTTCAACATTCTAAGAACATAACTATTTGTCCAAATGTTATCATATCCAACTCAACTTCTTCCTCCATCGACTCTGAAGCCATTGTTACAACGTGGTTCCCTAATACAGGGCCGTCAGCCTTCAAAATTCTACTACAAATCCTCCGCTTTGCGACCTTCTCACGTACGCTCGCTCAACCGGGAAGATTTTGATATGCTAATTAGTACTTTCTGCACGCCTACTGCGCATGACTACCAGGTGATCCTTTAATGCTTAATAGTAAGTTCCTTTTTCTCAGACTAAAAAAGTGGAGATGAATAATGGTGGATATTCACGTCCGGAGTATATATATAGTAGTAGTATATAAACTGCCGGTTCTGGCGCAGCTTGAACGTTTTATTGTTGCAATCCTTGCTCGATAACTCCAGAACCGCAGCGAATTGTTCTACTTCAGCATTCGAACAATTCGCTGCGGTTCTGGAGTTATCGAACAAGGATTACAACAATATAACGTTCAAGCTGCGCCAGAACCCGCCAGTTTATATACTACTATAGACCATAGTCCTCCTTCCGGATTGGAGCAGTTTGTTGTACTTTTTTCCGTTGTTTTTACATTTCAACATCCTATTAGATAAGTGATTACTACGTAGTATATCGATCTCTTCCACTATGGATAGCATATCGTGCCTTCCCATAGAAATCTTAGTCAAGATAGTAGAGCATGCAGGCCCAGAATCATTCGCAAGCATCGCAAGGACATCGAAACACCTAAACTGTGCCGCATCTCTCGTGCGCTACAAAAACGTAGACCAAGAGTTCCGTAAACGAGTACTCACTTTCGGTCTTAGGTCTACTCGTAATGACAACGATCGAGACAATTTGGCTAGGACATTCGGTATTTCCGCAAACCACATCTATGATAGCTTTCCTCTTGTCTACGCCAGTGAATATGGTAATCTTAACGTTATTAAGTGGCTCATTAAGCACTTATGGTTCGATAAAATGGGTGGACACACCGATTACGTTCTATGCGCTGCCTGTAAGGATGACCATCTTGATATCGTTAAGTGTCTCACTAAACACTTCCAGTTCACCAAAGAGGATAAAGCCGTCGGGTTTGCTATACTAGATGCCTGTAGGAATGCCCATCTCAATACCATTAAGTGGCTCATTCAACGCTTTCAGATAACTATGGAGTATAAATACGCTCATCATGCTCTACTATGCGCCCGTAGCAACGATCATCTTAATACCGCTAAATGTATCATTGAGTGGCTCATTAAGCGCTCCCAGCTCACCATAGAGGACGAAAACGCCCTACTAGATTACTACATAAATTCTTATGCTGCCACATAGGATCTCTCGCAACGGCCAAATTGTCCCTAGGCATTCTTACACCTAAATATCCAAACTTGAGCACAGCTCCGGTTTCTACCGCTTTTCCGGATTGGAGCAGTTTCGTTGTACTATTTTTTTCATTGTACTTTTACATTTTAACACCTATTAAAGGAATGATTAGTTTACAGTATATCCACCCATGGTACTAACATACATTCTCTACTTCACGATATTAACGTATGTTGTTATCTTAGTACGTATTAATACCACACAGATTAGACAACCGCGCGCGATTGAAGAACCTCAACGTAGACGTCACAACTAAGATACCAATTAGACATATAACATATATAGGTATATTGCACGATGATTGAGACGAGAACTTGTGATTGGTTGATTCGAGGAAAGACCACGAAATGTATAAGGAAGTGTTCGAAGGTGTCAGAGTATTGCTCTCAACATAACTTCCAGATAGGAAGAGGATGTGCTATATTCGTTCCATGTTTGACGTGCGGTCGAGGCTGTCGTACTAATCACGAACTTTGTGCAAAATGTGGTGCACCTCAACGCCGTACCATTCGCAATAAGAAGAACCTTGATAAGAAGCAAGCTAACGAGTCAGCGAATATCGCGTGTTCAAATGTAGTAGAATCGGAGAAAGATCTAAATGTAGTGGAATCGGAAAAAGATCGAAACGTGGTGGACATTCACGATCTCGATAATGCATTGGATGACCTCTCCATCAGTGAGAAAGATCTAAATGTGGTAGGATCGGAGGATAAGTAGAAATCACGATACGAAAAAAAAAGAAAAAAAATGAAGAGAAATTGTTATGCGACCTCTCTTCATTTTTCTCTCTTTTTTTTAAAAAAAAAACGAACGAACAATTAGACAATTGACAGGCATATGGTATACAACTAGTATGGATAACATTATTAGATTACTTGGTCCAGAAATTTGTGCAAGCCTACATATCAAACCATTGTCGCATATTGAACCATTGTCGCATATTAGCATCGGTGAATCATGTTCCGAATGTTTATGTCCGATGGAACTACAAGGAATGGAATTCATATGTCCCACTTGTGGTCTTGTTTCCGAGGTCGAATCATGTGAAGAAACAACTACCAATCTTACTACTAGGTTACACATAGTAGGGCCGGATAGCTTTCAGCGTCAACACGATCTAGACCGCACAATCCCAAAGCAAAGCGATAACAAAGAATTGCAACTACGAACGATTATACTAGAACTACGGGCATACAACACTATTTATAAACGAAATTACGCCCTCTCGTTTCCCACAAATGTATTAGTAATCGTAGCCGATGTATTCCTTCAAGTACGGAAAGTTCGTACCAAACGTAGCTATGCAAAACGAACTATTTTAGCCGCTATACTTTATCAAGCGTGTATACAATGTGGGTTCGTTAGATCTAAAGGGGATGTCGCTCGTTTTATGCAACTAAACAATAAAAGCATATGTCGTGGAGAGGGCTTTATACGTTCTCTACATGATGACGATAATATCGATATAGATTTAAATACCGATCGAATAGCTCCTCACATTACAACGACTTTTGATAAACTCGACCCCCAACCTAAGAACGTCCAACAAATAGTCTATGAGATTGTTCATAAGGCAATAGAAAACAATATAGGTACCAGCTCCATACTTAGAACTAAAGTCGTTGGAGCGAGTTATGAGGTGCTACGTCGTTCGGGATCTCGTATGTCTCTTATCAACGTTGTTAAACGGTGTGGTATACATAAGGGTTCGGTCGTGCGTTTTATCAATGAGTTGATTGCTTACAATTCCCACTTTGAGACACGGTCTAAATAGTGATAAAGTTTAATTACCTCGAATAACATATGTGCGATTACTTAATTTCCTATTTAACCAAAACGGCTAATTCGTGAGAACGACATCCGTCGATATGTACTCATTCAAGAATTTAGTCTAAGACAGTAAGAAGAAAAAAATTAAACAACGAAAAAAACCAAAGTACCAAAACTGGTCTCACCAGAACCTCTCTAGGAACCCACTTTCACCTTTTTCCTTCTTTCTCATTTTTGTTCCTAGAGAGGTTTTTATTCTTGCCGGGCCCGGCTTTTCACTGTATTCGTTCTACTGTAGTTCAGCTTCTGACCACATTTGGTTCTCACACAGGTATCTTGTACTCTGGCCGCTGATTTCTACTGTATTACTTTAACTTCTGCCACATCGGCAGACGCGCTACGACTTGTGTTGGGCTGGGAGCTTCTTACCCAACACAAGCCGATCTACCACACATAGTCCGCCAAGGTTTGAACACCAGAACTCGTGAACGGCTCCCATCTCGATCACAAGTCCCAGCGACAAACCCGTGGGGCCATGTGTGCTAGACGAAACATTCAGTGATAAAATAACATACTTATGTTTTAAGCAGTTGAAGTATGTTAATTAGCGCCACCCACACGTTGTCTCGAAATTAGCATATGAACCAAAACAACACGGTAATTTATACGAATTAAGAGCAGTTGTTTTTATCAAAGTTAAAATGAAATCCATGCTGGTTTCTTTCGAAGGAGATATTTATTCTTACCCCATTAGACTGCCAAGTTTTTTGCTCTCATCTCCTTTCGGATTTCGGATCGAAGTAGTTCTTCTACGTTTTTTAATCCACCTTCTTGTTGTCTCGAAATTGTCTCGAAATTAGCATATGAACCAAAAACAACACGGTAATTTATACGAATTAATAGCAGTTGTTTTTATCAAAGTTAAAATGAAATCCATGCCGGTTTCTTTCGAAGGAGATATTTATTCTTACCCCATTAGACCGCCAAGTTTTGCTCTCATCTCCTTTCGGATCTCGGCTCGAAGTTGTTCTACGTTTTTTGATCCTCTTTCCTGCCTGTTTTTTTGCCGTATTTCTAGTTTAAGCGTCTCATATTTCCTTTTCTCATCAATAACGCTTCCGAACTCGGCTTCTGAAATGTTACAATCAGCTAGAGCTTTTGAGACTTTGACTTCCACGGAATTCGCCTTAGCTTTTGCTAACATAACAGTCTTTTCATGCTTCGAGACGCGAACGCCAAGTTTCTTACTAACAACAGCCATCGAAGCCGATATGGCTGCACACAGGAACCCCGCTGATCCTAATGAAATACCCACAGGTATCCCAACCCCCGTAAGTGATGAACCTAACGCAAAAGCTGATAAAACGCCACTCAGGCTACCTGTGGCCACAGCAATCCCATGAACGATACCACGCGCTCGAGCATATTTTTTGCGAACAACTTCGTAGTGCTTTGCCTGTTGTTCTAGCTCAGCGAGCGTATCACAGACTTTTTGCAGTCTAAAACTCGATCCATTTATATCGCTAAGTTCCTTTATAGCCCCCGATGGATAGATATCTGGTGCTGTTGGAAACGGTTGAATCGAATCGCCATCCATTGTAATACATATGATTTACTCAAGCTTCAATACGAAACGTAGAGGCTGCTTGTTGAAGTCTATGAGATTGCCTTGCTCATCGCAAACTGTGAGGCGAATGTAGTTCCGTATCGTTCCTAGGGCTCGAATGGGTATGAGGGTTGGTGGAAAATAAGTTGTTTCACCAAAAACGTGTGATGTCGTTTTTAAAGTATGTAGGATTTTAGATGGCTTCCCATCAAGAAGTGAGAAATCTGAATCCACCACATCACAGTAGATATATATGTGATTAATATCTTTTGGCGCCAGGACGTATTTTCCTTTATTGATAGTCACATAATCCGCCACATCTTCATTTACTTCGATACTAAACAAACCGCAGACATTCTTAGTGAACTGGATTGGTTTCTTGACCTTCATAAGCCAATATTTCCTAAATGGGTAGTCTATGAATTCTAAGTAACCAGCCTCAACCGCGGGATCGAAGTAGGTTATCAAAGTTTCTATCTTATAATGTCCCGGCTTAATTTCGTGTGGAAATGTCAAACTATTGGGGGTAATCAACTTAAAACCCCCCTTCTCAGCTAGGTTCCACCAATTATGACTAATAGTGACCTCAACTAGCGAAATATTATTGATAAGAATAGGGTTATCGAAGTAGACCGTATGGTCAGACGATGTGGTGGTGACATTTAAGATAACCATTATATATTAAAGGTATGAACTACATACATAATTAGCTTTAACATGAGGAGGCACGGAGGTAATTTCAGCTATCATTATGAGGGTGGAGACGACGAGAGAGATGATGAGACCCCAACACAGAATGCTAATTTACGGTCAAAGGCTGAGAGAATAGCTAGTAGAGATAGAGATAGAATAACTGAGGAAGATAAGAAGGTCGCATCATTGAATGCCGATCTATTAGCGAAGTTCAAGAAAAGATACCCACATGCAGATTTTCACCAGTTCTATGTATCAACAGATATAGACGGCCCTGGCAAATATTCAACTAGTATTTGGTTTCGAGATGGGAATAATGGTTATGTGGTTTATGGTGATGATATCTCCAAACTACCTGTTACTATTCAAAAACGCATCGATAATGTATTGCAGGGGATGGTTGGTGGTTACCCATTTGCGTTGACACTAAATAAAAGTGTGAAATATCCTATTGCAGTAGTTCCTTTTCACGAAAAAGCACAAGATATCGATTTAACTAATCTATGGATATATGTCACACCTACGAAAAAGTTCAAAGCAGGCGTTCTGAACATATTCAAGGAGATCGTTATAAAGCATATGACAGCAAATGAGTCCTACCATTGGTTACATGGTCCGGATTTCAAATATTGGCCTCAACAATTGAATTTCGCAACGTGGTGTGCGACTTCTGGATGTGGAGTGTCGTTATTCGATCCTACTTTCAAAACGTATCCACCTATCGTTCAAGGGTTTTTACGATTTCACGTATATTTCACGATACGAAGAATTCTACATGAACTTGGTGGTGCTCATGGAGTTCCTCTACCTGGTGACTCTGCTTTCAAGCAAATGGATAACCTCTATAGCAAACCAGCTCTTGAGAAATTATGCATCGAATTTGGTATATCTCGAACACCAGATTTCCGATGGCACGGAGGTAGGAATAACGGATTAGGAGATGTATTCCTTTTGTACGATGATGGTTTCACAAACGTCCACGTAGTCAGAGGTTACGATAAAGAAGCAGATAATTGGCCAAATCACAATAATTTATTTGCAGACCAAGGAGGTAAGAAGGATAAGGGCAATCTTGTGTCATTCATTCGGAACGACGAACATGAAGGAAAACAATATAATTGGTTTACGCCACCAATCGGTAAGGGATTAACTACTGCTGGATTAGGTAGATTGAATCGATCCGCTGAAGCTTTTGGATATTGCGTTCTAGCTGCTCAAAATGATCTTAACCATTCCATCATAGATAGTTTCAATGTCAAAGAAAAATTTAAGAGATTAGTCGAAGACGCTATTCTCGAAAATGGTTTAGTGGTAAGCTATAAAAACTATCTTACAGCTATACTACACACACATAAGAGATTAAACCTATCAACAGCTATAGGGGTACGATTACTACCGGGCAACCTCGAGTACTACCTCGGTAAGAAGGATGGTTATAAAAATCCAATCCCGTTCGCCACAGAAGGTACGGCGTTTGGCGTAAGCGATATTAATGCAGATATTCTCGAAACCAAGTCCCCACCAGATATGAAAGGGAAGAAACAAAAGAAACAATTACCACATCAAGTTCCACAACAAGTTCCACAACAAGTTTCACAACAAGTTTCACATAGTACCTTACAGAATCATACTCAACAACATGGGATCAATCTAGCGATAGTATCTATTGCAGGAGCTGGAATTGCGTGGGCGTTATTTCGTTAACGTCGTTTATATTGCTCTATTGTGATCACCACTATTGCTACGATGAATAACCAAACGTTCTCTGCTAATACTCCTAGAGCTTTACCGGCCATAGTAAATATGAAATTCGCGATTGATCCAATCATTCCAGGTAGTATCTGCCCAAGTTTCTTTCCCATTTCCTTTAACAAATCACCCATCGTTTTTAATCCCTTCTTTACTGTATCTGCCACTTTGTCGATACCGTCTTTTACTGGTTTCGGTACGGATTTCGATAGCTGGGAAACTATTACACTAACGATAGCACCAATAGCAGTTACCACCGCAAGAACGGTCATTCCATACTTTCTGAAAATGTATTTAACCCTCTCACGTAGCGACGTACGTTCTAGTATAGCTTCTTCTTGACGTTTAAGTAATTCTCTTGCCTTATGGACGGATCTTAACTCTTTCTTAGCTGTTTCTTTCTGAGCGTCGGTCGATTCGGAGTCTTCAAGAATAGATTCGTTATTTGCTTCCCGATCGGTGAGTTGTCGTTCTGCAAATATTACTTCATTAGTAGCCTCTTCATTATTTGGACCTAAAGCATCTTTGAGAGCTTTCCTCATCTTCACGCGTAATTTCCTATCATCATCATTACCGACGAATAGACGTTTAAAGGGTTCTTTGCTTCCAAGTTCGCGAACGGTAATGTTTCCATCTACTAAGGATATTTCTATATTATGCCGAACACCAGCATCCGGATACTGCCCCTTTACTATGTCAACCAGCATTTCTTTTGCCGAATCTCGAATTGTTTGTTCGAATGTGAATCCTCGAAGTGGGTCACCTTCTATAGCGTAGTCATGCAAATTATCCATGGTAATTGTCTCACTACCTCCGGCTTCATCTTGATTGTCACTCAATAAGTAAGCCACGTATCTTTCATTTGCTTCTCGTTGTCGGTCTTCTTCATCTCGTTCTCCTCGGTTTTCTTCATCTGGTTCTCGTTCTTCGTATCTGTCGGTACTATCCTCAGGTCTCACATCAACGTCGCCCCTAGCTTCCATATTGAACATAACTATATATCATAGTATATTCAACATGATATCATCGAAGTTAATTCCTAAGGAAGCACTAAGAGCGCAACTCGCACTCAAAGCTCAACGAACCTTATATAGAAAAACTTTCACTCCATCATCTGCCAATCCAGGTGAGACTCTATATGTGGAAATACCAACACTAGGAGAAGATATCGTATTAGTACCTGGTAGTTTAGCATTATTGGGTGATATCGTATTGTCTGGTGGACATGCTAATAATCGAGTCGTTGCAAATGTTGGACGTTGCTTAGTTATACATCGAGTTTGTAAGATAGGAGCTGAAATAATAGAAGACATTGCTCGATCGGATCTATTACAAACATATTCCGATATCTATCTATCTACACAAGAGAGAGAATCGAGAGTACAACAAGGTATCCAATCAGATAACACAAATAAGCTACGATCTAAGGCTGGTGATGCGGGTACTTCAGATGTTGGTGAGAATGCATTGTTAGCTGCATATGGTTCAAAATATAGAATTCCGTTAGACGTCGATATTCTTACACAACATGGAGTTCTATATCCACATGCACTAGAAGACACTATTTCATTCGAATTAACTCTAGCCCGCTCTATCGATATAATCGTTGGATCAGATTCGACAAAGATAGGTACGTACAAGCTTACCAACATCCATTTAGAATACGAAGCAATCAAGAATGAAACGCTAGCTAGGAAGGCATTTCACGCATATGAAAAAGGTACTGCATTCCTATACGATCACGCAGTTCACTTTAAGACAGTACCTATTGCTAAGGCATCAGATACTTTGATATCTCAGAATATAAATGTTCCACGACGATCATTCGCTGGATTACTCTTTCTATTCGTAGATCCTCCCACCGCCGGTTCACGGGATAGCGAAGCATTCGTAAATCCTGATATTTCAAAGATAGAGATAGACGTAAATGGAGTTCCAAATAGATTCTTTCCGGGAGGCATGTTAACACCAGATTTTTGGGAGTCCGCAAAAGGATGGTTTGGTACATCTGAGACCTCTATGACTCCTACCAAATTTTACAATAACAGATTTGCCATCCTAGTCGATTGTCGTACAGCAAAAGATTCCTCTGCTCATGGCGATGGAATGGCACAAACTGGCGGTGGAAAAGATATCGATATTCGTATACATAGAACTTTAAAAGGAAGTGGAAACGTAAGCATGCATATCTATGTCCTTGCGGATGCTCAGCTCAAGATATTGAACAGATCTTTAGATAGTATTACATACTGATGGATTCCTTGGTAGAACACATCCCATTCAACTCACTCATAGTAGGTCCAACGAATTGTGGAAAGACTGCGTTTCTCATAGAACAACTTCGTGGACCATTTCGTGGTAAGTTCGATTATATAGTATTAATTTGTCCTACGTATGCCCACAACAAAACATATCATGGATTTGCTAATCGGGATACGCATTTTTATGTCATATCACCATCTCAGGATGTTATCGATACCACATTAAATATTTGTGCAACCTTTTGGTCAGGTACCAATACATTATTGATTCTAGATGATTGTGCCGCATCAAAAGATGTAAAACGAAGAACTGACAAACTAGTAGATTTAGCGTTCTCTGCTCGACATATAGGACTATCTATTTGGGTACTATCCCAACAATTAACGAGTATATGTAAACCATTTCGTGAGAACGTAGCTATCGTAGTAGCATTTCATACTGCATCGGTTATAGATGGAAAGAGGATATTCGATGATTACGGAGGTTCACAAGAATGTAATGAATTACGAACGATACTTCGATCTCATAAGTTTGCTCGCATATGTTTCTGTTTGCGACATCCTTTTGCAGTAGTGTTAGAGATACCCGCACCTATAATATATTATCATGGATGAATACGTTAAAGAACTGGAAGGTGAGGATTTAACAGGTCCACCACCCAAATTGGAATTTTCGACCGAATTGGAGGATATCGAAGAATATCGAGAAGTACTTAAGACCTTAGCCGTATTGGGTAAAACGAAAGAATGTTTAGGACAGAATTTCTCCCTAACAGATATAACTAAACTATCTGAGAAAGACGTAAAACGTTTACATAGTAGATACCAGGCCGTGGTAGCAAGTCAAATAACAGTACACTTAGTAGATGGTGTACTACGTCAAGTTACTCGCGCAGTCTCATACGTAGCTACACTAGACGACCAACAAGCGCTGTTTAAGGATCTACAAGAAAACCAATTAGCCCGCCATCAGATATCTATGGCGGCTGGTCGATTAGCACTTAAACACGGTCGATTTGTAGCTCTAGCTAGTGTCTTGTTCAATGTAGCTGATCACATAGTCTATACGTCAGGGGAAGAGGCGGATGACGAAGGCGATGAATATGAAGTGGATACCCCAGAAAGAACCGTAGTACTTAAGGCATATTCATCATTAAAGAATCTTTAGTGTCACACACCTGTTGAACCTCCACATATACCTACTATATCGAAGCAAGATGGAGGAACGGACGGATCGGATAACTGCGGAGACTCAAAAGAGAGAGATTACATGTGAAAGTGAATTACCTAAAGAAATCGATGTAGATGAAAGTTGGACTATAGCAACTATTGGTATAGGCGCTTCATTGTTTGGCGCATGCTATCAAATAGCAGGATTCTTAGTAGATGGTGCACTACGTCTAGCTACTCACGCAGTTGCATACGTAGTTCCACTAGATGAACAACTAGTCCGCAATGAGATATATACTGCGGCTGGTCGATTAGCACTTAAAGCAGTTCTATTTGTAGCTCTAGCTAGTGTCTTGTTCAATGTAGCTGATCACATAGTCATTCCTGGTACACCTATTGAACATTCGCAAGTAACTACTATATCAAATCAAGATGGAGGAACAGACGGATCAGATAACTGCGAATCCACCGAAAACAACACCAACTAAAGTAAAAGATCCAAAGAGGGTTGCTGCTGGGAAAGCATTAGCACTAAGTAATAAACTTGCTAGAGAGGCTCAAAAGAGAGAGATTACACGTGAAAGTGAATTACCTAAAGAAATCAACGTAGATGAAAGTTGGATGAAAAATGTGTCTATCAATACTACGATCGCAGTTATTGGTACGGGTGCTGCATTAGTTGGCGTATACTATCAATACAGAAGACATAGAGATGACACTTCTAAGAACATTAGTCCTATACGACCAGCAAGTCCGATAAGTACTACGGTACCAGATATGGAGTAGCAATTAAAGCTAGAGATATATACTATATATTAGGATGGATAAAGAATTGATGAAAACAGCGACCTATGCTGCTATGATAACTGGAATAGCTACTGGTATTGGTTGGATCGTAAAAAAGGTTGCCAAGGAACCCACGCTTAACGATCCTTCTATTTCTATCATAAATTACGTGAAGTGGAATACAGCAATAGCTGGTAACATATATGCAGTTATTGTTATGGGTGCTGCATTAGTCGACGTATGCTATCAATACGGAAGATACATAGATGACACTTCTAAGAACATTAGTCATATACGACCAGAAAGTCCGATAGAGACTACGGTACCAGATATAGAGTAACAATTAGAGACTAGATATATACTATATATTAGGATGGATAAAGAATTGATGAAAACAGCGACCGATGCTGCTATGATAACTGGAATAGCTGCTGGTATTGGTTGGATCGTAAAAAAGGTTGCCAAGGAATCTATGCTTAGTGATCCTTCTATTTCTATCACAAATTACGTGAAGTGGACTGCAGTAATAGCTGGTAGCATATATGCAAAACAATATCTCGAGAAACAAAAGATCATACCATAATGGTGACGGTAGCAGCTATTGGAATGTCTATTTTTGGAGCAGTTTTGAATGCAACGGCATTTACTGGTGGTGGAGTGCTTGCTAGGATGTTTGGTGGGAAAGATGAAACTGCTAATATAGAACGAAAGAGACATGATAGTGCAATGGAAAAATTCGATAAAGATAGGGAGGATTATATCGAAAAACGTAAAGAATTGTCTGATTGGGCGCATGAACAGGAAGTTGCTGAACGCGATTCTCGTAATAATCAACTTGATAGTAACCTAGATTTCATAAAATCCGATAAGTTACGTCAGGCGCTGAAACGACTCAAAGCAATGAAAGAACCTCGTTTCTCTGACTACTATCAACCATCTAACGCACAGAAAACTGGTGAGTTGATCTATGTTGGTGGTGGAATGCTAGTCACTGGATACGCTATTAGTCGATATGCCTTTTAAAAAAACGAGAATTTTTACGATTGACGAGAAAAAAAAAAGAATAAGAACTAGTTGGTTAGATAAGTTCTTATTCCTTTTTTTCTACTTGTTGAAGGTTAGAATACATAGACATATAATGGATGCTAAACTTGCGAATACCTTCTATGGTCCTATGGGCTATTGGAAAGGTTATGCTGCAATTAGTAAGTTATCAATGGCTGCAAAAGTATCGGAAGATGTAGCTAAGGGTTGGTTAGAGAAACAAGCCATGTGGCAAATATATCTATCACCACCACGCTATATTCCACGACCACATTGGACCGTATCGAAACCTAATGAAGTTCATCAAGCTGATTTGATATTTCTACCTCACGATCGACCTGGACGTGGAAGGAAACTATATAAGTATGCTTTGGTGGTAATCGATGTAGCTTCTAGATATAAAGAGGCTGAACCCTTAGCATCGAAAGATAGTGGTGAAGTGTCTGCAGCATTTGATCGGATCTACAAACGTAGTCCACTAGAATGGCCAAAAACATTGCAAGTTGATCCTGGTAGAGAATTCATGGGACGTATGTCTGAAACATTAGAACTACATGGTACGAAAGTTCAACGAGGTGAAGCCGGTCATCATAGAGCACAAAGTTTTGTCGAGCGAGCAAATAGAACATTAGCTGAAAGATTATTTGGATATCAATATGCAAAAGAGATGGTACTTACATCTGAAGGGTCGGATGCGCGTAGTAGAGAATGGGTATTGAGGCTTCATGATGTTATCAAGGCTATGAACAATGAAGTTACTCGACTAACAGGTAAGGAACCTTCAAATTCTATAGAGGCACAACAAGTAAACATCAAAACTCCTACGTATTCTCGAACTGTTGGATTGAGTGAAAAGCGACTACCATTCGACGTTTTAGTTCGATATCTCTATGCGCCTGGAGAATTGGAAGGTGGAGCTAAACGAGCAACTGATCCTGTGTGGAGTTTACAAACGTACGTTATTTCGCGTAGTGTGATATCTTCAAACCAACCGGTTCTGTACTACCTTACTTTGCAAGAAGGGGAAGGCGCACCAAAGCGAGGGTTCGTGCGCGAAGAGCTACAAGTCGTCCCACAAAATACTGAACTACCACCAAAAGGTATTCTAAGATAGAAGCAAGTCACGAATAAAGTCGTCCATGTCTAAGTTTTTGTGTCCATAGGCTAATGTATTGATTCCGTTTGCTGAAATCCAACGTTTAGAGTCGAATGGTGAGAGAGAGATCTTATTCATATGCATACCATACATCCTATGACCTTCACTTCGAAGCATATGCATTCCATGGCGAAATACTTTCTTATCTTGTAAACACTCTTTGTATTGTTCGTGGCGAATACGATGTTTAACGACTGCCTTCTTGGTACCTTTAGCTTTCCTAATCTCGTCACCACCTACTTTCAAGATCGAGTATAGCTTCGATCGTAGTCCAACGTATTCAGCAATGGGAATACCTCCACATTCATCTTTCATTTTACCAAGTACTTTCTTGTTGGATATGTCATACAGAGGATGATCCTTGCTGTAGTTGCTAGTATCGTATAGATGCTTATTGGTGGTAATGTCTGTATAGATGTCTTCTGTTTCAATGTGAAGTAATAGACTATCAGTGTCAGTATATAGTAGATTACAACGTTGCCCATACTGCCGCTTGAGATCGTTGTAGTAGAAGTCGTACATCAGATGTTTCGAGAGATCTAGAATCGACATTCCGACATATACTGGACGGTTCAGTAGTAACTTACTTTTGTAATTGTGTACAGCAGCTAGATCGTTATCGAAGATCGTGGATCGGGCATAACTAGGCTTATTCAAGAGACGTTGTAGTTTGATTCCTTCTGAAGATCGCACTAGTTTGACATCTACGCGTTTTCGTAGATTTTCCATCGTCTTACCAAATACGCTATTGTTCATTAGTTTGTAGAGATCCTGCTCGAAGGGGCTATTCGCTTGTTTTCGTAGTTCTGTATTCATTCTTATGTATGGCTCCATCCATGGCGATTGGTTGAATCGTAGTGCTCTGTGAATCTTCGTTAAACGCATTCCGAGAGATAGATACAGTTGTAGATTGCGGTAGTGGAGCACATATCGTTCTTTGTCGTATAGGTTAGGTACGAGCTTTTCCACTTTCAAAGATCCGTTGCCTTCGTATAGTTTCTCAAATAGATCGATTTGATAATCTGATAACTGACCTTTATTTACTTGCATTCTCTCGGGAGCTAGTGGATAGTCGTTGTGTAAGTCGTGGAGCTTTCGAGGATACTCAAGATCGACTTCGAGAATGTATCCCACGTCTGAATCGATTTCGTGTTGGGTAATTCGTTCTTCCGTTGGTGTACACCACTCAAATCCTCCCGTTGGTAGATATTGGCTCATGGCCCAACCATATAGATTGTTGGCGTCGAGGTATATTATATGGCTATTTGGCTTATCTGGATCGAAGTCGGGTACATTGGGGTTGTTTGCTTTAGCATAACGATGAGATACCATAGATATTCCACCACGTAGACCTTTCTCGACGAATAGATGCATGTCATAGTCGGTTAATAATTCAAGTTCTACTCCGGTCTTCTTTAACAACGCATCCCACGAAAGTCCTGGACTCGTATAATAATGAGCTGGATCCAATCCATAGTTTTGCATACATGTCGCGCGGAAGTTCTCGAACACGTCTGCTAAAAGAAGTACATCGGTTCGTAGGTAAAGGTCGTGGTAGTCTCCTAACGTTTTACAACTGAATACCTCCCAAACTTTTAGTGCGTGTTCGTAGTCCTTGTCGGAGATGTCCTCTAGAGTTAGTTTACTATAGAATGCGTCTTTTGGTGGAAGAGAAGTCTCTGTAAATCTATCCCAAGAATCCATGTACTCATACGGATAAACTCCTTTGCGTAGCAGCAGCTTGGTTTTCTCTTGGTTCGATGTACATTTCATAGTTTGTAGGAACGTATCTTGTGACGAACTCGCTACCAATTTATCGAGGGATGAAAGTAGAAATTGCGCACTGTCGATGAACCGTAGGTTTCCAAGTGAGAATGAAATGTATTTCTCCATATTGTTTGGAATACAAGAGATCTTACCTGACGTCTTGGATATGGATTGCATCAATAGGTGAGAATCGTAGCCACGCAAATTGTGGAATACAACTGGGATAGTAGGAAAGATACGTAATTTGAGATTACATGCGTTGTGTGCGGCACCTCGAAACTCTCCTGTGATGTGGCAATGGTCGCGTACTCTATCTTTACCAAGAGGTTTCTGGCAGATATGACAAAGAATTGCTCTATTATAATCTCTCATGCTTTTTGGTGACATACATAGTGGTTTGGCAACTTGAGCTTTTATCTTCGCTTCTTCTTCTTGTATACATCGTAGAAAGCACTCGATAGTATCCTTACCTCGATATAATACATGTGGTTCGCTATGGCCATCAGAACGTACGACTACGTAACAAAATCCACATGGAATATGTTCTTCTGTTTTAAATGTGTTCTTCGTGGGATCTTGTCCTTCTATCTTAGTAGTTAAGGCCTCAAGATCTGCGTAGATAACGTAGGGAACTTTGAGCTGCTTGTGAACGTTCTGAAATGAGACTTTGTTATTCTCATCGGTGGGCATTTCGATTCGAATGGCTCGATCGTTAGTTCCGTTACATTCTGGGGTGTGTTTTTCGAGGAGAGCTTCGTTGGAATATCCATGTAGGCATCTCTCACAGAAGTGCTGCCTGTGGTCATGTTTTGTCTGATCGAATAGAAGGCGGTTGAAGTTCTTGATCCAGCAATAATGTTGTATACCGCTCTCTGGGCACTCTATAAGCAAGGCGTTAACGCGCTCCGAGAAAGTCTCCTTCGAGATGTGGTGCACAATCAAACACTTATCCTTAAAATCCCAACCATATACATTGATAGAGATTTCGTTCTGCTTCTCGAAGCGTGGTATTTGTGAGATTGGAGTTGACGATTCTTCCACCCCATCGAATCCAAAACCATCGTCTTCTGGGTATTTCGATGTCCTCTGTGGATCTTTCGCAACCGGAAACTTCGCGGCACGCATCATCCAACGAAAACAGCGGTTGTCGGAGTTTTTCACATTGATTACGGCTTTCTTATTCGCGATTTCTTTAGGTAGTGGTAAGTATGAACCTCCGCGTAGTGGTTGATATTTAGCAATGTTCACCCATAGAATGTTGACTTTATCTATGACCCAGTTCGATCCTCTACTGATCCACTTCTCGATGTAGTTATAAATCTGAGCATGTTCTTCTACTATTACTCCGCGGGTATCGGAACTATTGGTCAGAACTTTTTGTGAACTACGAAATGTGGCTATCTCATATACCGGGCCCTCGGGTTTATCGAGACGAAGAGTTATATTCAAAGCTAATTGAACCTTAATACTATTTAGGTCTCGTAGCTCTTCATCGATCTTTTCGGTAGTCTGCTTTCGCACGCCAGATAGGAAAGCGGCTGGGTCTGCTCCTAGAGGATTGCTATCTGGAATGTCCATCTTCCATCCTCGTAAATAGCCCTTAATGCCAGGCGCTTGGACGAATGTTAGTGTATGATCGGCCATTATATATTGTATTATCCTTCCTCTAATAGAGCTTCAAGTGCGTTGAGGTGGACTATGTACTATAGTAGTAAATAATGATTATGATAGTATATGTTATAATACCTAGTAGCAACACTCCTCTAATAGGGTGTTAGAATGGAATAAATTCGTTATAAACCAAATGTTCGAATAAATGTTAATGTATGCTTAGCCCTGATATAATACCTTATGATTACGTTCCTTTAATGTATAATTTATAGTAGTATATAAACTGGCGGGTTCTGGCGCAGCTTGAACGTTATATTGTTGTAATCCTTGTTCGATAACTCCAGAACCGCAGCGAATTGTTCGAATGCTGAAGTAGAACAATTCGCTGCGGTTCTGGAGTTATCGAGCAAGGATTGCAACAATAAAACGTTCAAGCTGCGCCAGAACCGGCAGTTTATATACTACTATAGTAGCCAATCAGAGCGCGCGAAAAGCATGATTCACTTGTGTGGTATACAGCTATTTCAATTAATGTTGTCTGGGAGATAGGGAATAGGTCATTAGGTAATAGGGTATTAGGGAATATGACATTAGGGAATATTGCATTTTAATAATGTCGGACGGCTGTTCACAGACTAAAAATGGATAAATAAACCGTAAGCTGAGTAGACTAAGTCTTCCAGGTCGTATAACTCGTAACAATAATTCATTATAAGCTTTTTTTTACTTATAATACCCTAATGCCGTATTCCCTAATGCCATATTCCCTAATGACCTATTCCCTATCAGCCCAGACAACATTAATTGAAATAGCTGTATATACTAATACGGTTTATTACACATTTGTGGTTGGTATCCGTGTGATAAAGCCGTGAATAAAAACCATATCAGTGAAGTAATACGATATCACTTCACTGTACTATTGCTTTTAGAAATAAATTTTGTTATGCTTAATTTTGTGTTATTGTATTCACTTTAAATGTATAATAAACAAATTATGACATGTTAAGAGCCTGGTATCGTTTTTATTCACGAGGTTTTCGTATCATATCGCGAACGAGCGAGTCCGCAAGCTCTTAACACGTAATAATCTCTATATAGCAAACCAGTTTAAACAACTGATAGGAATACTAAGATCGACTCGAAGACTAAATTATACCTATGAACGATCTTACAAACTAAACTATTCTTACAAAAAGAACCGACTTAATGTTTTTCATTGATTCTCAACTTGCGCATTCTGTAGGCCTCAGCGTGTGTTCTAACAGAACCTCCTAAACTTGCTAAACAGAAAACCAAATAAGGTGCCAAACGAAGCAGTCAAATCGTTTTATGCTCTGTACTCATCGGATTCACCTGCTTGTTGAATAGACCTTTAGTGCAGTCATGTCCCGATATATTACTTCAATAATGAATGAATTGCGCTCGTGTTCCCATGGGAAAGGCTTTACTGAATGGCAAACTTCGAAACGCTGTTCGAGAAAGATCGACAATCGATTAGGCTCGAGTCGATTGTGCTAGCATAATTTTTGGCATAATTTGACAAAACGAGCATAATTTTTAGATTTTTTGTCAAAAAGCAATGCTAGCATAATTTGTATTTTGAAGACCGGAAGTGCTAAAACCAGGCTCAAATATCCCTTATCGTAATGATAAATTGACTTCAGACATAAAGTAAGCTCTCCAAATAAACGGTCGGCGATGTCTAGGGCCTAGTTGGGATAGTTTTTTAGTTTTTTGGGGAAGAACCAGAACCGGAAGTCTAGAAAACCTTGTTCCCAGTCCCACTCTCATAGGTGTGACAACGTGACAAAAATGGCGTCCGCCACCCCCGAAGCAGATCCCGAGAACTTTCAGGTCTTGCAAGGACCCAAAAGAGCTGACATTGCTAGAGATCGGATATGTCGTTATCGCATATTATAGTTCATTAATTGCGTTGCTGTAATAGCACCGGGTTTCAGCCCGCACAGTATTACTTATCTCATCTAAGAGATTTATTAATATAAGAGGTTAATAAAACTCACCTTTCTTACTGTTTTGCCCATTTTTTGTCGAGCATAATATTGAAAAAAAGTAGCATAATTTTGAAAAACGAGCATAATTTGAGCATAATTTGGATAAAAAACGAGCAGGGCTACTAGCATAATATGCCAGTTTTACTAGCACAATCGACTCGAGCCTACAATCGATTGAAGGTGGAAATAGCATTTATAAACAGGTTTAGCTAATAACATTACCGATCTCGTACAAGCACTTTAAATAAATGAAGTCAGATGTGTTTTGCCATCCAGTACCACCACGTGATTACATTCCTGTAAAGGGACCATTGGTGTTGATGAAACACAATCAGCAAAATGTAAATGATGAGAATTTTGATTAATTAAAATTATTGATGATTGACACATTTTCCGGAAGGCAAATGTTTTTAAAACACTGACCTTGCAAGCAGATGCTATAAAAATATAAATTCAGTTTTTCTAGCTTTATATTATTTTGTTTTATTGAAGACCGCTAACTATTGTTCAATACGAGAAGCGTCGTCTCAGTGTTTCATGACACTTATAACTCAGGCCGTCATGACACCGTATAACTCAGGCCGTTATGACACGTATTTAACTCAGGCCGTTATGACACGTATAACTCAGGCCGTTATGACACGTATAACTCAGGCCGTTATGACACGTATTTAACTCAGGCCGTTATGACACGTATAAGTCAGGCCGTTATGACACATATTTAACTCAGGCCGTCATGACATACATGTCTTATTTTTCTCTACAGGCAAACGAGTAAACAAATACATTAGAGAAATTCTGTGTTTCCCAAAATGTTCCCTCGTTTGCCCGCAAAGTCTTTCAACCTGCCATCAGTCAACCTCATTGAAGCAGTGATCACAAATAACGACTCACTTGGGTCAAGGGTTTTCCAGACACGACGCACACTTTCATTGGCTGATTCAGGGTCACGTGGCAGTCATCAAAATCCATTGCTACATAGCCATAAGTTTTCCAGACACAACGCACGGCTCTCATTGGCTGATGCAGGGTCACGTGGCAGTCATCAAAATCCAATGTTTCCCGCGCGGGCAACAATTAATCAATTGTTGCCCGCCACGTGTTCACATCGTGACAGAAGATGGTGTAATGTGCCGCTGAAGGCGGAAATATTTGTTTACCAAAATGTCTAGATCTTCATCAAAAGATGACCATTTTTCGTCGAAAGAAAGCGTTCAAAATGGAACCAGCTCCAAAGAAACAATTTACATCTTTATCAAGCGCGCGAGTGAGAAATTGGTAGCAAAAAAAGGATGCAAGAAAGACAAAACGATACTGATAACGATACTGGCAGCGTGTTAAAAAGCAGCTTCCCGAAGAGAAGACGACCAACCTCGCACGCATCATGTACGTAGGTCCTATATTTTTACATGCACACCTTTGCCTCTAGTAAAACTTATGTCTATATAACAAATCACTTAATGACTGTCCCCTCGGGAATCAGTGAGTTTTGTTTCCCGTCGACTCCGTCTCGGGGAACATCGAGGATCTCGGGGAAACAAAACTCACTGTTTCCCTCGGGGCCAGTCATTAGTGTTTAATGTATCCCGCCAGTTCCCGCCGTCCGCCACCTAATCACACAGAAAATGATGTGTCGCGCGCGCCACTGGCTAGCTATAAAATAATAATAATAATAATAATAATAGATTTATATAGCGCTGTTTCTTCGAAAATCCAAAAGCGCTTTACATTCTGTAAAAACATTAAAACTATAACCACTGATGTAGTTAAAAAATTAAAATTACATCATGAATAGTATGACCGCTTAAAAAGAAATGTTTTAATGGAACTTTTAAAATCAGTCAAAGATTGAATAATCCTTATGTTTTCTGGTAGATTATTCCATAAGGATGGCGCCGTAACTGAAAAAGCTCTGCGACCATAGGACTCTAAATTGTACTTAGGAATAACTAAATATTTTTTGGTAGCAGAGCGTAGTGACCGTTTCGGAACATATGGAGTTAAAAGTTCATTAAGATAAAAAGGTGCCATATTATTTAAAGCCTTAAATGTCAGTAGTAAAATCTTAAAGTCAACCCTCTCTGCTACGGGACATATTTGTTTATCAAAACGTCTAGATCTTCATCAAATTTTTCGTCGAACGAAAGCATTCAAAATGGAACCAGCTCCAAAGAAACAATTTACATCTTTATCAAACGCGCGAGAGAGAGAAATTGGTAGCTAAAAATGGTGCAAGAAAGACACAAAACGATACTAAAAGTAAAAATGCCGTAGCGACGCTGGCAGCGTTTTGTGTTGAAAAGCAGCTTCCCGGAGAGAAGACGACAAATCAAATCAGGTAGCTCCTGTATTTATACGTATACACAACTTTGCCTCTAGTAAAACTTATGTCTATATATTAACAAATCACTTAATGACTGTCTCCTCGGGAATCAGTCTTCGGGAACATCGAGGATCTCGGGGAAACAAAACTGATATTAGTACGAGTATATACTAGAAGTAATCATAGATGATCAAAGTGCGTTCGACAATTTTTTTTGTATGAGAACTAATGCCTCTCAGATTTCAATTGTTTTCTCAACATTTGTAATACCACTCCAATTAGTGTTTTAAATAGTACAAAGGAGTTAGGTGATAGAACACAATCAACCCTATTCAGATGTGTATAAACTGCATCCCAGTTTTCATGACCAAGGCTGTCTCCATAATACTGACTAAGTGTCAGTGATTACAGTCCAGTGTAGAACATAAAATATATGTACATGTGTGTAAACTACACCTTCAGACTGATTCAAATTTTTCTTCAAGTGAGACCAAGGCTGGCTGCAGAATATTGAGTGTCCATTGTTATTGCAGAATAATTTCTGATCATATTAGGGCTCACCTTGTTTTGATATTTAAGTTCCTTGACATATCCAAGTGTGGTTATACCCTGAATGCAGTGTTAATTTGTATAACCACGATGAAACCACCACGATGCACACGTGTAGTATTTAAAAAGCTTCTTCACAACTCACACTAAAATTTTCATATCCATGTATTTATCTTCAGCCTTCTGGTATGATTAACAGTATCTTGACCATTTGCAGTTTTGGTATCGGCAAAGCGAACAGCACAATTCAATGCAGCGAGCAAGCCAACAGCATATTTTTCGATCGCAGATTCACTCGGGTTCAGCACAAATAAATAATTATGGCCGAGTGGCGAGTTGAATGTTCAAGGTACAAAACAGACCATATTGGACTTTGTCAGTCCGCCAGATGTACTACACACTTTCCTCAGGATTTGCTCAATTGTACTTGCGAACCTTTGAAACATCATTGCATTGGATTGTCGGAAAATAAGGCAAGTAACTTACCGATCGCGAGCAAAACAGAAATTACCAAAATGGCCGCTCGCATCGTGTACCTGTGGTTACCAATTCCCCGGCCGAGATAATTTATTCTAAAAAGTACAAACATGATGACATGAGGACATGAGGACATGAGGACATGAGGACATGAGGACATGAGGACATGAGGACATAGGACATGAGGACATGAGGACATGAGGACATACACGAATCTCGATTTTCTTTCGCCTGGGGAAGCACAGGTAGCCCACACATAAACACAGGGAGTCCACTGCAAGATTAGTATGCGCTCTCCTTCCATCTTTTCCAGACAATGCACGCTCTCATTGGTTGAACCGGAGTCACGTGGCAGTCATCAAAATCCAATGTAGCCCGCGCGGGATAGCCTGCTTGCAGGAGAAAGAGAAAGGAGAGCCGTTCGTCGATGAACGGGAACAGTTCTCCAATCTGATTGGTTGAATCTAGAAGGGGCGCGCGCACTTTGTTCAATCAATCAGTCTTTATTATTTATCCACGGAATCTTAACAGTAACATTAATAAAACTGATTTCAATAAGAGCCGTGCCTAATAAAAATATGCTAATCTAATCTAATGTTAATCTAAATATAAATACAACTGTGTGATAGTAAATGCTAAAATTTATAATAAAATCCAATTAAAATATTTTGATTATCATTAATTCAGCGGTCACCAAGCATGGTGGTTTGTGCAATTTGTTTCTTAAATGAAACAAGAGACTTCATTTCGCGAAGCTGTGGTGGTAATTCGTTCCACAGCTTCGCGCCGTCGTATGAAATGCTTTTCTTTAAATATTCGGTTTGGGGCTGTGGGAGACCAATAGAGGTCTTGCACCACCACGTGATGGCAGCCATGTTGGTGGCCAGAACAATGAGATTTGTTCAATCATATGAAAAATTAAATCTCAAAGGAATAAAATTCTATTGTTCTGGCCACCAACATGGCTGCCATCACGTGGTGGTGCAAGACCTCTATTACTCATTATATCTTGTAATGTCGTAGCCCGTGCGTTAATTTTTTCCCATACTTCCTTTCCTTTCCATTACGCTTTATTTGTAACATAGAGGGCCGCATGTTAGATAACTATGTAAGGTTAATGTGTCTTCCCTCTGTAAATAAAGAATATTGTATTGTATTGTATTGTATTGTATTGTAAGTTTAGTTCGGCGCCTCTTAGATTATAACACGTTGAACTTCCAACCGTTGTATACAGCTCAGAAAGGGTATAGGTGCTAGGTTATTTATTATTTTATGCATAATTATCGCTTTCCTTTTTGCCCTTCGCTCATCGAGTTTATCCCAGCCTAGAATTGGTAACACTTTACTAGAACTGGAACTTCTTTGGTCATCAATTGCAGTGCAAACCTAAGAGAGTTACGTTCCTCTTCTATATTTCGAACTTGTTGTCGTAAAGAATCGATGGTTAACTTCAGGTTCGAGTTTTCCTGTTCCAGTCAGCTCTTATCCTTGGTAGAGGATCGAATCCGGCGCATCCCATAGTCGTTTAATTTCGTCTTTGATCTCCTTGAACTCGCTCGGCTGAACCATGACGTTCGCTCCCACGGCTCCGTCTTTGGCTTCGTCTTCGGCTTCGTCTTCGGCGCTGGCGGCCATGTTTTGGCGGGAACTGATTTTGAACGGCCGTTTCGTTATGATCTTCCGGTAAGAGTGAATGTAGACGAGACTTAATGACCTCCTTGTCTGTTCCTTGTAGTTGAATGGTCCCATGCAGTAGTAGGATACAGGGATATAGTTATAGATTTGGTTTTGACCGAGCGAGATCTCTCGTTCGCGCTTGATGAAACCACGAAATCGCCAATTTTTAGATACTTTGAGCAGAATTCTTGAAATATTTCAAATTCTCCACTCCACTTATAAAGAGGATTTTTGATCGAATTTCAAATACTTCGAAACTAGTTGCTCTGAAACATCCATTTAGGGATTCTCTGCTTTTGGATTTACGGGAGCTCCACGAAACACGTCCACTCTCCTCAGCAGCTCAACACGGATTACCACAGACACACGAAACATCTTCGAAAATGGCGTGTATAATGGCGCGAGCTAAAATTAAAAATGTTTCACTCAAATCACAGTCATTTTTCTGCAGTTTTCCCTCTTTTTCTCAGGCTTTTATTATCAAACGTGCAGTAGAAATACAAGGGAATCAATGCTAGGGTACTTTTACAATAGAATCTCGGCGAAAACTTTTGAAATACTTTGTGAAAAGTGTAACTTGCAGTGGGATGTGACGTCACGATGGTGAATTTCAACCAGGGTCTTATGGCAGGCTCTCCTTTCTCTTACTCCCACCACAGGAACCCCAAATACAAAACCAGGTAAAAATAAAACCAGACCCTGCGCGGGATACAATTCAAATGTATCCCTCCACGTGATCACATCGTGGTATAAGATAGTGTGATGTGTCGCGCTCGCCACTCGCTAGCTAAAGGCGGGAACTGAAAATATATATAAATTTGTGTACAAAAACACAGGGAAAAGGAATTTTATAATTGTTGCTATATAACAAATCACTTAATGACTGGCTCCGAGGGAAACAGTGAGTTTTGTTCCCCCTCGATGTTCCTCGAGACGGAGTTTAATGTCGCCCCGTAGAGTATATATCGACAGCTGTTTTGCAGGGTATTGCTGGGGTGCATGTGACGTCATCGCCGCCATCTTGGTTCCATTTAACAAAGGATTCCTCGTTAGCTTCTCTTGTTAGTTCATCCAGCATGGCGGCCACGTCTTTGTTATGTGAATATCTGGGGACTGGTTGCACACCAACAATTCTATTTTGTGTCCATAGATGCGATATGATGATGCTACTTTACAAGATGTTCATCTACTTCACAATCCTTCAATCAGCTTGTCTGACCTTGCTTGTTTTATCTCAAACCCTCCCCTATATATTCCGGGAACAAATCTTCACTTATGGGATTTTCGAGACAATCGAAGGACATAAACTACTGAGTGGGGTCCCCCTGAAGTCCAGTACAGTAAACAGCCCGTTGGCTTGTGCTTTCAAGTGCCTGGAGGATCTAAGATGCTTCTCACTCAACTATCAACATGGTGTCAGCAGTGGGACGAACTGTGATCTCTTCCATACCAATAGATTCACTAATACGTCTGCATTACAAAAGGCCAACGGCAATGTGCATTGTTACATAAAGGTGAAGTTTGTTACTACGTTGTGTGATGATGAGGGGGTGAGGACTTTATTGATAAATCACACTTGTCTACAAATCACACGCAAAGGTCAAGCAACAGGTCACACTTGTCTACCAGTCACACATAAGGGTCACGCAACAAGTCACATTAGCTTGTACTGTGTGATATACCAATCACTCACTAACACAATGATCACGCAACAAGTTACATTAGCGTGTACTGTAGGACATACCAATCACTCACTAACACAAGGATCACGCAACAAGTTACATTAGCTTGACGTACTGTAGGACATACCAATCACTCACTAATATAAGGATCACGCAACAAGTCACATTAGCTTGTACTGTAGGACATACCAATCACTCACTAATATAAGGATCACGCAACAAGTCACATTAGCTTGTACTGTAGGACATACCAATCACTCACTAACACAAGGATCACGCAACAAGTTACATTAGCTTGTACTGTAGGACATACCAATCACTCACTAACACAAGGATCACGCAACAAGTTACATTAGCTTGTACTGTAGGACATACCAATCACTCACTAACACAAGGATCACGCAACAAATCACATTAGCTTGTACTGTAGGACATACCAATCACTCACTAATATAAGGATCACGCAACAAGTCACATTAGCTTGTAATGTAGGACGCAACAAGTTACATTAGCTTGTACTGTAGGACATACCAATCACTCACTAATATAAGGATCACGCAACAAGTCACATTAGCAAGGAGACAAACTACAAAATCTGCAAAACCGCGCGGCTCGTATACTCACAGATCTACCGTATGGTACAAAGATTGACATAGTACAATAGGGAGGGCCGGGGTACAATAGGGTAGCCGGGGCCCAGGTTCGATTCCCGGACGCGGCGCCATATTTGAGTTGAGCCAGTGTTGGTATCTCGCCGGGCCTGTCTTTGATCAGCCTCTTATGGTTGTTTCAGGTCCATTTAGAAATTCAGTGTTTTTTTTTCCCCAATAGGCTGGGAGAGGCATCCAAAGAAGAAAACAAAAGCTATTATGATCTACAAGGCTTTACACTACCTCGCCCCAGAGTACCTCACAAATATGTTTAATCAACGAAGTGAAATGACTCAATAGAATCTTAGGGGCTCGTACGTCCGCGGACTAATTTTGCCAAAATATGCGTCTGTTTCCATGGGGCAAAGGTGTGGAATCGGCACTGCCTGAGGATATCAGAAAGTTTAAAGGTCTTTGATAGTAATATTAAAGGATATGTATTCCCTGTTTTCTTATTTGCTATGCTAGTACTCAATAACTATTGTATTGTATTGTATGTACAGACTGGCTGCGATGGATATCCATGTCGTAACGGTGCCACCTGTCATCCTGTACACCAAACAGCATCCTATAATTGTTCCTGTATTGTTGGGTACACAGGAAATCAGTGTGGTGAGTCTCAACAACAACTTTAGCTAGTGTATATTCACTAGCTCCCAGTAGGCACTAATTACTCGGGCCAGCGGTATACCGTTGGAACCAGTCGTGAAATGCGGGTAAGAGGGAACTGAACCTGGACGCTCGATCTTGTTTCAGATATAGCAGCCCTTTTTTTTAGTAGAAGTAAAGTTTTGATTTTACTCTGCACATTTGCCGGCTCAAGAGCATACTGATTTATCTCAGTTCGTCACTATCGTGTTGCTGTCATAGCTGCCATCTTGTTTGACATATGCACTGTTCACTTCTGCTGTCAGCTCAACCAACATGGCCGCCACGTCTTTAAGTCACTTGAATCTCTAGAGATTTATCATTGAAAGTACCTCATATCTCCCTATTACTGTAACAGCTATTGCAGATAAATCAATCTTCCGGCTATAATTTGGGCCGGTAACAAAATATTTGAACCTTTTTTCTTCAGAGAAATGCTCGGGAAGTGCCATGGGAATGGAGGATCGTAGCATTACTGCCGCCCAAATGTCTCAATCCTCATACGCCGCTGACAATCCCGTCTTTGGACCGGACAGGGCCCGCCTGAACATTTCCGTGTGGCCCTACGGTTCACAGTTCAGTAACAGCGACACACACAAATGGTTTAATATCGATCTACTGAGTACAAAGCTCATTTCATCTCTGGCAATGCAGGGATATGGCTATGTCAGTAGCAAAGCTTACACAGCATCCTTTCAGATATCCTCCTCACTCGACAACACAACGTGGTCCCACTACGAACAGACCCCAGGCACACCTAAGGTTTGTGTAGTATCTCCTGACGATTAACTTTCCATTAGAAATAAGTTATTTTCACGACTTTCAGCACCGATACACTACACTACAATACGTAGAGGAAATCGCATGAACTGCTCGATCGTGCTATACTTGATGTATATGACTGGCGTTCATGTGATTTTGTGTTTATAATATACTGATCACTCGTCATTGACCAATCAGAATCCATGAGTATACTGAGCAAACATTGACCAATCAGAATCCATGAGTATACTGAGCAAACAATGTCGGAGAGCATGCGACGTACGTGCACTCAATAACCTTTAGATGCACTCGTCATTGACCAATCAGAATCCATGAGTATACTGAGCAAACATTGACCAATCAGAATCCATGAGTATACTGAGCAAACAATGTCGGAGAGCATGCGACGTACGTGCACTCAATAACCTTTAGATGCACTCGTCATTGACCAATCAGAATCCATGAGTATACTGAGCAAACATTGACCAATCAGAATCCATGAGTGTACTGAGCAAACAATGTCGGAGAGCATGCGACGTACGTGCACTCAATAACCTTTAGATGCACTCGTCATTGACCAATCAGAATCCATGAGTATACTGAGCAAACATTGACCAATCAGAATCCATGAGTGTACTGAGCAAACAATGTCGGAGAGCATGCGACGTACGTGCACTCAATAACCTTTAGATGCACTCGTCATTGACCAATCAGAATCCATGAGTATACTGAGCAAACAATGTCGGAGAGCATGCGATGTACGTGCACTCAATAACCTTTAGATGCACTCGTCATTGACCAATCAGAATCCATGAGTATACTGAGCAAACATTGACCAATCAGAATCCATGAGTATACTGAGCAAACATTGACCAATCAGAATCCATGAGTGTACTGAGCAAACATTGACCAATCAGAATCCATGAGTATACTGAGCAAACATTGACCAATCAGAATCCATCAGTGTACTGAGCAAACAATGTCGGAGAGCATGCGACGTACGTGCACTCAATAACCTTTAGATGCACTCGTCATTGACCAATCAGAATCCAGATATTTTGTTGAGTAATTGTGTTATAAAGTACAATAGCAATAATTACTACACGTCATCCATTGTCATTAATGTGCCATCCAGAGATCCAGTGGTTCCTGACACAGAGCGTCCTTTTGAAATCATGGTTGGCACATTAGCATAACAATTGTATCGCTATACCACTGTATACCCACACCGCGGCAAAACGGTATGCTACGCTGGCCAAAAGAACGAAGGCTCTGCTATCAAATACAAGTACAGAGGGTTTCAACTTTTTTAGTAAATAATTTTATAACTTAGTAAACTCACAATGAATTACAAATTAAGAAAACTTCAACCTGTTAAAGTCTTAGGCTTAGCTTTTAAGTAGTTTTCTTAGTTTTTGACAAAACAGTTCACAAATGAATACTTTTAAGCAGAAAAGTTAAAATCACGGCATGTGCCTGTTGTTTCATTTCAGTTTTCGCGGGAAACTGGGGGCGGCCGCGCGCGGACAAGAATAGCAAATACGCATGCGCGTGACGTTTTGCCGCGGTGTGCTGTATACCTGGGGCCTGGCACGCGCGGCCAGAGAAAGCGGGTTGGGGAGAGTAGGCACCACGCAAACAACGCAGTCTCCCTGTTGAATTAACAACTATCCTTAAATGGAAAACACGCTTGAAATAACTATTAATGTTAATTCTAAGACAAATCCCAACCCAAACCACAAACCTACCCCTAACAATCGGACGAGTTTATGGGTGAACGACGGGTTCTCTCTCTCACCTAGAGCTAGGGTTCACAGGTAAATAAGAAGAGAAGTTAAAGTGCCTATAACCTTTTTGCAATTTTTATAGCTACGGAACCTCCGAAATGTTTTGAGTACTTCGGTGAAACAATTTTTGGTCTACAGTGAATACTTTATGTTCTACGCTTGTTTGAAATCGTGTAAATGTGACGTTTTGTTCCCTTTCCTGACCGCGTAAGTAAAAGCCTGGGTCGATACCTATAGAGACGTCATCTCATTAATGCATTATTCTCCATGGCGCCTTTCTATCACAACAACATCGATGCATAGAAAATATACACAGCTTGTGAGTTGTTAGTAAAGAAAAAAGTCATTTTAGTCAACATGTTAAGTATTTCTTCAAATGATTGCAAAGTCGAATTAATTATGTGACGTCAAGACGACGTACATACAG
>JAOWCC010001796.1:0-208607 GCA_030867875.1 Actinernus sp. WN-2022
AAGTTGGTTTCGCAGCTATCTAAGTTTCAGAAAACAAAGAGTAGTTATTGAAGGGCAAAGCTCGAATTGGTTAAATATTGATGCCGGTGTTCCACAGTTCTGTACTTGGGCCATTGCTCTTTCTCGTTTACATTAATGATCTAAGTACAAACGTTTCATCCAACTGTTTTCTTTATGCTGACGATACGTCACTATTTGATGTAGTAGATGATCCATCTATTTCTGGTATAAAATTAAACAAAGATCTCAATACTATTAACATGTGGTGTAAGCAGTGGCTGATGACTATGAACTCTAGCAAATGTGAATGCATTACATTTTCAGTAAAGCAATTTAAAATAATTCATCCTACACTTTACTTGGATCATATTGCGTTAAGCGAAGTGGACTCTCATATTCATTTGGGACTAACTTCTCTTGGAGTAACCATATTCTTGGCGTACATCAGAAAGCTAGTAAATGTATGAATGTTTTAAAAGGGGTAAAATACAAGCTCAACAGATCCACTCTTATTTCCCTGTACAAAAGCCTTATTAGACCATTAATGGAGTATGCAGATGTTATATGGGATGGGTGTAATGAAGGAGAAGCTAATCTTTTAGAATGTGTTCAGTGTGATTCAGCTAGGATCGCTACTGGAGCTATGAAGGGAACTAATAGAAAGCGACTGTTAAATGAATTATGCTGGGAGGATATGGTAACTAGATGATTTCTACATAAATTAACTTTATTTTATAAAATAGTTAACTCATATACACCGTCCTATCTTCGTGAGCTTTTACCTGTAAAAGTAAGTCAAAGATCAAGATATGCATTACGATCAAATGAAAATTTTACGCTAATTTCTACGCGTACCGAGCGCTTTAAGAAATCGTTTTTCCCATCAACAATAGTATCATGGAATAATCTGGATATTGCTACACGTTCTGTCGAACCTCTGTCTTTATTCAAAACTAGATTACGTAATACTTTTGTGGGAATAAATATAACAAAATTTATAACGTTTCCTTGAGTCGATATAGCTCGATTTTACACACCAGATTGCGATTAAATCATTGCGCTCTCAATGCGCACCTATATAGAATTAATTGTAAACCCTCTCCTTTCTGCGATTGTACATGGGAAACGATTGAAACTGTCCAACATTATCTTCTATATTGCCCCCGATATGCCGCCCAGCGTCAGCAATTAGTTTCCTTCTCTGCACAGTTATTCCATTCCAGATGGTTAAGTTTATCAGATTCACAAAAATATCATATATTTTTACACGGCTCAGAACAGATTGGCAATGAAGAAAATTATGCTCTAATGTGTAATGTTCAGTCATTCATATTGAAAACCAAACGATTTAACAACTGATCAGACAATTAACTGATGAAAATAGTAGCAGACCATTGACTTACGATTTATTATTTTTGTCTTTTGTTTACGCACTTTGTTAATACACTTTGTTAAGATATTTGTTTATGTTTGTCATTATAGTCACTGTTAATTTAGTTAAATATTAATATTACTAAATGCACTCTCCACTATTTATGTAAACAATACAGACATAATCTCCCTCGATGAGCTTTGCTCTTGGAGAAAATGTCGAGAAAAAATAAGTTTAAATAAAATAAAATAAATGGTTACAGATTTCGCACACCTCTTCCTCGCGAGGAGCAAACATGCGGTTGCGAGTTTAACATAATTTTTTCACATGGCTTCATTTTACTACAACTGCCAGAACCTTTTCAAATTCTCTTAGCTTTCTCGTTCAGATTTTTTAACTCCTTTAAGAATTCCAAGACAATGGTCCAAATTAGAGGAACAATAGGATTCGCGCAAAGAGTTCTGGTAGTTGTAGTATGTGACATCATCATGCAAATGTACTATTAACCTGGTCTTCCATTATATATGTTTGTATCGTCCGATCTAAGGTGCTGGGGTACATTGGAACGCACCCAGACCCAATCTATTGGTGGATGCCGGTACGTTACTCCGAATATAGTCCAATAATCGAAATTGCTATAGTGGCTCACTGGGTTAGGGCTAAACCCTAACCCCAGGGGCGATGAATTATGTTCATATTTGAAATTCACGTGTTCAAATAAATAGTTCAATCGATCACAAGATACAAAATGTTCCGTAACATCGGCGACGTTAACAGGCAGGAGTGACCTGCGGCAAAATGGGCAGAGGTAAGGATCATTGGTTTCGGCGTTATTAAACCACTTCGCCAGGCATGACTCGTGCATAGAAACTCTGCAGCATGGAGTGGTTTTGACGTTTCCTACTTAAATGTACAACAGATTTTGCACAACTCTTCCTCGCGAAGCTGCATATTAGCTATGTACTTTTGAAGACGATAGGCGTCACGTTTCTTGTTATGACGACGCTTAGACATGCTGTATAAACATAATTAGGTTACGACTGGTAATTCCAATCTAGTAACATTAATTGTAACGTAGCAGAGATTTAGTAGTTGTGATTTTGTTGGTTGCAAAAAGGACTTGGGTGTGAAACAATTGTTATAATGAATGAAAGCTTTTGATTCCTGGGTTTTTTGCTTGAAACATAATCAAAACTTGGTATTAATTTTTGAATAGGAGAGCAGGAAGGATTAAAGCAAATTGATAAATGTGTTTGAGTGGTTTTGCATAACATTTGTTTTACGAGAAAGAAATTAAATTTATCCGACACTTCCTTCAACAATATGTCAAGGTTGGTACTGATGCGGGCTAAATGTTTGGTCGTCCTCTCTTACCGACTTGCGCATAAATGTATTTTCTAGTGGTTCTGAGTTCGTATGTTCCACTTTGACGTTGGTATAAAAAGTCTATAGGGTAAATCAAAGATTTTACATTTTCTTCCCAAACATCAGAGCCCACTTGGAATACGAAATGGTCTGGAGTGTCTTCTAGTTCTTTGAACCAAGCCAGCCGAGCCGTATGTCCATTTGCGTTATACTTTAAAACTTTGGCGATGAAAATGTCATGAGCGGTAGTGCTGTTCCCCCCTGGGACGAGAGCCACAATTTCTCCTACACTAGGAATGTTCTCTGATTCCGACGAATTACCTTCGTCTGTGTCACTTGCAATTCTTGAAGAGGGTCCGGGAACGGCTTCGTCTAAAATAGAAGAAACTGCTGAGCTGTTGAGGTAATATAACGCTTTCGAACGTCGTTCAGGCTATGTACGTCTGTCATAAATATTGATCTGTGTTCGTAAGCTATGCTTACAAACGCGCGCAAGAGACTCTGCTAAAGTAACATCACCACACTCAGGGCTTGAGCTAAAATGCTCTACAAGGGCATGCCTCATTTCATTCATAGTACAGTGAAAGCCAATGTTTACTTTGAAGATTCTGGCCAGGTACTTTGAAAAGGAGCCAGCAGACTGGAATGGGAGGCCGTGTTTGTTGACAAAGAACAAGTCATGTTTACATCCCCTTGCTAGAATACGTGCTCGAGACTTCTCGGAGTAGAGTTTCAAGTGAAAAGTTACAAATTGGAAGTTTTCATCGAAACGAATAACATTGGGCCCATACTTTCTGACGGTTTTGTAGCCTTTTTCGATCAACCACACGTGGTCATTTCTTGTAAAGGCAATACAATTTGCTCCTTCAGACAATCTTTCTACCAACTTAGGCACTTCGTCGTCTTCGACATTTGTTAAAAGGCGAAGAGTTCTAAATTCTTTGGCTCTACCTGGGTTAACTGCAAACAGAAGCAACATCATAAAATACATATCTATTCGTGCTCTTTCTATTCCAGTCGCATCCTCGTACAGACAATGAAGGGTTCGTGTTAGCTCTTGCAACTGGGGCCATAATAATCGGAGAGCGTGTGGCGTACTATTTGCAGCTATGGCTGTATGTTCTCTTTGTAGTTGGCTCTGTAGTGCACGTAGATCTGATATGCTTTGGACTGCTGCATAATCTTTTCTGTTTTTGACAGCGTGGAGAAATTTGGAAGCAGTAATGAGGGACTGCACATAGCATGCAGCGGTCGTATTTTGAACACGCCTGTCTTCCTTTAAATAAGCAATGAAAGCTTCCACAACTTTAAGATCATCAACAAGACTTAGATGAACTGTTACATGCAACTTGTCTGAACAGTAAACTAGAAAGAACATCTACCGTTCCAGGTGCTTTTCCATAGTAGAAGTACTCATTCTTGGCTGTCGGCGTCGGTGATTTATCTCCGAACTAAAGAACTTGGTCATTTCTTGGACATCCGAGATTACTTTTTTTAAAGTAGATGGATCTATCTTCTTTTTCTTAAGGTACTGGATAATATAGGATCGACTCGGCTGATCATTCTTAATATCGTCGCAGGATTTTTCTGAATCAGTTTCACTCTCACACGAGACCGAATCCTCTAAGTCACCGTCATTGGACGATTCACTGTCAAACGTGTCTTCAATACTGCGCTTTCCTTGAGGGCTTTGAGAATTATCGGCGGGACCTGGTTTGATTAGGTTTTCTATCATGAAACTGGAGCTTGTTTTATTTCTGCCTTCCTGTTCCGGTGAAACTCCAAATTGTGATACAGTTCCCTGAATTCGGATAGACAGGCTAAAGCAATGTCCTGTTGCGACATCACTTCTACTAAAACTCGCACTACTAATGATTAGGATATGCTATACGAAGTTGTCGTTCATTACACCTAGAATTAACGTAAGGTGAGGATGTCTTTTGGCAAAAGTCATGTGCGTTTCCGGCTTCAAATTCACAATAACTAGGATAACTTTTATTAACGTATCGTATATTACGTTCATTATAAAAGTTTACAGAACTGTCGCCCGTGAGAACGGTTTGGCGCTTATCTTGCAATCGTGATTGGTGATAGGCCTCTAAGATTGTAACGTGTTGTTTAGAAATAAGAGACATAACTTTGTAGGCAGTTAATCTTGGCCTCGCCTTTCGTATACCATCTTGGATTTCAGGAGAGCTTGAAGCATAAGTTCAAGCCCTAAAGCTCTCATTCGAGATTTGATCGTCTGTATTGGTTTTCCACGGAAAATTGTATCACAAACTTCAATGAATGCGTAGTACACCTGCCCATTGCTGAATACTGGGTATAGATTTCCATACGAGTTGGCGCTAGAGGGAGGAAGTGCATATCTAGATGTGTCCGTAATGTACAAAAAGTATATGATAACAAAACTAGTCTTTATCCAAAAATATAGTACATGAATCGCAATAATCATGCATATCGTATTTTAAAATTCCGACTCGTAGTTCCAATTAGAGGCCTTTATATACTACATCAGAACCATATGTTAATAGACTTGATACCAGAATACAATTGCACCACTATCACTCAGTGCGCTATATTTTACAAAGGGCGTCGATCGACATAATACATAATAACGGAGGTTGAATCGTGTTCAACTTAATTACCGAAACGCTTGAGTTTGTCGGGGATAAATTACTGTAATAGAGTGAAGCAAATCCAAACAACTCTCAGTCCGATTTCTGCTGTAGTTTATCAGTACGCCCTTGTTACTATGTGCAGGCATCAATGCCTCACGTAATCTAACGATTCCAAGCAGATTTCGTTCTCTTTTTCCAGAATTAAAGAAAAATGGTAAACCCAATTCACATCTTATTAATAACCGAGTCTCCTGATACACAAGTAGAGACTGGTAACTATAGTACAGTAAATCGGTCAGCGGCATCGCTATGACGCATGCTCATGAGTTATATCAGGTTTCGGCGGTCGAATGAACTTTAACGGTTCCACCACAGGAAACCCAAGCTCTGTTTGTGTATTAAATTATATCGGTTGGAATGAGATTTTAACGAGTATTTGGTTGTATCCGTTAGGCCAGAAATACTGAACTAAAATCAATGAAAACTCCCCTGAAGTCTTTATCTGTTCTTCATTGGGCTCTGTATGTAATTTCAGAGAATTCTGTTGAAATTTTACCCCTCGAGCTCTCCAACTAAGAAAGAAGGCAATGACGGACGCAACGGCCATCTTAAATTAGCAACAACTCGCTTTTGTCAGCATTTTATACGAGCTCACTAGTTCAGCCTCAAAATAAATGAGTTCTTCCAAAATATTTCTTATTTCTTGATAAAAGCTAAGAACAGAATATATATGAAGCTATTTGAACCGATTCTACATCCATATTTTTAAGTTTAGCCTCTATATTTCCACCAACGATTTCCTGCCAGACGAGTGTTCTGGTGCAAGTGGTTCTTGGATTCTCGGGAGACTAACTGGTGACAGGCTGGTGACAGTGGAATGGCAAGTCAGCGGAAGACATGTAACAAAAAGCATTTTTTAAAGCCAATCAGAATGCGTACTCAAATCAAGCTACGCTGCTGGGGGTCTAGAACAAGCTTGCCATCGCTGGTTCGCAGACTGATTTAACCTGGGTTTAGTTTGGATGCGACCCAGGCTAGTTTCCCTGTACCCTTCCCATTATATGGCTTCTTCATGTTGCTTCCATGTGGGATATGGTACTTAAAACCAAAATATGTAACTTAATTAAACTCCACTCATGCTCCTTGAATATTTAGTCAACCACATATGTACATGTGCATACTGTTATTCTTCTCATAAAGAATGTACTTTTCCCCAGGGTAATTCGTTCAATGGCCCTCAATCAAGCACATAATAACAAAGATTTTGAAAGTAACCCAACTGCAATGTCTTGTAGTTTATACATGTATAAACTAGCTTTTAAACCGGATTCGCAAGTAAATCAAGAAGAGGCAACTATAGCAGTGCAGCACTGTATAGAGGATATTCGTCAATGGATGCTGACTAACCGGCTCAAGCTTAACGATGATACAACTGAGTATTTACTTATAGGAACAAGACAACAATTGTCTAAGGTCAGCACGGGTTCTATTGGTTCTCTTGCTGTTGGTGACCATCAGATTGCTCCAGCTCAAGAGGCCAGGAATCTGGGCTGCTGGTTTGATTACAACTTAGTATGGGGACATATATCAATAGGATTTGTAGTGCGTCTTATTTTCACTTGCATAACATCAGATGCATTAGGAAGTTTTTATCAACTGAATCAACTAAAAAGTTAGTGCATGCTCTAGTTACTAGGAGAATTGACTACTGCAATAGTTTATTATATGGTTTGCTAGTTGTCTAAGTTACAGCGTGTCCAGAACACAGCTGCGCGCCTTATTTGCAATGTTTCCCGCTTTGATCGTATATCGCCTGTGCTCTTTAAGCTTCACTGGCTGCCAGTGCAATTTAGAATTAAATTTAAGATACTAGTAATTATATTTAAAGCTATTCACGGGCTAGCGCCAGAATATATAAATGATTTAATTATCATTAAGGGTGCATTGCGTTATTCTTTAAGATCAAATAATGAACTTCTCCTTGAGTTGCCAAGAGAGCGAACAAAGAGGACATTGGGGGACAGGGCCTTTTGTGCTGCTGCCCCTAAACTATGGAACTCGCTACCATGTAGTATTCGTAACTGTAGAGCCTTGGATAATTTTAATAATGTGTTGAAAACGCATTTTTTAAGTTAGCTTTTTTATAACTAAGATCTATTAGAATTACTTTATTATTCTTTTAAAATATCTTATTATAGTTTTACTGTGGTTTTAGCTCAATTCAGCTTCGCCTCGTGTTGATAAATCTCGTACACACCTCGGTAGCGCTATATAACCTTTACGTAACGGCTAGTGATAATCTTGGAACTTCAGATATAGAATATTTGAATCTGGTCGACACACATCTTCTGAAATCAAAAATGAACGCATTTGGCCAAGACTTGCGCTCTCGGTTGCATGTTATCAAACAAACATGAATGCGCGGCTTTTCAAATTTTCAATATTCCGTGGTTGACTAAAGACTTAAAGGAATTGATTCACACAAGAGACAAATGCAAGCGCAAAGCAATTATATCAAAACAAAGTATTGAATGGAATGAATACAAATCAGCCAGGAATAAGGTTAACATAGCGCTAAAAATAGTAAAGGCTAATTACTATCGTAATACAATAGCTTCGTAACAGCATAATCCGAAACAAGCATGGAAAACAATCGACAACTTACTCGGTCGCTCTTCAAGCCAAACCGTCGTTAATGAGCTAAAATTAAATGGCGTTAACGTTAATTCGCGGGAGGAGATAGCTGAGGGTTTCAACAAATATTTTTCCAATATTCGTCCTAGTCTTGCGCAGACCATGACCGATTCCAACGTCAACTTTGAAAGTTTTGTTAAGCCTTCTAAGTCCAAGTTTTCGAATTTTAAAACTGTCAGTAACGAGAAGATTTTAAAGCTATTAAGTGGCGTAATCCAAATCTAAAGCCAAAGGTGTTGATAAAATATCTGGAAAAATATTGAAAGCTGCGGGTTCAGCTATTTTCCTGTCGCTTACTTTTGTATTTAATTATGCAATATCTACTGGTTGTTTTCCTTCTGATTGGAAAATAGCCAGAGTCATACCTCTGTATAAAAAAGGTGCTCGTAACTTGCCCGATAATTACAGACCGATCTCTATCCTGCCGGTTATCAGCAAGATCATGGAAAGAATTATCTATGACCAGCTTTACGAGTACCTTTCTAGCAATAAACTAATTTCTAATCACCAATTTCGCTTTCGGGAGCTACACTCAACTGTTTCAGCTCTTCTAGACTGTACTAACAGCTATGTTAATATGGATCGTAAAATGTTTACCTTTTTTAGACCTAAAAAAGGCATTCGATACAGTAAATCATGAAATACTCTTACGTAAATTGGACATCCTTGGAATAACTGAAAATGCCTTAAATCTATTGCAATCATATTTAACTGATCGTAAACAAATATGCCAGCTAAATGACTCGGTATCCTCCGAAAGCCGGATAACTTGTGGAATCCCCCATGGTCTATGCTTGGCCCTCTCTACTTCCTCTTATATATTAACGATCTCCCGGAATGTCTAAAGCACTCAACATCTCGTATGTTTGCTGATGACACGAATTTAACCGATTCGGGGGGATCGTTAGAGGAACTTGAGATGGCCATAACTATGTAAAGGGTGGCTCCTGGCAAACAAATTGAGTCCCAACGTAGCGAAAACTGAATTTCTGCTGATTGGATCCCACTTTAAACTTAGAAATCTTGTCAAACAGCCAAAGATTGAAATTGAATAGGTCCAAATTGAACAGGTCTTCAATAGCAGGGTATTAGGTGTTGAGATTGGTCAATATTTGGCCTGGGACAAACATGTTGGTCAAATTGCTAAAAAAGTGTCCTCAGGAATAGGAGCTCTACGCAGAGTGAGGGACTTTGTAGATAGGGATACCCTTGTTGATATTTACAATGCCCTTATTAACCCCCATTTCAATTACTGTGGTGATGTATGGGACACCCTCGGTCACGGACACTCCAAACGTCTGCAAATATTACAGAATAGATCTGCTCCGATAATATTGAATTTGAGAAACGATGCTCCCTACCTTGAGGCATTAGATGCTCTAGGGTGGGAAACACTTGAAACTCAAAGGGCTAAAAATAAGGCGAAACAAATGTACAAAGTCATAAATGGTCAAGCCCCAATTTGCCTTGTGGATCTTTTCAAACAGAAATCTGAGCTCACTGAATACAATCTTAGGGGCTCCAATTCCTCACTTCCGTTACCTTTACCCAAAACTAAAAGTATGAAAAAGAGCTTCTCGTACAGTGGGGCTAAAATATGGAACTCGCTCCATAACGAAATTAGGAGCTCCAACTCATTCCCTTCTTTCAATACTAAAATTACCGCTCACAAATACCAGCTATAACAATATTTAAACATTATTACGTAATATTCAAACATTTTGTTTTTATCTATATTCATAATATATTTTAATATTTTGTGAATTTTATATTTCTGTGTCACGCCCCTTGTGTAAATCAGCTGCTGTTGACAGGGCTAGCGTGCTCAAATAAAGTTATACTTACTAGTTACAAGGCTACGGAATCATGGAGGACCTGTAGAAATAGTTAACTGATTATTTAACTGACCGGACTCGGGTTACTACTGTCGTCGAAAGTGCATCCCAGTCTTCCAGGGTCACTTGCGGAGTGTCACACAGGTCTGTGCTCGGCCCTATGCTCTTCAGCTTGTACACCAACGATCTTCCAGAAGCTGTCAACTCCCTTGAAGGAGCAAGCATCGAGATGTACGCGGATGACACCATGACGTCGATACTGAATTTGAACTAATCTTAAAATGAGTGTGAAATGTTTTGTTCTTCTTTAAAATATGATGAGTAAGAATAAGAACAACAACACTTTTATTAGATCTAAAGATTGGTAAGTAACTGTTGTAACAGCTGTTACTAGAAATACGGCATTAGAAATGGTGAGAGTCATTTCATATCTCATCCCACAGTTGCGTGTGTGTGGGGCAATGTGTACGGCACATTGAGCATGTGGTCATGATTCCTGCTGCTGACCGGCACATCTGTACGGACTCTTCTTTAAAGTGCCTATGAACAATACATTTTTATTTTAGATATCAATTCTAAATCAAGTGAATAGTAGAATGGTAAAATATATTTTGCTTTGAATGCCGTGCTGCTGAGTTAAGGAGGTTTTAATATCCAAATGCTAATTACATGACGTCATGGGAGGTATCTGCAATCACTTCTTAGTGGTTGTGAATGCGCGTTTCTACTGATATAGGAAAACAAATTTCTAACATCATTTTATTTCAACCATGGGTATAACACTGATAATTTGAAAAAATTGTTTAATTGTAACAAAATATTTTGTATAATAATTGTTGCCTCCCCTGACGTCATGTAGTTAGCATTTTGGATATTAAAACCTCCTTAACTCAGCGGCACAGCATTCAAAGCAAGATATATTGTACCATTCTACTATTCACTTGATGTAGAATTGATATCTAAAATAAAAAAATAAGGTTCATAGGCACTCAGAATAGCTTGTATAGCTTTCACGGTGGGCACAAATGACCCTCAAATCGCTCACATTGCTATATTTTCAAAACTAACTAATGTAGAAGATTGAATATTTTTTAATAGGCTCAATATGGTCCTTTTTATATTTCTTCAATGTAGAAAGCATAATTTAAGTCAGACCCATGACGTCAGAAAATGTGACGTCACAGGAAACTCAAGTTCTTAATAACTCTGCAAATATTTATCGTAGAGACTTCAAAATTGCGGCATTCAAACATATATATTTATGTTGTTGTGATAACATGCTTTGTTGCAAACGTATACCTAACGAAGAATTTGACTTTAAGAGGATTCGTTCATCATGACGTCACAGCGACGTCAATATACAAACCCGATTGAACTTGAAGACGTAATTTCATATTACTATTAACCTACCAAAATCTCGTTAAATTTGAGGTCTAATTAATTTTTGCTAGTTTATACATTTTTGGCACGATCAACGTGAGCGATTTCAGGGTCATTTATGCCGTGTTTGAATACTCCAGTTTCCTATTCGAAAATTACCGCTGAATGCAATGACTACAGACGCATGTACTCAGGCTTAGCCTCATTCTGAAGTTAAACATTCTTAAATACCAGCGAGAAGGTGCAAAATGCGAAACTACAACAATACGCAGAGTTGTGAGTAGCCCACCTTCTCGCTGGTATTTATGAATGTTTAACTTCAGAATGAGGCTAAGCCTGAGTACATGCGTCTGTAGTCATTGCATTCAGCGGTAATTTTCGAATAGGAAACTGGAGTATTCTCTTAATTCTCTGACGTGGAAGGGGTTAAAGTTGAGTGCACCGTTGGCCTCCCTGGGAGAACAGTCTACTAGATTGAAGGGGTTACCGACGTTAAATAATGAGACTTTACTTTTTTACATTTCATGAAGCAAGTAGTAAGACAACAATGACCTCCTGCATTGTTTCGGATGCGCTTTGTATCTGACGCAAGCCAAAATTTATTCATTAGCTCGTTAGCAGAAATTTCCATTTTGGGTAAATAGAATGAAGCTAAAAGTAGCACTGATTTATTTCATTTAGCCTAGTTCACTTTAGTCTGGTTCCCAAAGGAACGCAAGAAATGCTTCGGACTGCGTTCAACAGTAAGGTCGTTCTATTCGGTTATACGGTTTTATTGACCAAGACCTCTAAGAATTTCAACAGCTACGTAACCGTTTATCGAAGAGGCGTTACGATTATTACTTCTATTTATAATCAAGTGCTGTAACAGAGTATGTCACGATAAAAGTCCTAATTCAAAAGTTAATGAACAAATAATGTTTCCAACCATTTTGGCCTTATCGTTTCAGTTTGTTCAAAGAGAAAATCGTTTCGGGGGGGGGGGGGGGTGTGTGGGGGGGGGGGGGGGGGGGGCAAAGAGGAAGGCGAAGTCACCAGGGATCTCGCCCCCAGGGATTACATGTAAAAAAAACTATGTATATATGTATGTATGTTACCGGAGAGAGAAATCTCTGGGGCACCGGCACTGATTTTTACCATGTAAATAAAGAAAGCCGTGCCCTAAATTATGGGCAGTCCTGATTTTTGTCGTGTAAATCAAGAGTATCGGTCCAAAATGTCGTGTAAATGGGGCTTTATTCTATCATTCGAAAATCTGGACGAACAAGAACAAGGCGAACAAGAAAAACAATAAGCACCTAATTTCGGATCGTTGCTAAAAGTACACACGGCTATACATACGAGTAACATACGAGTACATACGACTAACATAAGAGAACATATGAGTGTATTTTGTCCTAAATTAGTATAAAGATATAAAGAAGCAGGCCAGTGCAATTTTCATTTGTTCTCGCGGTAGCTTTTAGTCGAGGTTGACTTTGTGCTTATATATAAGTTAAATGTTTCTAAATGATACTAACCCGGACTTTTTAACGCGACCTGAACTGACGACCATAGGGGCTGATCAAAGCCAGGACCCGGCTAAACCACAGATTGAATTATCTCAGCCAATCGGTATATGTAAAGCAAAAGGTGATTGATTTTTTTCTTTAACTTGCGCGGCCGTTAATTATTATCATTTAGAATTATATATTTTTTTACTTATATATAAGCACAACATTTAGTTTTAAGAGAATTGAGAGAACAAACGAAAGTTGCAATGGCCTGCTTCTATATACTTTTTTTTTTGTAATTTAGAACAAAATAGTCGTATGTACTCGTATGGTGTGTCTACTTTTAGCAACGATCCTAATTTCGTGAGAAAACACTTTTGCTTCCGGACTGTGCCGTTCTGATCAGCTCGACGGGCCACGTGCGAGTCCAAAGGTCAAGCCGTTGCTTCCCTAGGGAGTTAGAAGGATGTGAGGCCGTCACGTTCTCGTCCAATCAAAAGTGGAGTTTGACTTGGGGGTATTAAAAAATCACTTATCACCAAGCAACGAGTAATTAACCATCTTAGTTCATTGTTAGGAAGGTCATCTAAGCAAAAATTGCGGAATGCATACAATGAGCTCAATCACAAACATTGCTAACCAACGCATTGTTGACCATGATTTCCCTGGTAAAATGGAAAACAATAGCTGTTTGAAAGGTCCATTAACGTTTTATCGCAAGGATTTTGGTTGTTGGCTTGTTCAAACATTTCCAACGATTGCTGCAACAGAACATGGAAAGGGAAATGATAGAATTCGAGAGAGGTCTATGGGTCGATGATATATAATGTATGAGTTTTTTTTCTATAAGACACTAGATGTTCGGGATGATTCGGCATAATTCAGCTGGGTGGATGACTGCAACACATCAAAGATAACCGACCTAACTATGAACTAACACTCTATCATCCCAGGGTTGGTATATAACGTATGGGTTTATTCTATAAGACACTGGATGTTCAGTGTAATTCAGCTGGGTGGATACTATGAACTCAACCTACGGAAGATCCTTAACTTTTTGTTTCTATATTATAAGTATAGTTTACAAAACTCGCAGCGGTATTTTATCAGATTTAAAACACAAGGGCGCAGCCCGAATGTTTAAGATTTGATAAAACACCGCTGCGAGTTTTGTGAACGGCTTTAAAAACGTCTAGATGTATAGTCATGTAATTCATTTTTTTTTGGCGATGCGACCTATTTCGGCGGTGAAATTACAAGTTCAAGTTTATGTAATTAAGGATGAAATCTATATCACATTTAAAGGTCCCTCCACGCTCAGTGATTTCCTTTGTTTTTGCTTCATTAATTATTCATGAGCTTTTAATTACTATTATTACACAGGCACCGGAAACCCAAATTCCTAAACTCCGGATATCATAGTTTGCCTAACCTGCGGACCGAGGAGGCAAGGTCCACTTTCGCAAACCTAACTTTTATCGCTGACAGCAGATGTAACACATCCCAGGTTAGTCGAGCAATCTCTGTACAAGTGCATTCAGTTTGTCATCTAATTAGCATCTATTAGTATTTGTTAGCTCGTATAAGTGAAGCATTAAAAGCTCTGCAACTCAGTGGCCACATCTCATAGTCGTCTTCGTGTCGTACATAGTGCATGCAAGCTCCGTTAGACAGTCCTTCGGTTCCATTTTCTGGCCACAATTCTGTAGCGCGACAGTTAATTGTTAAACAAAGCCTGCTGCAATTGGTCCATCTTCCTAGATAATGAGTTTTTAAACAAGGCGAGACGGCCGACTGTGTCACCCTCTTGGGAGTTTTTTCCAGTTTGCTTACCATTGTATTTTGTCAGTTCTATAATGAGAGAAGGAAAGGAATAAGTTACCTGGATTTTATGTTTTATAACATTGGGAGTCTTAAGTTTCCAGAGATTTCATTTTCAGTAATAATCACTGCCATGATAATACATCACATAACCTCATGAAACCAAGAACGGAAATGGTTAGGATTTTTAGTTAGTTTAGAAGTGTGATAGGTCAGAAAACAACACAGCCTGCCGCCCCGGAAAGTGTCAGCTACATTAGAAAGAGACAACAAAGAGCATGGCATACCAAATGAGGCTCATCACACAGACTCACGCCAATACTACGGTATGTGAATGCTCTCAAAGGGGTTTAATGTAATGTTTTTAATGTTTACAAGAGCTTTAATAGTACGCTTTTTATTTAAGCTTTGTAGTTGTAAATGGTTCTTTTATAGATACTGTTCGAGTAGCCCGCAATGAGCAAGTATTAGCACCTGTTCTCGTACTGTCCACACTATCACCCACACACCTTTTCGTAGGCCACTCTAGAACACGAGCAAGCAATTAATAAAAACCTATTCGTGCTTTCTCGTTTAGAAATAATTCCCCTGAATACAGGTTCTCATCATACCGCAGTGTCACGTCCAGTGAACATTTTAGCCGGCTTTGTTTCGTTACCTCCAGCCGGTCTTTTAAAGTTACTCTGTAGTGTTTCCATAGCACATCTCTGGGTTAGGTTAGGATCGGGAACTACAGATTCATAATTTCCCTTGGCAACAATACTATACAAGTCATCCTCCGAGCTGTCACTTGCCAAATCCGGGGGGGCAGAAGGATAGGCTTGAGGCCTTGAAACCTCGTGAGCAACAGAAAGAGTATTATTTTTAAGAGAATTTCGGGTCCCCGCAAGTTTTCTTCCTGTCGACGCATTGTCAAGGGGAGAGACAAGCTCCGTCACCGAAGTGGTGGAGACTTTGCTTCCATTCTTACCGTAACACGGCTTAATATACCCGGCACCTTCTTCTATCCCTGGCTCCGATACTTTACGATTCCCCTGTGGCGTGGATGAGGGCTTTCCAGGACTCCATTGGTCGGAATGATTGTTGAGGTTCTGCCGCTGTCGTTGTGAAACCGAGCTCTGTGTCGCTGGAGTGTAGTTCGGGTTGGCTGTAATGTTGAAACCACTATTACCTTCTGGCCTTCCATACTGACTGACACTTTGGTGATCTTCATAGGCGGTTGGATTAGGAGGAGTTCTGGCTTGTGTCGCAGGAATGCCTGAGTTTAATCTAGGTAATGACTGGGTTCTTTGAGTGCTGGATTTCCTTGGCCCGTCTACATTAGAACCTCCCGCGTGATTTGGAAGTACATCTTTCCCTGTGCTTCCATATTCATAAGGACTTGGCGGACGGCTGCGATTTCTACCTTGATAACCTTTCGTTGGAGATTGACAAGAAGCACTATTTAAACCCAGTGATGGCCTTTTTTGAGACGCCCTTAAAGTAGCTACTTGCTGTTGCTGCTGTGGCGCTGTCTGTAGTGGATGAGGCCCACCAGGCGGTATCTGCTGTAAGTAAGTTGAATTTGTACTCACTGACTGATTAGATGGTGTACCTCTCTGACCGTGATATTGTTGCTGACCTTGATATGGTTGGATTTGTGGTGCGTTGTAGAGCAAGTTTTGTTGTTGTGGCTGTTGCGAGCCTCGTGGTATAGACTGATGCACTGACACATTACCAGCGCTCTGAAAACCCTCTAAATCTTTGTTAGTGGAAATGTTTCCTGTACTCGGGTGTCTACGCTGGAAGCCATGGTGAAAACCACGCGCAATGTTGCCAACACTGTTGCACCTTGTGCGCTGTTTGTCGGCTGCACTTGAAGCCGTAGACTTGATAGGAGAACCAAAAGTACCGGGACATCCTTCTGATGCGTTATTCAACATGTGAGTATCACTTCGTTGACTGCTTGTCTGGTTTGACGTCATTCCAGGACCGCCATCTTGACGGTTTTGTTCGTACATTGGGTTGACGTAGAAACTCGAATTTTCTCCTTTGGGGACGCCACCATCTTCGCCTTCGCCGTAACTATAAATAAATAATTCCACACTAAAGTCAAATAGTAGAGAAGATTTATAATAATGCAAGTTGGGTAAGTGTCAATAAACAGCCACATAGTATGAGTTTGTGGACTATGAAATATAGCTTCAACATGTATTCTTTAAATTGTGCACAATTTATTTTAGTTTAAGTCAATCTAGTCGAAATATTTAATTTGTAAACTGAAATGACAAAAGTATCACTGTGACGCTGTCCATACAGATACACAATTTACAGTCACGTAAGGAAAATAGCTTTTTGCTTTTATAATTCTTTCTAGAGTATTGCCCCAGCCGACCTGTTTTAATTATTAAGTAGTAGTATTTTCAATAAGTCAGCGACGAAACTTATAAAAAATGTGATTAGAACTTGTTAGCTAGTTATACTATGACAATGGAACGCACCAATCAATAGTCAGATGCTTGTTCATTTGGCCGCCATCAACATCAATCTTTGTGACCAGCAAATCGGATGTTTTTCTTGGTTGCAGCCCATCTGCGCCATCGTCGTTCATATTTATATCCAGCGGTGTTTGCCCATTTTGTTGACCTGTCTTCACGTCTGGTGGCGGTTTAAAGAATCGCTTTGGCTTGTGTAAAACTGCAAACTTTTGCGTTTTTGTGCGTCTTTTCAGGTATAACCAACGACCAAACACGGCGCCCATAACTAGAGCTGCACAAAGGGCGCTAATAGCAAACACTGCCACATATGCAGAGGAATTTTCTGTAGAAAACATGAGAACGATAAGTGATTTTACTTTGTTTGGATGCTTGGTCGATGATAAGACATTCAAAGCTACAACACAAATCATATTTTAAATGGGCGACTTTTTTCAGGTTCCTACAGTACGTCTACGTCTTGAAAACAGTTAATGTCTGACTTTTACTGGTTGGTCAAACCCTAGTTAAATATAAATAAATTTAGTCCGTGTGTCGTTCGTCCATTTGATTTTCATTTAAAATCCAAAATGGAATATTGCTTTTTAATTTTCGATTAGTCAATTTTCAATTAAAATCTGAAGTTAACTATTGATTTCCTTATACAAACAAACATCGAATCTTCTCGAGTGAGACTAAGATTTTCATCACTGTTTAAATCGAATGTGAAGAAAAGGAAACTAATTTTCATGCTTTGAAGAGTTTGAGATATGAAAACGTATTTTCCTTTGATAAGTTCATTCAAAGCCAAAGGGATCGTTGACGATATTTCAATTCTTCTTTGAAAACAAGAAAACGAAAATTGAAAATCGATTTCAATTTTTGCCGTTAGGTCGGGTAAAAGTCGACGCAGTCGTGTACGCTGGGGAGACCAAACTGGCGTTTCGAACACCCCTACTCCCTTGGGCCCGGTTGTTCGAAACAAGGGTAAGCGCTACCCCGGGGTTATAGCGCTTTCCTAGGTCATCAAGACTCTTTTGATGCCATTAATTTATGCGTACCTTCTAGTGGTCAATTTCAGGGCCCTGTCACTTTAGTATGTCTGTTCGATCCGGTAAGTTTCAAGCTTGGCTGATGTAAAAATATTCATTCGAAAGCTTAACAATTTATTTCAGATGTAAAATACTCACTTGCCTAAACGAGACGTAGTAAGATTTAGTCTTAGTATCACGATTCACTGATCATTTTGTTTACTTTTGAGACGCCAATATAACATGGTATTGGCGTCTCAGAATACCAGCCTCTGATTGGCTCTTGCGCGAGCCCTTGCAGTTACATGGGTTCCAGTTCAAGTTCAAAAGTCGTCTGTTCAACAGCAAGACTTCTACAATTTCACCTTCAAAACACTGTAAATTACAAGATAAGAATTATTCAATCCTAAAGGTAAGTTTACGTCAGAAATCTAACACTCTTATCCGCTAAAAGTACAATTTTCACAATTTTTGAAGAGATTTCAAAACACGTCGCGACAGTTTTCTCCACTCAAGCTGTGAAACCGTTGCCATAGATATACTAGGCGCCTTTTGAGAATTTAAATTACGATCAGCATAAGTTTGGTTGCTTCATTCTCTTCTTTCTTTTAACAATTCCCGACTTAACTGTTGAATCGCGATACAAAACTAATTGCGATTTTGAGACGCCGATACCGAATTATATTGCGCGACTCCGCCCAATACGAAATATATTTTCTCCCAACTGGCCGGCAATATAATTCGGTATCGGCGTTTATAGTATTTTCTCAATCATTCACAATATAGACTGTTCACTGATAAGTAAAGAGAGAGCTCTATAAAAAACTCGAACCGCGGATCAGCCATAATATTTCGGCTTGGCATTTAATCGATGTAGGGGACATCTGACCTCAAAAACTAAATTGAAATGCCGTGGAACGAAATGAAGAGACATTTTTACAAGCATTTGGAAAGTTCCGCAATTCAAGAAATATTTATTTGAAGTCACCCTTTACTTCAGGTAACCATAACTTTATAAGTATTTTAATATCTGTCGAACGCTATAAATTTTACCTTTGAAGGCACGGGTACAAGTTATCACTAGATGGCCATTTTCGAAAGCTGAAAACAAATATGAAATACTATATTGTCCTCTCTTTAACCTTGGCAAGAAAGAGAAACGGTTTTTATGACCGTTCGACTCTTCAAGGTTCGACTCTTCAAGTAAGCATAGCTTTATTTAATAATTCCCGTTGAAAATGTTTTAGTTCACATTTTAAAGTGTTTATGAAAACAAATTTTGCATCTTTATTTTATTGCATAATAATAAACTTCATTCTTTTCTGATTATCAAGAGTATATTTATTTTTCAGTTCCGCCTTCGAAAAGGTCTCTTTTTCGCCATTCAAATTGACTACTTATTGCTAAAAACTGTCCGGTTTGCAAAGAATCCAGAATTTCGAAAGCCGTATAGTCGAACTGAGCCTCAAAAGCAACGCAACTCACTGCCATCAGAGCAGCACTGAGTTAAACCATAGTTAATAGAGTGGAATGGTTAGGAAACCCGGCAAACTTCAAAGGGGCTAACAAAGGCGCTGCGATTTATGTTGGAAGGGGGCAAGACAAAAGATTGTGCAGGGTTATAGTTCATTAGCGTCCCCTGAACGACTGAACTCACACGTTTCTATTGGCTGATTGATTAACACATTGGAATTTCTATTGTGTTTTGTGCAGGGTAATGGTTGAAAAAAGCTAACAAAGACATATAACAAAGAAGGTTGCTGGGTTTCATAACCATTCCACTCTATTAACTATGGTTAAACACTGTTCCTTGGGATAATGAAAATTCCTTTTTCAGATCACAGAATAAATAGCCAGTGTCTGACAACGATGCAGTTGTTGTAGAAAATATAGTCGGGAACCTCAACTCACGTAACTCAGTCTCGGAATTCGCTATGTTATCAACGCTTTCTCTATGATTGTTTTTTCATCAGGCATTTTCAACACAATCACAATGTGCAGATTAACTTCTCCTGTGCTGACCATACATTGTAAAAAGAAAGGACTTGTGTTTCCTGCAACAGTTTTGATCAGTTGACAATTTTACAGCCCATTTGCGGCCGGCAGTCTTGCAATTTCTGTCTTTCACTTTTATCAATCGACATGTTTTTTTTATAGCAGGCTATTTCATCCAATAAGAAACGAGTTTTCAGATCGTCAATGTCAAGCTGTCAGAATTGAACCAATCAGCGACGAGAAATGTTGTAAACAAGTCGAGTACTGTAAAATGGAGTTTTCGCTGTACTCAGTTTATTTGCTTAGATTTTTATTTGGGCTCTTCAAATCAGATAGCTTACTTTCCTTCGTCTAGATTGAAGTTTATATTATAAAACAAATAACAGATGGTTCTCCTGTTCTATCACAAAATAATGTACTTTCGAGGTCTTGAAACGCTGCTAAATGTACCCGCGTTCTGCTCGTGCATCCGCAAGACCTTTTTCAAGTTTTTATAGAACAAGGAGAACCTTCTTTTATTTGTTAAGTATTGTGTTGCGTTCTACTGTATTTCATTTTTTTGTATTGAATTGTTTGTGCTTTATTATATTGTATTTTTTTGTAGAAATGCGTGTCGTCCTACATGATCATATTTAGGAATTGTCACTTTCGAGTCCTCACAGTGACGTCATTGTAATGGAGGATTCGGTTCCAGGCCCCTGACAGTTTTAAGCATAAAGTAGTCAATTTGAATGGCGAAAAAGAGACCTTTCCGAAGGCAGAACTGAAAAATAAATATGCTCTTGATAATCAAAAAAGAATGAACTTTAATATTCTGCAATAAAATAAAGATACAAAATTCGGTTTCATAAACACTTTAACGATCACAGGATAACAGAAACAGCGTGATTTTTAAACGTGAGATATTCTCCTTCGGCACTATCGACTAAATTGATGTGAAAACGATTTTCACATCAGTTTATGCACTTGTAAGTGGAAAGCCTCCCCCTACACGGGGAATAGCGGGGTATTAGATTTGAGTTGTTTACTAGAAGCTATTATTCATAAATGCAAATAGCTTCAACAAACCAACGAAGCACGGTGAGGTTTCTATTTTGAAAAAAAATTCAAAGCTGTTTTAAGAAATTCTAAACCCGGTCCAGGTGAAAACTGCGTGAAACTTCTTGTTAAGATTTAATGCACATCGCTTACCTTTCTCTCATAAGCATCGAATTTGGATTTTGGAACCGTTGTCTACAATTCAGTCCCAGCCCATTGAAATAGCGAATCCCTGCCCAAGCCCCGCTAATGTCCCCCGCCTGTTTACGTATATCAGGACCAAATGTGGTCTAAAGCCATACATACCGTGACGTAATTGCCACTCTAATCCCCCAGTAATGCCCCACTATTCTCCGGGTTTGGGGGGGAGGGGGGTCCGGGGGGTACACTGACTAGTGCATTAGTCAATAGTGCCCATTTGTAGAGCTGATATACCTATGTTTTTCAATGCAAGTAGTTTCACCCGTATTATGTTTTGTATTGTTGAATACGAAGTGACGGGTTATTTTCTGGTGTAACATGTTATCTTGATGTTCAGTTGCTCACGATAAATGACTAGTACTGAAATTTTAACAAGTAATGTGAAACAAAGTTATTTCCAATTTGAGGGTAAATTTGGGTGAAAGATTCACATTTCCATTTTATATACGCAGCCACAGCTCTAAAGTCTCAAAATAAATTAGCAGATTCAGTTTGTTTTCTCAGTTTGCTGCTCTTTTCACTTCTAACTTTAAGCGGCAGAATCACAACCTCTTGCCCAGGCTCTTCTCGGTCTGATCCTGGTAAAGGCTTGAATCTTATGGCCAAAAATCTCCAGAAATCCTGGAGATTTTAATCACGTGATGTAGGCATCCAAGATGGTGGCCAAGCTGACACAAACGAGCTCCAAAGCTAGGAGAGGAATCGTTCACTTAATTAATTCATGAAATAACAACATAAACTAACTAAAACCCTATCCTGAACCATAAAAAAACCTAACCGGTCAGTAAACAAGATCTTACCCATCTAGAGCTAGGGTTCTCAAGAAAAACTTCTCAAGAAAATGGTGAGGTAAAAAAAATGATAGATTTTCTGGAACTCGAACCCCGCTTCTCCTACTACACTAAACAACCATCATCACTCAATAACGGTCAAATTTTTAAACCACTGCTAATCTATGTATTTTTAGCCAATCAGAATGAGTGAGCGAGTCCTCTCCCAAGGAACTCTGCTGAGGATATTTCATCACATGATACAAACCGTAGGTATCCCAATCCGGAGTGAGCGAGATGCGCTTAACGGTATTTCGACGAGGCGTACAATGAATGAAAACAGGTCTACTAAACGGCTCAAAATGGAGTTGTTACTTGGATAAAGGAACCGTGGAAGGGAATCACAATACTACCAGGATGTATCTAAGCTAGAAGAAAATCCTAAAAAGACGTTCATTTTCCGTTAGCGTAGAAGCGAGGCGATCGATAGCACATGTTCAGATTTAACGGCTTCTCCTGGCTTTCCCACTGATGAAACCTACCAGAAAACTACCCAGTAATACACTTTATATATTGTTCTACCTACACAACCTATTTAAGGTTATTCAAAATCGTTTTATTGAGGTAATTTGAGAAAATATATCGATATAAAAGTTCATCTCTCTGGGCCAATAACAAGCATTGGTTTTGCGTCACAACTGAAGAGCCAATCAGAATACCGACGTGATATTTCAGCCTTTACCAGGGTCTTCTCTCGGAGTAACCGCCATCATGGATCTCACCGGGAAGACCCTGGGGACGAGGTGGCAGTACCCGTACTTTCGGTAACTGCATGGTCCGTAAGCATACAACAAAGCCATCGATCATTTGTGATTATCGCTGACATTTAACTGGTTTATAAGGAACATCTCTAAAATACCTTTCGAAATGAGTCAATACTTCTTTGAAGGTCTAGCCACACATGGAAATAACTCGGTATAAATTTCATGCTAATGTAAGTATCAAATTCGGAATTTTATTGCTCTAGGTTAATAACGCTCACACGTATCGGGAAAGATAACGAAGTAATAAGGTCCTAATGGTAGCTCACCTGTCAGGCAAGTATACCACTATATACGCTTACCTTCCCGGCCAATGTCGATTATTTGTCAGTGAAGCATCAACCATGTAATGATGTAAAATCTGTGGGCTGTTATATATCATGCCCATATTGCAATTATATGTTTGTGTGCAGCAAGTTAAACCTGTTTATACTTCGTATAGAAACGGCAAAAAGTAGGAATGTATTCCTATGCAGTCCTGTGATATTGGGAATGCAGTCAAAGCGCTCATCTTATTGTTAATTTAAGAGACGCATGCACGAAAGTTTTCATCTTACCCCGTAAGTGAAGAAACCAAATAAACAAAAGTCCAGCAACGCCCATATCCCCTTCTTCTGACTGCATTATCGCAGGAGTTACAATTGCAGCACCTGTTGTAGGGGTTAAAATTGTAGCACCTGCGGTGGTCGTCAGTCTTGTCTTCACTGAACCGTTAGCAGTCGTGTTGTGTACAGGACCTGTCGTCAATGTAGGTATCAGGCTTGTATAGGTTTTACGAATGGGGGTAATAACGGGAGTGCGTGGTGTAGAGTTAGTTGCGTTGCTTTCTAGTACTGTGATGTTCCACATTGTCCTGTTGGCCGTCACGTTGATAAATACTGGGAACCCTGTGGATACAGCAGTGGCATTAGTTACTGTGTCAGTAAGTCGTTTCCGTTTTGCTGCATTAGTATGTAAACGTTAAACACCATACAAGGCTACCCATTTAATCCCCGGGAGACTCGATCATACTAAAAGAAGAGAAAGTGACAGCAGATCACCTGGAGAAGTATTGGAAGCTATGCTTGGCTTATTGTGCTTCGAAGAGTTCCTACTATCCGTTTTTAATGAAACGATACTCATTGCAGCTGTAGTCGTGTATTCTTCAGTTCTGTACACAGCTCTAGTCAATGTTCTCTTGGTGATAGGAGAACTAGAGCTATGCGTGAATGTTTGAACCGGAGTACGTGTGACAGAAGTAATGCTGTCGTTATCACGATTCGTTCTGTCTGTGATGTGAGAAGAGGAAGATGGTGATGATGATAATGACGAGATCGTGTTGCGAGGTGTGTTCTTCCGTGATGATCTCACAGCAGGCACAGTCATCAAAACAGGTAAAACCTGTTTACTAAGTTGAGTGCTGCCAGCAAAGAGAGGTGCTGGGCTTGTGGTTGCTCTACGAGCGCTTGGAGGTATTTTGGAAGCAGTTTTACGCTCAGTTGTCATTTTAGTTGGTGTATTCTTGGTGCGTGTGCGAGGCAGCAAAGTTGACTGTTGTGCTGCTACATTAGTGTGTGGTTTGGTAGTTGGCTTACTGAGCTCATTACCAAGTGCGATTGGACGCGTGAACGGAGAAGAGGAATTTCCCCACTCAGTAGAGTTCCCGGCGGCCTGAAGAACGAGTGCAGTTGTGCTCAAGGCACGTGATATAGATGAAGAGGTTGGCTTTCGTGACCGTAGGTTGCCATCCTTAGGCTCTAGAAAGAAAAGAATAGAGGGAAGACAACAGAGAAGTAAAGTAACGAGATTGAAGGACGCCACAATACCCAAGTGTTTTTAGACAAGACTATTGGCTAATGTTACTCAGGATGACTACGGGAGCTGTTTTGTAGACATAGCTTGCTTGTATTTAGAAGTGTGACGCTATGAGCTAAAATTACACAGTTCCTTGTAATGAGGATTGAATACATGATGCTATCTGACATAACAAACATATCTAAATATATTAACAATACAACAGGCTCATTCTCCATTAAACAATACCCTAAGACAAAAACAAAACGAGCAACACAAAAGTGCTAAAGGTACACGATCCAGCGCTCAGTCTACTGTGTTGGTCTGAAAGAACTACTGGCTCATGTGAATGCACAGGTGAAACCAAATAACCAACTATATTTAATTAATTAATGATAGCAACGCCACTGCATGTTAATTAACTTCAATTGGAATTCTAAATGTACACTGTAGAGGCTGTAAGCTCGACCATAATGTATATCGTGACATACGGGGCAATACCCTGGCATATTAGGGTTATTTATGGACATACGGGGCGATATCCTGGCATATTGTGGTTATCTATGGACATATGGGGCAATATCCTGTCATATTATGGTTATCTATGGGGCACACGGTGGCAATACCCCGATGTTTTATTGCTGGTTTGCACGTGACGTCATAGCCGCCATGTTGGTACCCTTAAACAATAGATTCCTCGTTAGCTTCTTTTGTTGTGGCACCAACATGGCCACCATGCCCTTTGTCATTTGAATCTCTGGGGATTGAGTGAAAACCAGCAATATGGCAGCTCAGTGAGTATGGTTGCTCAACGGGCAAGATATTTTCATCTTAATTGCGCATGCCCGCTCAGAATTTCCATCATACTATTGACTGTTTTCTGTTAGTTTGCTTAAAGAATCATACTTAGACCGTAGCTGTTCGTAAGGCCAGATTGTGTTTCAATCTATTGTAACACGGCACGTGACTAATATAAAGTATCGTAACTCACCGCACGCATAGATGAATTTCAGGTATTTGTGAACCGCTCTGCACTGAGGTTGACCTAATGACTTGCTGTTCACGCTGACTTTGCACTTCTTTCGTTTATGGCACAATTTCCTAAGTGTCTTTGTAACATCTAATTCACAGTCGAGGTTATTATTATTGTCGTGATCTTCTATTTTGTTCCCTGCAGTTCTGTCGTAAGGGCATATGATTCTCCCTGGTTCTCTTCTGCCATACGTCGCGCTGTAAATTACCAACACCATGGATGCATTGGAACATTTTATCTTGTCAGTATTTCCCTGGCAAATAATCAGAGTCCGCGCATTTCCAACTTCAGGGACAACAATTTCTGGGATGAAACAAAATGAATACTGTCAGAATGTTACATTATAGTTAATTTTGCACATATGGATCAGGCCGATTACCGTCACCCATCGAGGAAAATACTGATTTGTCTACACTCAGAGGACAGCTGTCGCGAGTACCGTCAATTGACTCGCAGGGTTGGAGGATGATTTCCCATTTCTGACTAAGGGATCTCAAAAATCAAAGTGAATTATCTCGAAGTTTCTTGATTTCATGCTATGTACTTTATTTTACGATCTCTGTCGAGCTTCGATTTGCAAACACAGAGTATTATCCTATAAAGGGTAATACAGGGGTAATACAGGGTATTACTCTATTTATAACATGACCAAAGAAATTTCTGCAATCTGATTGGCTAAGAGGAGTGGTATTTCAACGTAATAGTGAAATTACAAACTCCAAGGAGTGGTATTTCAAATTCTGGGGGGCCACTCACGTACATGACGTAAGTGAGATGTGCGGCGGTACCGTGTCCAGGTTTGAGCCCAATTTCGCAAACCAAGTCTTGTTTTGGAGCAAATCATCTATCAATTCGGGTTGATTTTCGTAAATTTCATGTAAATTCTGGTTAATAAGAATACGTTTTATTTTTTGGCAAACCGGGTCGGGCTCTGAATACAACACCTCACATACCTACCCTTTATTATGCAAGCGGTGCCCCCCCGGTTTGAAGCTCAGTTACAGGTCGCCGAGCGGGTGCACAACACTACAAAGCTACGGAAGTTTACGGTGGCAAATGCCTGGCTTTTGATGGCTAAAATTGAAGAGTTTGGTATAGAAATGAACAGCAATGTCATCTGTGCCTCTGGTAATGGAATCTTGTGGTGATTTGAGAAAGTTCAAAGTGATTTTCAAGTCTTCGAGTGACCATGAAGTTGGCAGACGAGGAAAGTTTGATTCAGTGAATGAAAACGGAACCGAAAATTGACGTTCATCTCGTTTAAACAACTGCCCAGGAACAGCTATCATTATACAAGGAGAAAATACCAACAAAGTAAGCCAAGTTGACTTTAAAATGTTCTTTTAGTTGTTTTCTTTTTAAGCCATTGACAAGAAATATTTGGAAACTCGGTCGCATGAGACCCATTGCCGTGAGACAGTTCAGTGACAGTTGATTCAAATTATCTTGTTCAAGTTAATACCTAAAGAAAAATACTTGCTTTAACTAAGTTTAAAGAACTTGGAATTTCATTTCCAGATGCGATAGTGTCATTCGGTTTTATGGTTATGAGACGTATTAACAGTTACTGTCTTTTAAAATAAAACAGCGAATTGACAACTGTTTTATTGTTTGACTTCAGACTTCAGTTGTGTTCGATTAACTGCCTGAAATCAAACTTCGCTCTTTGCTAGTATCAATGTACCAGAAATTGACTTTTTTCTCAGGTTAATTATAGCCACTCTCTCTCAGCTCCAGTCGATTATTAAGCCTTTCTTTCAAATTTGGCTGTTCAATTTGGTAAGCTAAATTATCTGCCACTTACAGGGTTTTCACTAGTCATTAGCTCAAACTCAAACTGTCAAAGAAGTAAACAAACTCGGTGCACTAGTTGAGAGAACATCTGATTGTCTTTTTCAGTAAATTTCTTAGGTCATATTATAAACAAATAATAGCATGATATGTAAAGCGGCTCGTGATATTACGAACAATTTTGAAATATCACTCGTGGTATTTATGCCAAATATCACTACACATCATGCTATTACCTATACAAATGTTATATTTCAGCCAATCAGAGCACAGCTTTACTATGAAATACAGGGCGGTATTTCATTTGTTTTTCTATGAAATACTAACTACTTATTAACCGAGCATGAGGTCTGTACAGAGAAATATCAGACCACGGTTTTTCTGTACAGACAGAGGCTTTTATTTCTCTGTACAGACCGAGCAAGCGAGGTTAATAAGGTGTTTATTATATGGCAGGAGCTACTTCCGGTCAAATGGCGCGCGCTGATTGGCCGTTTAGCGGGCGGAATTCTCCCGTAATGCCCACGGGCAATACGGATTTTCCCGCTGCGGTGTTTGTGTACACGAACCGGTCGAATTAAAACTTAAAAAGTTAAAACAAAATATGCCATATAATAAACACCTTATTAGCCTCGCTTGCTCGGTCTGTATAGAGAAATAAAAGCCTCTGTCTGTACAGAAAAACCGTGGTCTGATATTTCTCTGTACAGACCTCATGCTCGGTTAATAAGTAGTTAGTATTTCATGGTTACATTAGGCCAAACGTAATGCAGGGAATTTCGAAACTTCTGTTTTCTGAGAAATTCGTAGTCTATCGTCCTGTAAATTAATTTGTTTTCATCATTAATCTTCCCGCAATTTTTTTATTTATAGGGTAATATGGTTATTTCATGGTTTTCTAATCGAATTCTGGCGAAAGTTTCACTCGAAATTCATATTATTTTGGTATAAAGGCTCGTCGTATACCAAATAATACAAATTTCTCGGGAGTTATTCGCCTATATTCCATAGAAAACCATGAAATAACCAGTAAATACAGGGTAAGACAAGTAATACAGGTAATACAGGGTGTCAGTAGCTCAACAATTAAGCCCCCCAATTAACTTCACGGCCTTACTGAACGTCTATTGTACCCCTAGACATCATGGCAACTATTAGCGCCTGCATTAAAACTGAAACGTTTGTTACAAAAATAAACATTTAAGATTTTATGGATGTTCTTTATCTGTATGGCTAGGATCTACTGCTAACTAACTAAAACACCGTTCCACTGGTCTTCTTACATTGTCTTGTTTTTAGTTGGAATTTTAATTTTCATAGTTGACAAAGTTCGTGTAATTAGGTATGTATGTATATAGATGTGTATATATTATCCAACCGCACTCAGGGCGCTATGTCTCTCACACCTAACATTGTATGTATGTTTACATTTATATGAAACTAATATATGTATGTTGCATATATGTCTATGAGTACATTTCAAACTTGAAAATGTAGGTCCTCCGAACTAATTGTATTTCCTGCTTTTTGAGTCAAACGTTAAAGGCAGGAGAACGACTTGTATACGCACATCTGTCATTACCGCACAATCCCTAAAACTGAACTCAAGGGTTTAGAGTTCATGAATAAGATCTTGACATACTTTAGGTGTGTACTTTTCGACCAAAAGACTTGAGTGAATCGCAATGATTGCTTTATAAGTTTGATAAAAATGTAGACTAAAGTAATTGAAATAAAAGGAGAGAACACAATTGAATCTATTTATTCTTTTCGAATACATGATTAAAACTAAGAAATCCAGAGTTAGTAAGTCCAGACTCTCGTTCACTTTTTGTCGTTAATTCTATAGTTATTTTCAAGGAATTGGGAGTACATTGATTTAAGGCGGACTTCTTTCGTTCATGGTTATTTTATGCCAGATGCATTTTAAACAAGCTACCCGGGTTGATGTAAACTTATTTTTACAATGAAAAGTATATTCTATAAATATTTAATCACTTTCGTTTTAGGCGAACGTAAAACTGCCTAAAACCTAATGTGCGAGTGAGTCATCAGTGACTCTTTCAAATAACATGCACTGACTTGATGTTCCTATCTCCCGTCGGTCGTCTTCACCTATTTCCCAATGCGACGTCGGAAATATGAAGGGTCTTATACTCCGAGCATGAAAAAGCCCCTTGGTGTTCTGTTCGACATGTAAAAATTACATACTTTGACAAAATTCATTAAAATTTGATGGCACGAAAGAGTTAGTTATATTGAAAATCTGTCATAATTGGAAATGCATCAGGAAAGAAGGAAAGTCATTAAAAATGAAATCTTAAATACGACCACTCGATGGCAAACTATAATAAAATTGCAAAGACATGCTTTAGTTAAGGCATAACAAGACACCAGAAGGTAGTGTTTCTGAAGCTGATAGTGTAGTCCCATTTAGAGTTTGCATTATAGAGTGGGACAATAATGGCAGTGGTAGATCAACCTACCGGCAGAAACGCATTAATTGTTAAACGCGCGAACAGAAAAACAAAACAATAAAGTTCTTGACACATTCAGCTTATGGTGACATGGACTCGATACAATAAAAAACATAAAGACTAATGTTACATTCTGATATCAATAACCCGTAATTCCTGAATGAGACCGAGAGCTTAGGGTTATTGGCAATTACTAAAAATGCAAGATACTTTTCAATGACCTAATACCCAATAAAAAGCTTAAGTTACAATGCCATCGTATTGTTAAGTTTTTTTCTTGTTATGTAGGCTTGTTGAAAACTAAATTTATTCAGCCACTTTGCATGTGTTAAAGGTGTGTTCGTAATAACCAAAGTTATGTTAACCAGAACAAAAGAAAAAACTAAAGTCAACCGAAGAGAAGTTCTCTTTTAATAAGTTTATTGCGCGGTCCCAAGATGCTTACTGAAACTGATTAGCCAAACCTCAATGTCCGCTATCCAAATACTGTCGTGTCCTCATCAAATGGGACATTACAGGCAATGTCAACTTGTTTTGTACATCTGATCCGAACTATAACTAGAGTTGATACAAGTCAACTCACAATTGAAAACATCTAGAAATAGGTTCCATCAGAGCTATCTCTCTCCGATAAAAGAGATGTGTTAATATTAGAGATATAAAGACGTACTCACTGTCAATTTCTTTGAAAATCCCAAAATAAACATGAATCGAAAACTAAAGTACGGTAGCGCCTGACGATACCCACAATCAAAACACACGCGTTCACTCAGTTTAAAAAACAAAACTTCCGCTTGTACCGGAAAGGAAAGAAGAAAACATCGCGACTCATTATTCTCAGATCAAGTCGACTTGGAACATTTTTATATCAATACGATTTTTAGACCCTGTTTGCCGTGGTCAAGAAGTAGAGCCGAAAATTGTACTAAAGCAAACACAAAGTATTTTCATAAATCATTGTTGTTAACCTACCTTCTTTGGTGGTTTGAACGACAAACACTAGCCCAGTCAGCACGGTCAGCGTTAGGGTTATCTGAGAATAAAAACATTTAGGTTACTCGCTCACAAAGTTAATAACTTGGTGTTTTTGAGGTTATAAATGAGACTTGACGCGATAGCTCGTATCTACGTACCTTTACAGTAATGAATACGGTGTTGGGACTCGGCATATTTTTATGATTTTGTTTTGTATCGATGATAGTCGAGCCTTCGATGAATAATAGCACACAGTAGCATTACTAGTCCACAGGATTATGTCGCCAACCAGCACTGCTCACTGACACTTAAACTGACTTAGCCTTACACTAGGCTTTCGTTTATGTGAAACTTTTCATTAATTTTAATGTGAGCCAAGTGAGGCCAGGCTAGGGTAGACCTCAACGAGTGATTGACAGTACTACATGATTAACTCATAACCTGGCTCCATCAGATAGCAGCCGCCATAATCATTCTCAATACATACCCCAAATCCTTCGATCCTTCAATGTGGATTACCGCAGTTTACTCAAGTTCTATTGCGCAAAATAAACGAAACTGGTGCAATTCCATGGCAAACCTGCAGATATTTTTGGAAGGATTCGAGCGAGTTTAATTGAAAATGTTGATAGCACCTGCACCTGGGCCACCTGCATGCCAAATATGGACAATAGGTTTCCAAGACCACCGACCGATAATTGCCGCCAAAATTTTCACGCCAGAAATACAAACACACAAAGCGACAATTTGAAGAAACAAAGATATAACGATGAAATTAAGACAAATGCATTCAGTCCATGTAGACAAAATTAATTCAAGAGCAAAGTTTAGAGTTAGGGAAATATTCGAGCTGTTGGCTGACATATAGCTGAATGTAAAACTCGAAAATAGCCTACGGGTCCGGGTGGAAATATACAATATTGCGTAGTATTAAAAGAAACAGATGAAAAGATGGCAATTTTCGTGAAGATTACAGATCTAGAAAGAGTAGTGATTTATAATTTATGCTATTTTCGTAAAGAAACTAGTCTTGTGCTCAAGAATTCATAAGGTTGTTTTTTCTAGAGATTAAAGTTTGACTTAATAGGTATATCACAAGCGTCAAGAAACAAATGGTGTTTTGCTTATAGTGTTGCTAAAAGCTGTGACGCTTCACTACTTTCGCACGATATGATTTAGACCTTCGGTTATTGTAAAATAGCTAAATCATAGCTAACATGCAAGTTATTATTGCACGTACTTTGTATTAATCCTCGAAGCAGAACAGTCATAAAATGTTTTTACATCAAAAAGGTCAGTATAAACTAATAGTTTAATTTATTTTAAGCGCCCAGGTAATATGAATTAAAATTATTTCTTTAAGTACGACAAGAAGTCAAAAGAGAATTGACTTCACTGCACTCAGATCTCCTCGTCCTATTGGTAAATGCTGGACAGTGCAAGAGAGTACAAAGGTTTTGAACCCTGTTCTAATTAACATAATCATCAGATAGCGCAGTTTCTACGCAACCTTACGTAAGTGACCAGTTAAAGGAGAAAGTTTTATCTTTAGGGTCAGTCTAAATTCTAAATCCATGTTCGTTGATCCGAGCTCAAACGATCGGCACCACAACCGAGCAAAGGAGTAGATTGCGGTGCTGACTTATATATTTGAATCGACTGTTTCATTGATAAGGATGAAAGAATGTGATTGACTGTTAAAACACCTTTCGAAATGTCGGCATCCCCGCTGGTTTAACTTTTCAACACAATGATGTCAAAATTCGAGCTCTACCGCACAACCTGTTTCAGGTAAAGTCAATTGTGTTTCTTTATCCGTAGTTATTATTCATTTTATTATTACAAAATTATACGCATTCGTTTAGCAGGGGAGGGTAGCGTTATTAACAGAAAATACACATGGTTTTCCACCTCTCCCCAGTCATTTTTGCAAGGTTCGCATATCTTAACCCAAATTCGCAAACAATATATTGTTAGTAATTATTGTGTTGTGTTATTGGTAGGAAATACATATGCTTTTCTACCTCTCCCCCTAATTTTTGTTTGCAGATATTACCCCACATTCTAAAACGATATCTTGCATTTGGCATGTATAATGTTAACCGATTGATTTACCGCCGTGAAACTTCTTTTAATCTAGTTCTGAACTGAGAAATACAAAGTTAAACTGTGTCCAGCATGCCTAACTTGCGGCCAAAACGAAAAGGGCGATGGAATTTTATGGGTAGAAAGGAAATCGTAGAGACCTAAACCCTAACCCTAACCTAACCCTTTGGTCAAGGAGAAGTAAAAAGTAAAGTAAAGCATCTTTATTTTACGTCGGTAACTCGTGACAGTCTGATGAGACTGATAAACTTGAGGCCGACGGGAGACCTACGATTTGACGTCCTTATCCGAGAAGACGTGAAGGTCTAACCGTTTTCAGTTGTTTCACAAAGGCAGCACCTTCTCCTCAGTTATTTTAAGACCCTGAGTGTTGATTCGGCCGGGGTTTGAACCCGCGACCTCCCGCTCAACAGACCGGAGCTTAACCACTGAGCTAACCGGGAGGCGAAAATGGCTGAACCCCCAAATATCTCCTCGTCCTATTGGTATTGATAATTGACTTCACTTGTTATCTTCTCGTCCTATTGGTAAATATAATTGACTTCACTGGCTATCTCCTCGTCCTATTGGTAAAGATAATTGACTTCACTGACTATCTCCTCGTCCTATTAGTAAAGATAATTGACTTCACTGGCTATCTCCTCGTCCTATTGGTAAAGATAATTGACTTCACTGGCTATCTCCTCGTCCTATTGGTATTGATAATTGACTTCACTGGCTATCATCAACAACTTTATTATACACGGTATCCCATCATTATACAGAAATAAATGCTCTTCCAGAGAGCCGTGTGAAAATATGTAAGTAATATAAGATAAGTTAAATAATAAATACACTATCTGCAATTATAAATTTCGACTCTAAATATTAATACATGTAGTTGATAAAAATGGGCCCTAAGTAAATCTTTAATATACAATACTAGGTAAAATTACTTTTAAAAGATAATCAAATGTGCTTGCGTACAAGTCTTTTAAAAACATTAGTATTTTGTTCGTTTATTGCCTCATTAGTTAGATTGTTCCAGAGAATTCACGGTGGGCACAAACGACCATAAAAACGGCATCAGTTCTATATTTAAAAAGTTTTCAATGCAGACGATTGACTTTTGGTAGAAGGATGTAGAATCGCAAAAGGAATATAACCTGTTTTTTAAGCTATGTTACTACCATCGTGACGTCACAATGACGTCATTTATCCATTTGTAATACGTTTCTTGCAACTGTTCATTATCTCTAAAAACGAAATGTCGTATATTGTTAAAATCTACTCGTGATGAGAATGAAGGAATCGAAAACCCGATGTCGATTGGTTAAGGAAATCAAAAGTTATGAAAGTTTGAATTTTGTCCATTTTCCCGCCAAAATTTGGCGGGAAATAAACAACACAAAAGCATTTATGAAAACATCGCTTCATTCAATTTTTAGAGTTGTAAATATTGTTGCATGACATTTTGTCCAATCATAAAACACGTTGGTGGCTAAAATCGTATGTTTTTTGAATTTTGATTTTTTTTGTCCATAACCGGCTTAAAATTGAAGTCATATTTTCGGCAACGTCATTATGACGTCATACTTTTTTATACATGCCCTTAGAAAAAAATCCTTTGAGTGATTTTCGAGTTTTAGTGATGAAATGCGCTAGTCTGGCACTCAAAACCCACATTATTTTCTTGATTTTTTAACAATAGGCAGCCTTATTTAGGTATGACACCTGACGTCACTAAATATGACGTCATAGCAACAGTCATTACTCTATAACTTTTGCTATAATAGTCGTAGAACGTTCAAATTTGCGCCAAAGGAATGTGTGTCATGAAGGCCCTTTGATGGTGTAGTCTGTTTGTAACATCTATTAAAGGGGGAATTTTACCAAAAAAGGAGGCATCACTTATGACGTCACAACAACGTCATCATACTAACATAAAACACCTAAAATATGTAGTTTCATTTTGTTAACAAGTCACCAACATTTCTTCAAATTGAGACTATAAGTAAAGAAATGGTGTTAATTTTAATTATTTGTCCACGCTCACTGATGCCGATTTTGACGTACTTTATGCCCGACGTGGAACTGCTCCTCTATAATGGAAGCTGTGTTTGGCAGCTTCAGTTAGGGATCTCGGGATAAAAAGGTTAGTAGATGATTTCCTAAGATTGTGGGAATGTATATTGGAAATTTTAGTAAATATATTTTTTAGATAGGGTGAGAGACAGCCCTGCATCACTTTATGCATAGTAATTGCCAACTGTTGGGCTCTTCTGGTTACGAGATCAGGCCAATTTAACTCTAGAAGTAACTCCACAGATCTTTTATCATGTGATTACTCTGGCAGCTTGATTTTGAAGTCTTTCGAGTTTGTCAGATAGTCCTTTGCCAAGATTACCCCATACAGTACTACAATAATCGAAATATGGTAGTATTAGCGCTCTGTACATGGAGAGTAATACTTCGAAAGGAGCCAGATACCTTACACGTTTTAAAACACCAATGCCAGCTGATACTTTCTTAGAGATAGAGTTAATGTGGTGTTCCCAAGATAGAGTTTGGTCAAATTCCAAGCCCAGGTATTTATAGGTTTCGTTTCTTAGTATATCTTGATCGTTAATTTTGATTTTAAATTCGTGTTGAAGGTGTGCTATGTTGTACTGACTACCTATAATCATGTATCTCGTTTTTACGACATTTAGGCTGAGTTTATTGGCCTTGAGCCATTCCTGGACCTCATTTATATCATGGTTCATTAATTGCTCAAGGACAATGGGATCTTTCGATGCCATAGAAAGGCTAGTATCATCAGCATATAACTTTGGTTTGGAATAAAGACTACAAGCAGACAGATCGTTAATATAGATTATAAATAGTAATGGCCCTAAGATCGAACGGTAAGGAACACCAGATTGTATTCTTAGAGGATCAGATAAATTTCCGTTAACATATGTAGATTGACTACGCTCAAATAGGTACGAGGAAAACCATTTAAGTGACTTTTGGCAAATGCCAAGGTATTGCAACTTTTCCAACAGGATTTGGTGGTCAATAGTGTCAAAGGCCTTTTTAAGGTCTAAAAAGATTACTCCGTTTAGAAGACCTTTGTCAATATTAAAGTACCAATCATTTGTTGTATCTAAATGAGCACTTAGTGTTGAATGCAATGGTCTGAAGCCAGACTGAGAATCGACAAGTAGGTTATTCTCTGTCAAGTAAGCATACAGTTGATTAAAAATTATTCTTTCAATGAGTTTACTAACAACAGAAAGAACAGATATAGGCCTATAGTTATGTGGATCGGTTTTAGATTCGGCCTTATAAATTGGAAAAACTTTGGCATGTTTCCAATCGTTTGGAAAAATGCCAGTTTTAATAGATTGATTGAAGATGTGCGTTAGAGATGAAACAATAACAGGGCCAGCTTTCTTTAGTAGACGACATGGGATTCCATCTAGCCCAGGGGATTTGTTAGTGGGTAGAGCATTAATGAGTTTTAACACCTCATCAACTGAAGTTTCAGTAATAGAAAATTGACTCTGTGTAGGGGTTAAGTAATCTTTATAGTCAGATATTCCTGTTGGTATTTGAGCAGCTAGTTTTACCCCTACAGATGAAAAATGGGAATTCATTGCATTACTAATTTGGTTTGGTGTAAAACTATATTTGTTGTCATAATTAATACAGTTGATATCAGTGGATCTGGTGTTCCTACTTAGAATTTCATTTACACAGTCCATGTTTTCCCCATGTCTCCAATATTGGATTTGAAGAAAGAATTATAGTATGCAATTTTAGCATGCTTAATAGATGCATTGACTTTATTCCTGGCATATTTATAGTCAATCCAGCTTTGATCAGTGTTTAATCTGGAAGCTGTCTTCTTCAGTCTATCTCTCTCAAACATATCATTCTTTTTTTTTCTTGTCCTATAGGTAAAGATAATTGATTTCACTGGCTATCTCCTCGTCCTATTGGTATTGATAATTGATTTCACTGGCTATCTCCTGGGCCTATTGGTAAAGATAATTGACTTCACCGGCTATCTCCTCGTCCTATTGGTATTGATAATTGACTTCACTGGCTATCTCCTTGCCCTATAGGTAAAGATAATTGACTTCACTGGCTATCTCCTCGTCCTATTGGTAAAGATAATTGACTTCACTTGGCTATCTCCTCGTCCTATTGGTATTGATAATTGACTTCACTGGCTATCTCCTCGTCCTATTGGTATTATTGATAATTGACTTCACTGGCTATCTCCTCCTCCTATTGGTAAAGATAATTGACTTCACTGGCTATCTCCTCGTCCTATTGGTATTGATAATTGATTTCACTGGCTATCTCCTTGTCCTATAGGTAAAGATAATTGACTTCACTGGCTATCTCCTCGTCCTATTGGTATTGATAATTGACTTCACTGGCTATCTCCTTGTCCTATAGGTAAAGATTATTCTTTTTCGCTAGCAGTGATTTTAACTAGCGTACCAGTAGTGTAGTGGTGAAGAGTTAGTACACGCAGTTGGAAGGGTCAAGGTTCCGGAACTCCAGTGGAGGCACACTTTTACTTTCTATGTCGTTTCTTTACATCTTCACTCCTTACTTGTAGTTTATCAGTATGTAAGTATTTAGTGGTTCATGAATATGATGATTAAGAACAGTTTCACCACTAGGGATGAAAATCAGTTGAAACACTTGTGATTTTCAACAGGTGTTTCATTGGGTTTCCAAACTCATCCACCTGACCAAATACAGTCCGCTGATTGACTAAAAAGCTCTGGAATTATTAATGAGTCGACAAGTAATGTTTCAAGGCCTCCAATTCGGACTGGACGGAGTTTCAAAGTCCGCGCAACTAGTTTCAGTCCGAGGCGCAGCCGACTCAAAAACCTACTTAATAATTTCATGCTTGTTTCGTTGTTGTGGGATAAACAACAAAATTATTTTAAAACTTCACGCGTTTCAGAGTTTCGATGTTTTAGGCTTGTAGGTTTTACCTGCGTGTTTAAATATAGTTGCTTTGTTTGACTTAAGGAATCAAACGTCCATTGTTAATGAAAAGACGGAAGGTTAACAAGTATGCGCTTGGTCGCATGGGAGTACGTGTTTACAACCTGGCGTGAAGTTTGATGACAACATAATTTGGCGCTGTAGTGTCGTCACGGGCATGCGCAGTGTCAGGGCAGTGTGCAAAAAGCTGGTCCCACATTGGAGAGACGGTCTGTATGCATCAAGATAGGTATTGTGCCTGGTATTATATACTACTTGGGAAAGTCGGTGATCAATCGTGAGACATCCCTTTGTTCAAGGTATTTGCCAACAGTACTTTGAAATTCTTTTGGTTAGGGTTTAGGGTTTAGGGTTTAGGTTGGCTACTTACCTCATGAATGATTAAGTAGTTTTTGAAAGGGTGTTCTTGGTGATCCAGTTCCTGCAGAATGTCTTATTGAAATATCATCCATGTTCACAGGCGGACTACATTTAGTCGTTCCATTAAGTTATGGCAAGAAATACAAAACGTCTGGACGACCCGATGGAGTTTCGCTGTTTGGACTTTGTCGAATTCTGTACGAGTTCCAATCAGTGGAGAGTAATACGATTTAGTTCTTCTGGAATCAGTGACATAAAACAGAACTCCAAGCACTCCACCTCCACACCATCACTATCGGAGTATAAGTCCTGATACTGAAGTTTCATAATAAATTGTTGTTGTTGTTGTTGAAGTCTTTGAAATCATGTCAGTCCTACATAGATAGCTCCATTATGCCTCGATTCTTTGGTTTAATACGGATCTCCCAAACAGAAAACTTCTCTCATCTGAAAAAGAATCGCCGTTGGCTCTTAAATATCTTTGAATTCGAGCAATGTTCACATTTTAAGTCCCCCGGTCTCCACGAATAACAGTTGCTATGCCCCTGTGCAGACGAACATAATGAAGGTAATATCTAGCTATGATTCGGGGATCACTATTTGAAAATCCAACTTTGAGCCACAGAATGCGACGACTATACCTATCTATCGCCCCATGAATACAAAAACCAAATGGCTTCAATTTGTCGTAACCGTCGCAATGTCATCATACCAGATATAATTGAGACCTATGGCTTTTGCTCTGTCAGTATTCTCGTCGTTTAAGCCTGTGTTTAGAACGGGTCTTTACACCTTCGGGATCTAATGCTGTTAATACTTGGCTGATGGTTTCTTTGTCCATGCACTCTTAAGATGTAGTCAGTAACAAGTCTTTGGTGTATCAGACGGTGACTGAGAATGACTTAATGGCATTGTTTCAGTCTGCCTACAAATCCGGTCATAGTACTGAATCAGCATTAATAAGAGTACAGAACGACATTCTACAAGCGATTGATCAGATGCGTTATCCTATTATTGTTGGATCTATCCGCTGCATTTGACACGGTCGATCACCAAATATTACTTGCAAGACTCACTAATCGATTTGGCATTGAAGGCAAGGCTCTCGCTTGGTTCAAGTCCTATCTCAGTGGACGTATGCAATTCGTCTCGATTGGCAATGCGCGCTCTTCCAGTCGTCCTTTGGACTGCGGAGTTCCTCATAGCTCTGTGCTGGGCCCAATACTGTATCTGCTTTATACAGCGCCGTTGGGTGATATAATGAGGCACCATGGAGTATTGTTCCACCTCTACGCCGACGACACTCAAGTCTTCGTAACTTTTAAATCATCTGTTGCGGGTGATCTTGACCGTGCACGATTTAAGCTGGAAGCCTGTGTAACGGATATTGATAAATGGATGTTGCGTAATAACCTTAAACTTAATGATGATAAGACGGAGATGTTGGTATTCCACGCTAAGCATCGTCCCGCTCCAATCTTGGACGATATTCAAGTCGCTGCGGCATCTGTTGGGCTTTCGAATTCTGCGAGGAACATTGGAGTCATATTTGACACGACTCTTTCACTGGACAAGCATATTATGCAAATTTGCAAATCTTCTTTTTACGCTATTAGGAACATATCACGCATTAGAAAGTTTCTAAGTGTAGATATAGCCAAGATTTTTGTCACGTCAAAGCTTGACAATTGTAACTCTTTGCTCTACGGTATTACTAAAAAATTGCCACACGCCTGCAATATGTCCTAAATTCAGCGGCTAGGCTTGTTACCTTATCTCGCAAGTTAGACCACGTTACCCCACTTCTTATAGAATTGCACTGGTTGCCTATTGAGCAGCGCATATAATTTAAGGTATTACTGTTTACTTATAAGGTGATGAATGCTACTGCTCCTCAGTACTTGTGTGATTTATTAGAGCCTTATGCTCCACAACGCAGCCTGAGATCTGCATCGAAGTTAATGTTACAGGCGCCAACTTTTAATCTTAAATCGTACGGCTATAGAGCCTTTTCTGTATGTGCGCCAAAGCTATAGAACTCATTGCCTTTTAACATTAAATCTAGTCCTTCAATAGAGCTATTTAAGAAGAGTCTTAAGACATACCTTTTTAAGAAAGTTTTTATTGATTTTTCGGATATCGGCATTTTATTGTAATTAACTTAGGAATTTTAAATATTACTGTATTTGTAACTTTGTAACTTTTAAATTAGATGTAGTTTTTAATTAGGTGTAAAGTGCTTTTGGACTTGTAGGAAAAAGCGCTATATAAATGTAATTATTATTATTATTAACCAATTGAACAACCACTTACCGCTAAGCTCTACGGCGGACACAACTGTTATCGCGGCCGGCACTATGCGGACCTCTTCGTTTCAGGCATTGCTGAACTAAAATTATTTTAAGCTGCCTCAAACTTAAAAATATGCCGTGCACAAGGCCAAGAAATCCTATAATCTCGGAATATTCTAGGCCAAGATTAAAATACGCTTCAATAAGACAATCCTTTTCTTCCAGTTCAGGATCTGTCCACCATCTTGTAACTCGAGCGCCCGCAGTACTCATGTGTCAGTTGGATGTGACGTGCTAGATAAGTGGCAGTGCCAGATATACACTGTAAGTGGCAGTGCCAGTTACATAAGTGCCAGTGCCAGTTACAATTAAGTTTTTTGCGTCATGTCCTCTATCAGCCACCGTACAGTTCTGTGCGCGCAGCCACGCATGCTCTTCGCCGGGTGTTTGCATACAACTTGCTCAAGACTCTAGTAAGGGGGATTTGACAGGTTGAATGTATTTCTTTAAAGCCCAAATGGATATTTTAAAAATATATTTAGTCATGAAAAAAACCCTGGGGTCGGGATGATAAAAATAAATCTGAATTCAAATCCCACTGTCTACCCTGTCTACCCTGTCTGAGAACCAATTCAATTCATCTCAATAAAAAGAATAAACTAAAATTTTGCTTACCCGTTATTATTGCTGTCCTAACGAGATCGCTTGTGAACGGTCTCAATTCCATCTCGAAGGCATGATAAAGTACATGGCAGCTTCGAGAGCAACTTTGAGCTCGCTATTTTCTCCTTCCAGTCGATCTAATTATAATGGCGTTCCTTGGACATTTGTTGACGTTGCCGATGCAGTTGTTGTTTCGAGTCGATCGCTACAAAGTTTTTTGCATTGATATGTCATCCACCAACCAGCTGTATTATCTTGGGTTTGAGTCCAGTTTCTGTAGCAATATGGCGGCAACAACAGTATAGAGGCAATGCTCTTTGACCCTCTTTGAACACTCGTCGATCAGAAAGCCCGCCATTTTCAAGATCAGATAACTGGACTTTGGCTATAACTCCTCGGGACAATTAGCCACTACAGGGCTCCTTGACATTTATATTTCAACAGAAATACAGCAGATCTTCGAGTTGAGAACACATCAATTCATAGAACTACAGACTAAATCTCCCAACCGGAACAGGCAACGGGATGATGTCAAAATTTGGTTCAAGTCCAGCCTCCAAAACTAAACAGGCACATGCATTCTTGCACCACAGGTGATCGTACCATCGTGTACGCAAACCGATAAAGCAATTACCAGACGCTGTTATAATAAAACCGCAAATCAAATACAACGACATAAATTTAGCAGGCCTATGACATGGCAACCGGACCTCGCGTATTTTTGAACATCCGGTGCTCTCTGTCTCGTGATGTCAGCCGGTTTAAACGCTAAGTAGAGTTGGGTATCATCAGCGTACGAATGAACCTCTGGTAAATGATGGCTAACAATGTCGAACAGTTGACTACTATAAATAGAGAACAAGAGTGGGCCCAAACAAGAATCTTGAGGGACGCCAAATCCCAAGTCGAACCTATTTGAACGTTCGTTGTTAATTACGACATACTGGAACCGATCCGAGAGGTATGAGCTAAACCAGGAGAGTGCTTTACCAGTTAAGCCAAAACTGGACTGCAGACGGTGAAGTAACACAGCGTGATCGATAGTATCGAATGCAGCACTAAGATCTAGAAAGACAAGCAGAGTTACGTACTGGATGTTCATGTTCATCAATATTTCGTTACGAACTTTAAGAAGGGCAGTCTCAGTGCTATGGCCCTTAAGGTATGCAGACTGTAAATCAGGGAAAAGGCCCTGAGTTGTCATGTGATCTACTGACTGGTTAACAACAGCCTTCTCTGTCAGTTTCGATAGGAAGGGAAGGTTGCTTACTGGCCGATAATTCTTGAATAACAGGTCGTTGTTGGACTTTTTAAGTTTTGGGTTGACGAGTGCTTCCTTCCAGGAGTCAGGAAAGTAACCATCCACAAGAAATAGGTTGATCATTGTAGAAATAGTAGGAAGAAGTTCGTCTAGGCAGTACTTTACGATCTGGGTGGGCACTGGATCACTAGCACATGACTTACTGGGCGAACTAGTTATTAGTTTCTTTACATACTCAGTAGTGACAGGTTCAAAGTTCTTGAAAGAAACTTCAGTTCGTAGACTAGGTTCCTCATCAGCACTATCAACTGATGAACCATGGACTTCCAGTTCAGCGCGGATGTCGGTTATCTTTTTCACAAAGAACTTGCCAAAATCATTGGCAAGGCTAGTAGGATCGGTATGTGGTGGATAAGCAATATTACGGGAACGTCCCAGGAGCATATTTACAGCTTTAAAAAGCATCCTTTGATCGGTGCTATTTACACTGATAAATAGATTGATTCTTAACATGAATTAAGCTACAAATATATTCTCGAGCTTGACCATATATGGCCTTAAAAGTAATAACTAAAATCTTAAAATCAATTCTAAATCTAACAGGCAACCAATGTAAAGCATATAAGACAGGAGTTACGCGAGTAAAGCGCGGAATGGAGCAGATTAGCATAGCAGCTGCATTTTGTACGCGTTGCAGCTTATTGATATGAGTGGTCGGTAAACCGTAAAGAAGACTGTTACAATAATTAATACGGCCATTACGAAGGCATGCAAAAGAGACTGGGTAGACTCTTTAGTAATAAACTTCCTTATACGTCGTATGTTGTGCTTATGATAGAGAGAATCTGTACAAGTCTTAGTATGTGTTGGTGTCAAACTAGGTACCAAGGTTTCTTGCAACAGCGACAGGGACGACGCTGACGTCGCCGACTGATAACTTATCGATGTTCACCTTGCTAAGTTGTTGTCGCGTACCAATTATCATAAATATTTTCTGGACTAACCCTGCCCCTTGCATTGATATCGCTCTGAAACACCATTTTACTTACAAAAGGTATTCGCCGTAGTCAGAGACAAAGACTCGAAGTCCAAACAAGCTAAGCCTGTTACTTACAACACATTAATTAAGAATATGTATATATAAAATATACATATTATATATATATATATACACACTCGTTTTCAAAAACATTGCACTGCAAATATATATATAACTTTTGTATTCTTGTCAAATTTGACAGCTAAAACAATGGAGAACAAAGGTATATATATATAAATTAAAAGCAATGTTTTTGAAAACGAGTGTATATATAAGATTAATAAAAAAGCCAAAGACCGTCAACTTATAACTGTAAAAAATATATTTAGAACGTTTCGGCCATTCAGCCTTCTTCAGCTAAAAAACAAACAAATGGAAAATGCGTGGTAAAAGCACCGTGGCAAAGCACCGTCTATGAATCCTTGGATCCTTGTAGCTGGACTATCCGTTGGCATAAGACTTTGGATCTTTTAATTATTACAAGTTATATATATATATATATATATATACAGCGAAGTGCAAAAACTTTGACCCCCCACACCTCAACTATATAACTATATCGGGTGCATTATGGGTAGGAGTAAAGTCATTAAAATGCAACTACAGCCGATATCCGCGCGCGTTTGCAAATCGTCATAGCGAAGACTTATGCGGTTGATTTAAAGTTCAAGATTTCATCTAGAATACAATATTTTTACTCGGGACAGGCAGGACAGCTTAAATAAACCTGAGTATTTAAATGCACTCTATATATTTACTATTAGATCGAATATTTGCAAAACAGAACATATCCCTGGTCGGCGGAAAGAGTACGGGAAATGATCATGCCGAAGTTTCAGGTTAGAATTCGAAGCGTGAATTCAGAGCTATTTGTGAAGCTGTTAGGAGATCTTCTGATGACCTAAAATATCGAGATAACCCATGAAGAGGAGACATGATTACACCTGATCGGTGGGTTCAGGGCCAATATCAATTCGTTTGCCGAAACGTCGACATTCTACATTTTTTGTCAGTGATTCTAAACCAAAACTGAGAGCGATGAAAAAATTCAGCTCGATATCAGCACAGTTATTCCGTTCTCTGTCTTCTACCTCTGTGAAGACTGAACTGATCAATGTTATTAGACTGATATAACGTTTCAAAGAGCAGAATGAAAGGATTCACATGTACTGACCGGAGCTGACCGGATGCACAGACTGCACAAGAGCCAACCTTATAGTTGAAAAACGTATCGACAAAGCAAAATAAACACTTTATAGTGTAACGTAAGGAAACCTCTTACAGTTTCAACATGGAATCGTTTTCTTTACCTGCTGTGTGTAATGTTTATTTTTAGCTGATCCCGATGAGACGAAATTCCCAAACTGAGAAAAAAACTGCTGTTGTTTGGAGCTGCAATATAATTACAAAATGAAACTTCGAAAATTACATATTCAAAAGTTTGTCGCGGCACGTTATCTACGAAATTAGGAAACTAGGCTTCACAATAAAGTGATGTTGTTAAATGGGACCATAGCTGCTAACGTTTTTGGTGTAACGATTAAGCTATAATAAACAGTTTCGTAACAATTATGAGATTTAAATAGCATACAAAATACATTTTAAGAATGAAAGAAAACTGTGCAAAAATAATAAGAACATTCAGCGATGCGAAACCAAGAATTATCGAACGTACCTTTCATAAAAGCATTTACTAAAAAAATACACCATAAAAACAGGATCCTTCCGAACCTTGAATAAAACTGGATAAGAGAATTTCAAGAGGAATAACTAAGAGTTTATTAGATTTTTTTTAGAATCGTTTAATACCATAAAATATGGCAATGATATGGGATACGTTAATTTCTATCCGTTTCTTAATCAAAATAACTAAATGTTTTATGAATTTGTTGTCAATAAATTTATGAAATTGTGTAAACCTTTAAGCTATTTTAATCTCTTAAATTTTCCGCTAAACGCTAAAAAAGGTGAAAGCTGCAAAATGCACTTTAAAAGACCTTGGCTATCAAAGGGTCTTCTAAAATCTATAAAAAAAAAAGAATAAATTATACAAGAAATATCTCAGTTTTCCAAGGCCTGAAAATGAGAATTTTTATTAAAAATATAAAAATAAATTAAGCCATTCGTTACGAATTGCTAAACGCCTCTATTATGAGGAGAAGTTGGCATATGCTAAATCAAATATCAAATGTACTTGGAAGATTCTAAATGAAGTCATAAACAGGAAAACACGCACTAACAAATTACCTTCAAATTTTACCATTGACAATCAAGATATTTCCAACCCTGCAGTAATTGCAAATCGATTTTGTGACTACTTCTCTAATATTGGTCCAAACCTAGCTAAGAAAATACCTACTTCGTCGAGTTCTCATTGCTCCTTTCTTACTGGAAGTTTTGTGAATTCTTTATTCCTAGAGTCAGCTACACAACAGGAAATAAATGAAATAGCAAATTATTTTCGTTCAGAGACTGCCGCAGGTTGTGATAAGATTCCTATGTGGTCCGTGAAAGAATCAATTGACTTTATTTCAGAACTGTTAACCCATATTGTTAATTTATCTATTGAATCTGGTGTTGTTCCTGACCAGATGAAAATTGCTCGGGTCATACTGTTATTTAAATCAGGTGTCAATAGTCTTTTCTCTAATTATAGACCAGTCTCGGTTTTGCCAAACTTTTCTAAATTGTTAGAAAGGTTGTGTTAACCGCTTAATTAAATATTTTAATAAATATGATATTCTGTTTAAAAACCAATACGGTTTTAGAAAAAAAACATTCTATCTCTTTAGCTGCTTTAGCTCTATTACATTTATTGCGTTCGACGAAGGAGAACGCATACTAATCTTGCAGTGGACTCCCTGTGGTCCTGTGTGGGCTACCTGTGCTTGCCCAGGCGAAAGAAATCGAGATTTGTGTATGTCCGTCCTCATGTTTGTACTTTTTAGAATAAACAAGAGCCCATCTGGGCTTTCACTCGGGCCACATGAGATTGAAGCCGATGAAATACACTTTCATTTGAAATCCTTTTAGTAATAACCGAAGGGAAGAATTATTAGCTAAATTTAGCAGTCTTTAGGAGTGGCCGGTAGCGCGGTGACACGACATGCATTCTCTGCTCCCCTAGTATATATATTTCTCGTGTATGCAAATTAAAGAAGTTGACCTCTACTTATTCATGTACCGCACGCTTACAATTTAGTCTGCTGTTCTCCAGGTTCAGAGTACTAATAGATGAGTGTCTCAAATATATGTTTATATTTGTCCCATATTATAAGTTGTATCCTGTCCACCTATGATGGAGCTATCATATGATATATTTCTCTACTGTTCATTCTACCCTGCAGCTCTTTATCGCAGCTCGCGTCCATATCAGGTATTTATTAACTGAAATGCCTGTTGGTTATATACCCTCCTTCCCACAACTGATCTGCTCATTGTATTACAGAACTATAAAGGGAACTGTTGGAAGCCTTTAATTTCTCGAACCAAAACCTCGGCCGTGAGAGGATTCTTGTTTAAGTTGACCTTGAGAGTTGAATATTGCTTCGCTCATCATAAATTATTCTGTGCGAGTGTTTATTTCTACGGGGTATTTCTGACAGCCAAAAACACGCTCAAAATTATTTTAGTGCATGTTGGCCTACAGATCACGGTGTTTGCGCTGGTATGTATTATGACCGAGAGGCATAAAACCTACGAAACGTACCTCAAACAAGAATACCGTCCGATGGCAAAATCTATCAGCGCCACGAGGTCAACAAATCGACAAAGAAATGCAGATATAAACACGCAATGATTTCAACCTCACCGTACCTTAATTCATGACCTGACAAGACACTGTTCAGTTTCACTTTCACTCTCAGCTTTGCTCTTGAGTTTGAGCTTCTTATTGAGTTGTATGGTATTGTGCAGTATATTTGAGTATACCAATCCCACGAGCAATTCGAGCGCCAATCTAATCAAAATTTCAAGCATGTAACGCGGGCTCATTTTGTGAAGTAATTTATGCGTGCGCTATTATTTGATTCTTTCGCGCGAATATTTGCGTGGTCAAAGCCGCGTATATCCGCCGGTACTGCCGGCCGTTTTTAGTTATATATCGAGTTTTTCTTTACGAAATAACGGTAAATGTGTGATCTGTCAAACATTAAGTAGCTCTAGGTTCATACATTTAACAACGTTTCCTGTCGAGCAGCTTTACTTGAAAAAGGAGCCCCTTGGCGATGTTTAGTTGTTTCGATCGCTCGGAAATAATCTTAGACTTCCGTCATTTTGTTGATTATCTCGGTCAGTAAAACGCAAATTGTAGGGCTAAGGTAACTGAGTTTTGGTGCAAGGAGAAGTGTACGGAAAGAGATGGCTACGGAACGCAGGTTGAGGAGATGGATCATCTTGCAATTGGTACCAGTATGTCGGCAGCAGTTGAAGTGGTCGTCATTTATACCTCCAGAAAAAGTGGTGATTTTTAGTTCTTGATGTATTTGTAGATCTGGTACAGTAGTTGTTATAAAACATGCACAGCATTATATATCTTGATTGTGTTGGGAAAGAAATGGTAAATATTCTTATGTAGTTATGATATTAATTAAATCATGTTTAATATCCATTTCTTACCCTGACTCTTCATATTTTGTCTAAAGATACTCTTGGAGAAACGTATCACAAACTGTTACACAAAAGCAATGAAAGGTTTGGAGTAGTTGTGTTTTTGGAAAAGAGAAATGATTTTATGAGAGACTCAAAAATATTTCATTCAAAAGGTTCCATGAAAATTAATTGTAACTATTTTTTTTATAATAACCGATATTAAAGAAGTTATTTCAAAGAGAGATGTAGCTATAAAATTTAACTGACTTTGAAAGAACTTCAGTTTAAATGACAAGGGTGCTTCCACTGATATATCCCAAATAACAGCCATCAACATTTGAGTTTACTAATTTGTGGTGACAAAGGCATTTACATCAACAAAACTTCTCCTACAGTTTAATAATACAAAGAAACATCAGTCTCTAAATAGAGCTATAAACTACTGGGAACTTTTGAAGGACTTAATTCTTGTCCTATAATTATATTCCCATGCCCCACTCCCTTGCTAGCAACTGCTAATTTCAGCAAAATTAGTACAAGAAAACCCTCAAGACCTGTAGAAATAAAACCAAAAACTACCTTAAATGCATCTAGATTCAAACAATAAAATTCAAAGACTTTTGTGCAAGTATTGCAAACAGATCTTGAGACCAACAACACAATCTGAATCAACTGAATATTTTTGTTGTCAGCAAATGTTGTTTTGTGGAGACTATAGCCCGGCTAATTGGTCTCACTTGGCCATTTTAATATCTTCAAGCTATCAGATGTGCCTTAAGGTATACCTCATGCTCCTCTAATTATTCAAAAATATCAAAATAAGAATGTACCTGAACAAAAGCTTGAAACTCTAATGGCAAGAACAAATGAAGTTTAAACAGAGTAGTTGCAAGAATCCAGCTCTATTCCACCTCTTTTTCTTGTTGGAGATAAATGAGATGCAGACTTTGATTAGCCACTATAGTTGTTTCAAGGCTTATTAAACTTAAGTGATTTTTAATCCTGTTCACAGGGTCACATAGCTCTAATGGCCTAGGTCTAAATAATTGAATGCAGTCAATGTGCAGTTGGTGTATATATGCCACCATTCAAGAAAAAGAAGCTCAAGATGTCACTATAAACTGCCCAGTAGCAGTAGCTTCACAGCAATCCCAGTGCCAAATCTGAAGAAAATAGAGGAAATGTTTCAAATACAGCAACTTAAGTCATCTTTTTAAGTGTAAACAAGCCAATGCTTCCTTTAAAAAATCTTTATTGCTTAAAGAATAGCAAAATTTAAAAATACATACAAAGACTGTACTAAATGTTAAAGTGATTTTCATAAACCTGTGAAACAATTATTGCTTGTTAACATCTAATAGTCAAATATACACAAAAGAAAACAATAGAATTAGCATTTAATAGCACTAAATATTCTAGTATCTGTTTCACAGGTTTATGAAAATCACTCTATAATACTCAGATATTGTTAAGAATACTCAATACTCGGATAAAACAATCTTTATAAAACCAATATAGCTGAATTTTGATTTGAATCTTTTCATTTTAATATTCTTTTCATATCAACATACATGATATAATATATGTGCATGTAGCTTATTTTCATCATTACAATTTGTTTTATTGCCCAAGAGCATGCAGGTGTACCAATTGTGTTCATGCAGCGAAATCTACCCTGCGAGCAGAGGTTTCTCATCTCTTTGCCTGTCCTGTCCGCCAAAAGGAAAGGGAAAGGAGAGGAAAGGCAAAGAGATGAGAAACCTCTGCTCGCAGGGTAAGCGAAATCAAATCATAAAAAAATTGGCTGGCGGTCATATTTTTGTAAACTGACACGCCAAATAGTAAGAATTTGTTGTTTAGCTTTCAACAAAATTAATGAATGAGACAGACAAAATAAATATTCAAACTATAAACTCAGCGCAGCTACCAAAATTAAGTAATATTTACAATGTCTGTGGTATAAATCGCGCGTGTAAAACTCATAAACACAAGCAAATGATAATTTGCATATTACAGGATTTAAAAGAAACTAACATGATATGGAGAGGGCCTCATACCTGTTAAAAAATGATGAAATATTCTGGTGTTAGCCATCAGCAACGACAATCCGACTACAACAATGTTGCCCAGCGTGTAAAGTAAAATATTTTTTTACATATGTTAAAATGGTTCTCCTTACAGTTTTCCTTTCACAAAGCCACAATATAGTGACATTTATAGTACAATGCTAAAGTTGTTAATAACAAAATTCGGTCGAATTAAATTCCAGTGTGAAGCAGTCTCTAAAGAACGTTACCAAAACAGAATAGCTTACAGTTTTGTCTCGCAACTCTTGCTCAAGCTATCCATCGTATTGCCTATGAAATCGAAACACTTTCTAGCCAGCACGTCGTACTTGGATACTCCGTTGTATTGAAAACGCCAGAAAATGAAGTCCCTTTCATCACAGAAGTTTTAATCCAGAAAAAGGTTATCTTCTCCATCAGATCAGAAAAGAGTCCCAACTTCATCTGATTCCTCTGAAGAATGGCGAGAGAATGCGAAATTTTGACAGTGGTTCTTCTTGTAGTTCAGTTGTTATTCACAAGTCAAAATCTCCCTTGTTAGTTCATGTTAATTTCGACGTTAACCTTCGTGACAACTTTTCGTTGCAAATAACCAACTCAGTTAAGGCTATGAAGATCCGATAAATGTGGCTAAAGTAGGTTGAAAGTGTGATACAAACTTCGCCAGTGAAAGTTAACTTTCTCCTCCTTTTGATCGCGCACATGCGACAAACACAATCCAGACGTTGTCACGAACACTCTGCGAACAATTATACCCTCTGGGGGTGGTGATGGAATCGAATATCTAATGCGCATGCCTTTACACTAGACAAACTTCCAAAGGCCAGATTTATGGCGGGCTCACATTGAAGATTAGTTTGTGAAGGAACCATGCTAGCGAATTGCTTCCCTGCTAGCAGAGGTCTCTCTCCGTCTTGGTAAAATGGAAGGCGAGGGAGAGACCTCTGCCGACATCCGACACTTGCCGTCCACATTCATGGACTAGTCAAACCAGTTTCGAAAACACGTTTTACCGGAAATAGCTGTACGCGTCAGTTGTTTGTTACAGTTGTTTCGTGCGCTCATACGTACACGTGAGATCACATCACTTGTTGCCAAGGAAACTTCACGCATGCGCGACAGAGAAAGCGTCGGATGTCGGCAGAGGTCTCTCCCTCGCCTTCCATTTTACCAAGACAGAGAGAGACTTCTGCTAGCAGGGAAGCGAATTGCTCGTGATCCACAGAGATTCAAATAACAAAGCCGTGGCGAAAGAGAAGCTTAAACGAGAAATATTTTGTCCTCCTAGAAAAACACAACATCTTGCCCTTTCTATCGAAGAAGCCTTGGTTTCAGCAGAAAGGAAAACGCTAAATTCCAATTCGATATGTGTGGATCTTTGAGTCCTTCAGGTCCGGCGTCGTGTCGTATATAAAATCACAGGCCATCTGGGTAAAAAACGCGGTCCTTCGGCTCCGACAAGAGCGCCAGTTGCAATATCCTGAGCCTGTTGGAAGGCTTTCGCACGAGTGAAGTTAAATAAAACATAAAACTGCTTACATTTGAGAGATGGGACTCCAAATTTGAGAGAGATTTGCTCGCGGATCCACCATTTTGATTTACTGTATTAAATTATGTAAATAAATTAACCTGGCGAGTGTTACGTGACCAGCACAGTGCGATCTGATTGGTGTGAATTTGACCTTTAACGCATGCGCAGAACGCTTGCTACACTGAATAAAAAAATTACGACTTGCATTTTAAGACTCGTTGCTGCCACAGGCAGCCCGAGTAATTATCTCGGCCGGGGAACTGGTAACTACACGTACACGATGCGAGCGGCCGTTTTGGTGAATGCCAGCATGGCTTCTGTTTTGTTTCGCGATCGGTTAGTTACTTGCCTTATTTTCCGACAATCCAATGCAATGATGTTTCAAAGGTTCGCAAGTACAATTGAGCAAAGCCTGAGGAAAGTGTGTAGTACATCTGGAGGACCTTGAACATTCAACTCGGCCATAATTATTTATTTATGCTGAACCCGAGACCGAGTGAATGTGCAATCGAAAAAAATATGCTGTTGCCTTGCTCGCTGCATTGAATTGTGCTGTTCGGTTTGCCGATACCAAAACTGCAAATGGTCAAGATGCTATAAATCATACCTGAAGGCTGAATACATGGATATTAATATTTCAGTGTGAGTTGTCAAGAAGCTTTTTAAATACTACACATGTGTGCATCGTGGTGGTTTAAGTCAAACATGGTCTGTTTTGTCGGCGCGGTGACGACATCAGCGAGGTTGAACAGAGAACCGAGTCAAATCAACTCACCATAATTTGTAAACAACCGAGTGAATTCTGTTGGCTTGCTCGCTGTACTGGATTCTGCTTTTCGCTGTACATACAGATACCGAAACTACAATAATAATAATAATAATAATAATTTAATACTTATATTGCGCAGTTTACATAAAATGATCAATTGCGCATAACATCTAGTAAGAATATAATAAAAATATGTTAAAAATATGTTGTGAACTGAGTATCTTAATATAGTACGGTAGATAGATATGTATATGTAAAAATACATATATATATATATATACATATAAATTGAATAATTAGATAAATTAATATAATATAACACTTAAGGCTCATATGCTAGATAAAAAAAATGGGTCTTGAGATGGCGCTTGAACTTATCTACAGATTTAATCTCACGGAGAGCACTTGGTAGTGAGTTCCACAGCTGTGGTGCAGCAACCATGAATGACCTATCTCCTAGCGTCAACTTTGTCCTAACATTCGGTAAACTAAGCATTAAACTATTCGAGCATCTTAAGTTATAATGAGATTCCTTAACATTAATCAGTTCACATAGATATTCTGGTGCCATTCCGTAGATACATTTAAAAGTTAAGAGTAATACTTTAAAATTGATGCGCAGTCGAATTGGAAGCCAATGCAGTAACAGTAAGATGACCTGGCTGAAGAGAAACAAGGTCTGTGTGTGAGTTGCGACACTGTGTACATCTTGGTTATACAAATTAACGGATTCAAATTAACACTACATTCAGACAGAGAGTTAATCTATACCAACACTTTGATATGCCAAGGAACTGGAATACCAACACAGTACAAGGTGAGGGAAATTTAAAGTACTGACTTCATTGCTGTGTTCAATTAATCTACACTGAATTTCTAACGGACCTGAAACAAGGCTGATCAAAGCGATCAAAGCCAACATTGACCATAAATTATTCTGGAACTAACAAATGGCGCTCAATATTTTGCAGCCAACCTTAAGCTTGTTCTCACTTGAAAAATACCCGGGAAACAATGTGAATGATCTGAATTGAAGGAATTGCATGGGCTGTACTTTATAAACAAGCATATATAGTTTATGTTCTAGGAACTGGAATTCAGTTTATACACATCTGAATAGTAATATTTATTTATACGTACTTTATATGAATCCCTTTATATATCCTAATATGCTGTATTTTATATATCCTGTAATATAGTGTCCCCAATTAGCTTTACAGCTAAATACTATTGACACTCAAATAAAGTTCATGTATGCATGTATGTATGTAAATGTGTGTAGCTATAGCCTGCGTTGATTTGTGTTTTACACTAACTTCAATTATTGCTTTACACTGTATACCACACAGCAAAATTTGCTACTAATTCTCAAATCAATGCCATAACCATATAAAACACACAGTATACATATAGCCCCATAAGCATCGCATCCAATGATTTAATGTTACACAAAGATAATTACAGTTTTATACCCAGATGCATCCCCTTGTATATTAACATATAAGTCAAGACATCAAAATTTTCACATTAGTTAAAAAACAAGCACTTTTGATCAGGATTACGTACACTGTCCACATTGCAGAAATTTTTCAGCTTTTCAGACTGTTACCACAGTCCTTTCTCTTTCCAAAAATATGTCGAACGCACTTTGATAATCTATGATTACTTCTAGTTTGATAAAATAACATCAGCAATCGACCAGTAAAAATATACAGTGGGAATTTTTCTTGACCTTTCTAAGGCATTCGATACTGTGAACCATGAGATTTTGTTTGACAAACTTGAGCATTATGGTATCCGCGGATTGGCCCTTGACTGGATGAAGAATTATTTCTCCAATAGGTTACAATATGTTGAATATAATGGCACTTGTTCCTCATTTAATAGTATTAAGTGTGGAGTACCTTGGTTCAATCCTCGGCCCGCTGCTCTTCTTGATATACATTAATGATCTTTGTAATGCCTCAAATGTTTTTGAACTAGTTTTATTTGCTGATGATACCAATCTATTTTTTTCTCATAAAGAGTTACCCTGTCTGATGAATACAATTGCCATTGAAATGAACAAGTTATCTGTATGGTTTAAGGCTAATAAGCTGTCAATCAATGTAAAGAAATCCAATTATATGGTTTTTAAACCAAGGCAAAAAAGGCAAACAATTGACTTATCGATAGATATAAATAATCATAGGATCGATCAGGTCAAAGAGGTCGTATTCCTTGGTGTAATTTTGGATGGGCATTTGTCTTGGAAACCGCATATTTCCCACGTTGCCAGTAAAATCTCTAAATCAGTTGGAATTATATATAAATCAAGTTTTTGCCTTTCCTTACGTACTTTATACTATTCTCTTGTATATCCATATCTTCAATATTGTGTTACGTAATGCCACGACCATTTCCTTATTTCAGTCGAAACTGAAAGTGTAACTTTTCTCCCGTCTTTGAATCCATCCCTTTTTCTCTCAACTTTATTTATTTATATGTTTAATTAGTGTATACTAGTCCTATGCTTGTTTTTTTTACCATACATGTTCTTTCGCGCCGCTCCTGCAATGTTTTTAATACAATCAGTTGTCAAAGAGGTAGCCAAGAAAAAGATACCTTACCGTTTACAGAGTCAATTCGAGCATTAAGTTCTTCTTCAATCATATAATTGCTAATAGGAGGACGAAAGGAAAAATTTGAGTCTGGATCAAGATTATTAAAAAATAAATTACATGATTCAGGCTGGTCGATAGGATTAAATAACAGCGATCCAAGATTATGGTGCAGATGGTCACAAATCGACTTCTTTGCGTAAATAAACCACCACTGGAATTAGATGTCTGATAATGCAGCTGTTTCAAATTTCACTGACTTAATTTTCTTGTCCAATGCCTTTAGCTTTGCCCTCGCAAATTCCATCGGCACACGAGAATTATTTGCATGTCAAGAAAATTGCTTCGTAACCACCCAGACGCGGCCGCGCTCAGTGGGCCCTGGTAACAATATTATACTTCCGGTTTCACATAAAAAGAAACTGTTTCGTGAAAAAAAGGAAATCCTTTTTTCACATAAAATTGTCCTGAAGTCGCATTGCACAGAGCCAAGCATGGGTTTAGCGGAAAGTTATGACCATCTAACTGTTAAAATTCACGGGAAAAATTCTAAAACAATCAATTTTCGGTATATCGTAAAACGCATGCTACACCTTTTGTACCTAACCCAGACCAATGATATATGCAAATATGAAAGCACTATCCCAAAGAAATCATGAAATGATTGAATTTTTCTGCCTAGATGACATCATAATGACATCATCAAAATATAAAGGTCTGTCTCCCAGGAGTACCTGACTGATTTATTAATTATTTTACTCAAATTGTTGGGGTTTTATGGCGTTTTAAATTCTACTTAGCAACGGCCCAAAACAATCGGTAAACGCACCCTTAAGGCTAAAATATGGAAAATAGGCCACGGGATTTTTTGTACCCTTAATATCTCGTTATCTTTACATGATAGTCATGTTTTCTAAGGGTGGTCTGAAACATTGTGGGAATAGTAATGTTTTAGCAGCGTTACTTTGTATTTGTTATCGTCGAGCCGCATTTCACTTACACGATTTTTCAGTATATAATTATGACGTCATCGATCACGTGATACGACAACCTTCCCCTTAACAAGTTTAAGGAAGTTGGTATTAGTATTACAAATAATAAAAAATAGCAAAAACCGTATACGACAATTCTGTCGGTGGTACGTTGGATCTTGCGGAGAGATCTGATCAGCCAAAAATACTAATAAGTAAACAAGTCCAAGGACTACAGAAAAGCTGATCGAACAACGTATATATTGAGAATTCAACGATATTTCGGCTGGCCAAACCAGCCTTCTTCAGGTAGATCTTACAAATGAATATATATACGTTGTTCGATCAGCTTTTCTGTAGTCCTTGGACTTGTTTACTTATTAGTATTACGGTGTAATTAGATTTTCTTTAAACTGTTATTTCTGTCAGAAAACATTTTTTAACATAAATCGATTTTTTGTTAAATGAACCAGGCCTTTAACATGCTTGAGTCCTTGTTCGGCGACCGACTTAGTCGTCCGCTTTATATATACTTAATTCCGTTCCCTTTGTTTTTTCCTTAATTTTTATCTCTTTATGTGTCATTCCGTAACTTTGAATTTAGCGCTGCTGCCCGCAGATATGTCCCGGATGTGATACGGGATGGTCTGAATTTGTTAGCGTTGTTAGTCTCTGATTTGACATTTGATTTTCGGACTTTCTGAGTTTTGGGAGGAAAGCACTTGTTTTATAGTTATACCTATGCTATTCCAGTGCATACGTCCTCTACTGGAGTGGTACCAGTTCGAATGCGGAGTTACCAGGGCGCGGTCGCCGAAGGGCTGATCTCTCCCATATCTTAGTATCACCCTTGCCATTGTTTGCGGATGCTCTCGGTGAGAATATATTACAATTCACAGCCACTGTGAAAGAATGTGACACAATTAAAATCTGATCTGATTTGATTGGCCAACTACTGAAGAAAGTGTCGAGGAGGCGGGGCTTACATATTGGGGCGTGAAACGTGGTTTTCTTTCATTCGGCTTATTCTCGGCAAACTTTTTTGAGCTACAGAAAGAACTTTAAAAAGCTACAAGTCGACGAGGATTTATCCAAACTGCCTGAAATTTGAACCTCAGATAGAATAATATCTATTTTGAAAAAGATGGTCTAGGAATTTAAAATTTCTTTTTGGTTTCTGTTTTATAGGGTGTTTTGTAAGTATGATCAGCTTCAGTTTTGATATGAAAAGTAAAAAATATATAACTTAAAAACAATTCGCGCAATCGACAAACCCAGACAACCTTTTGGAGATAAAAACCTTCTTGTTCAAATAATGTGCAAATGACAGCAGTTTTGTGTATTTCTGCGGAATTTTAAGAATAAAAACACTAAGCCAAAGTTTATGGAGTTCTATCTTTAAATAAAAAATAATACTACAGCGTTGTAGCCAGTTATATAACCTTTCCAACGATATACAGGTTAGGTATGTCCGCCTTATAGATATCGCGCAATGTGTTTTTTTTCCTCCCGAAACGTACCCTGAAGGACCCCAGTAACCTTAATAGATGTTTGTAAGGCTTTGGCGAGGATATGGATATCCTTACGATTGAGTAAATGCAGAAAGAATTTAACTATTGTGGTCTACATAGGGATAAATTATGTAACTCAAAATCTCCACTTCCCGTACTGTTCATACGAAAAATTCAACCTAGAAGATATCGATGAATCCGAGTGCATTGCTGAATTTCGTTTTGAGAAGCGCCATATTTGATTACTTGAGGAGGTACTACAGATTCCAGCTTTAATGAAGCTAAGGAGCAGCCTTTAACAACTGCTTCGGCTTCGTAGATGGGACTGTTAGACCAATTTGCAAACCAGGGGAAAGACAAAGGGTAATGTACAATGGCCAGAAGAGGGTTCACGCCATCAAGTTCCAATCCGTTGCATTACCAAATGGTCTCATTGGCAACATTTATGGTCCAGTTGGTAAGTAGTAAAATGGCGAATCGATATAGGAGGGGGAGGAAACTAAAATAATGTGGTAAATTATGTCATTTATAGTAGCTCTGTCATTAATCAAGAACAAAACATGTTTTCATTGCATATCCATCATCGTAAAGAAGGGAGAAAGCATGATGCAGGCATGCTGGCAGACTCTGGACTATTGAGGCAACTGCAGCAGTTTGCATTTTCTCCAACAGGACAGCCGATGTGCATATATGGCGACCCTGCATACCATTAAGGGTGCATTTGCAGGGACTATTCAAAAATGCAGTCCGAACTCCTCCGATGGAGCAGTTTAATTCATCAATGAGTGCAGTGAGAATATCAGTAGAATGGCTATTTGCAGATATTGTGAATTGTTTTAAGTTTATGGTTTTCTTAAGTAGTCCGCCCTCCTTCGCAATGCTCTGACCTGTCTGTATGGCAATACCACTTCTCAGTTTTTTATGTTAAACCTCCAAGCCTAGAAGATTACTTTACATAAATATAATACATTCCAAACTCAGTGATATAAAACCCAATAGTGAGCAATGTGGTTTTATTAACTATCACTTTCAATAAAATGCCAAGCCTGTGTTTTACAATGTGTTCTAAGCTGCACTAAGTTGCCTGCAAAACTACATGAAGCATAATACAATCCAAACTGATATATAACGCAACAGTAAAGGAAACACCATTATTTCCTTAGAGGGGAGTGGGTGGTTAGAAACATGGACCCACAATAGACCCTTTCAGCTTGCCTGTTTGTTGCCCCATTTCAGACCACGTGACTTTTCCCTTGAGTAATACGTTTTTGTTTTTCTGTATCACAAGAGGAAATTTACCAATTTCTATAATTGGAAAACAAAGCACTGAATCCTCTGGAGAACTATCACATAGTCTGAAATGGGGCAACAAACAGGCAAGGTGAAAGGGTATATTTACAATGTTTTTGTTGATTGCTGTTTCTGTGCAGACAATTTTTCACACGCTGTGCGTTTTAAAGTGCCCCTAGGATCAAATTTTGACATATCAATTTGTTCTCATATTCATAAAGTAGAGTTGCTATAGTATTACCAGTTCAAACCGTTTTTCGATACGACGACGGGAAGTCTTATATTTTGGACTCCGAATCTTGAATTTTACGTCCGACATTACGCGAACCCGTTCCTGTGGGCGAGGAATGCCTAGTCATTTTTAGCGTACGTGACGTCATACACTTAACACAACAACGTGTGGCTACTTTTCCCATACAAACTTCACGCGAACTAACATATGTAGCAAGAAAGTGTACCATTTTCCCGCTTTGAAAAGCAAACAAAACGTTTTGAATGGAAAAAAATCCTTCAAGTTTGTGCATTGTACAGGACTGTAGCAATTTAACGAACCACAAAGCTGGCATTTCGCTAATAATAATAATAATAATAATAATAATAATAATAAGACTTTATTTAATGAGGGTGACACTAAACAGTTACAAACTGATAAACTTTTGGCCCTCTGAAGGTTTAACTAAGTATAAATATATCAAATATTAAAATATGGATAAAAGTATACATTAAAGTTCTACTAACAGTTGAGCCTAGAATTGACCTATATCATTATGACGTCAAATCAAAACAATCTATTGTTTAAACGCTAAGGATCACGGTCGTGGGAGGGGGACAAAACGGCAACAACACAAAGGAAATCGCTATCAAATGCATTTTGTAGAACGTAGAATAGCGGTAACAGCCACCAAATACGGTAAATATTGTGGGATAAACAATGATACAGCTGATATCTGGAAACCAGACAATTCGAAGTTAATTTTTCCTCAGCAGAGCAGATTTAGTTCAAAATTCTATTGTTCAAGTCGATTCTGTCCCCCTCATAAACAAGCCGTGACGTCATAATGATATAGTGTAATGATATACACTAAAATAATCTGATTTGCTTAATATACAATGATCTAATTAATAAATCCTAATTTAGAATTTAAGCCGGAAACTACACATATAGATATAAGATACAATAATGATAACATACAAGGATTAAAAATGGTCTAGCTGAGACTGTTCTTCTAAAGCTTTTTTAAAAAGAGCAGATTTGAGAGAGTTGACGGATGACAATTTTCTAACTTCTAAAGGCAAGGAGTTCCATTCTTTTATGCTTCGTACTGTGAAAGATCGACCAGCTTCTGTTTCGAACTTATACCGAGGACATATAAAATTGACTTTGTTATATTGAGTAGTTCGTTGATGAATATCACTATTTCTGATTAATATCTCGTCCATATATTCAGGCAGATTTTCGTACAGTCTCTTGAGTAAAATACAGTGTTTGTTGATCTTAGCTTCCTCGTAAAACGGAAGCCATTTAAGTTTATTTATTTATTTATTTTTATTTAAACACGGTAATATACATCAGCGTAGCTGCTTTTCAGATAGCCGTGAGAGATACACTAAACTAAATATCATACCTATGCCTGATGACACTTTTTTTCAGATTTTGATTACATCAGAAAAGTTTATCATCAATTTCCATACCTAAAGATAAATTATATAAATGGGTTAGAGATGGTGATAGAACAGGCGCTGCCATTTTTAGGATTTTTGGAGGAATTCTATCTAAGCCAGGTGATTTGGAACCGCTAAGGTTTTTAATAAGCTTAGTAACTTTGTTAACAGGAACAAGGTTAAACTCAAACACACTTGTTACTGGTGGTATAAATTCCTCAAAAGTAACATTAGTTGTATTGACTTTGTCGGCTGATAATTTTGCGCTTATTTCAATGAAGTGCCTGTTCAAACTATTTGCTATATTTTGGGGTTTTGTGTATGTTATTCCGTCGACTTTTAACTGGTTTATCACGGTCTGAGTCTTTTTCCTGGAGCTCAGGTCGTTCAACCTCTTCCACATAGCTTTCGGATTATTTGAGTTTATGTCAATTTGAGCACGATAATATTCAGACTTCATTCTCTTGATACTTAGATGAACTTCATTTCGTGCAGTTCTGTATCTGGACCAGTCAGATGGATCACCAGATTTATTAGCTCTTTTCTTCAAATAGTCTCGTTGTAGCATGTTTGTCTCTAGTCATCCAAGGGGCGGGCCGACTCCTTATTTTCTTTTTGCGCAACGGCGCATGTTTATTTAGTACTCCTAAAAAAAAATCGATTTCCATTCGTGCCAAAAGGTATTGGGATCAGCAATAGAAGTTAATATTTCCCATGGCTGGTCAGCGAGATCCCGAATAAAAAGGTCTTTGTTCATCTGTTTGTACTGGCGCGATTCGATTATCTTAGGAGGGCCTCGAGGGACGCCAATTTTGCGAACTGCGTAAATTATATTATGATCGCTCAAACAAACGTCTAAAACTCCTGAATACAATATTTTCTGCACCTCATTTGTGATGTGATGATCAATAAGCGTCTTCGAGATGTTTATGATTCTAGTGGGACAAAGGATCGTTTGTTTCAACTGAAATAATTTTAGGAGATCTTTGAGCTGCTTAGTGTGGTTCTTCGGTTCATTATCCAATAGATCGCAATTAGTATCCCCAAAAATATGAAATTCTTTGTCCTCATTGTCGAGCTTTCTCAATGCCAGTTTAAACAAATCATTATGTTAATCAGAGAACTTGGAGGTCTATACCAAGTTGAAATTATAAAAGGTTTGCTTTTAGGCTTGAGAATTTCAACAGAGATAGCTTCTAGAGAATCTTCAAATATATCATTACGAACTAAATAATTAATGAAATTTCGTAAGTATAATGCGGTACCACCGCCAAATCTAGATCTATCGCGACGGATAATATTATAGCCTACTATGTTCACTTCAGAGTCAGTGATAGCTTCAGAAAGGCGCGTTTCGTTTACAGCAAGCAAATCCAAGTTCTGGCATGAAAGAATAATTTTTAATTCATCAAGGTGCTTGGGAATGCTTGCTATATTAATGAAGGCCATCTTAAAGCCTCTAGTTTTACTGAACGATTCAAATGTATTAGGCTTAATAGGCTCACCTTGTGTTGAATGAATATTAGTTTATTGAAAAGAGGAACGGAACGTGCGCGTTTATCTACATTCATAATTACTCTTGCAGCACGTTTTTGTAATTTAAGAATAGAATCTAAATTAGATCTACAACACAAAGTCCAAATAGAGCTACCGTACATCATGCGTACATTAATACCGGTTTAATTGTCGCGGTATAAAAGTTCACTCTTTCTTGTGAGAGGAAATTCTTAATTCTTTTGAGTAGCCCTATCCTCTTTGAGAGTTTCTTCCCCAAACTTTCCACGTGGTCGTCGAATGTTAGTTCTTGGTCAAGAGTGACTCCAAGAAGCTTTTGAGACTTGCCCTGAGAGATAGGCGTGTCTGAACCAGGCAGCGTGATGTTAATTTTCTGGTTGACGGGTGGCATCTTCGATCGAATCCGCTTGCTGCCAAACAATACAGATTTAGTCTTAGATTGCTTAATGGAAAATCTGTTCTCTAAAGTCCAGTCTGTGATAGATTCCATGGCCAAGTTCATAGTTGAACTACATTCAAGCCTTCTATAGTTGAGTACCAAGAATACGGTTTGTAATTATCTTCAAGACTCATCAAGGATGGTTTGTGTACGTTGTGTGGACAGAAGCTTCTCCATAATTGTTTGTATCACATGGAATAGCCGGTAAGATCGTACCAGAGTCCAATATAACAGTTCAGAAGAAGGCCAAAACAGCCGAACCAATTGACAGAATGTACTACTCAGACTTTATACTACTAGTATAGATTAACCAAAAAATAAGCGGCTACGTTTGCTGAGAACATAGTTTGTCATAAATAACTCATATTGCTGTTTCCTATATTTAGTATTCTATAGTCTATGGCCGTTCTAGTATTCATTCACTTTACTAATACACACTATATGTCTTCGGATCACATCGCTACTAATCTTTTATTCTCCCGTATCTCTAATATATTTACATCAATCACATGTCCTAGATAATTTGCATATTACATATCATCACCATATTATATTACACTATTAGTACAAACACTAAACTATAAACAGATAAACCTATCGATGTAGTATGCCTTTTAATTTACTGCTAAATTTATTTTCAAGACAATAAACAACAGAAGAAACCAGCAATATTATTTCATGAAGTACCTTGTTTCAGTTGTTTGTGTGTCAAACAGAAACGAGGGCGCGCGAAGTTTGGTTCTGTGATCACCACTGCAAAAGCTGCAGATCAGTCAGTTTCAATACATATTTTTAGTCTCTAGTAAATTCTTATCACTCACGATTTGATGTTAGACAAGAGAGCGATTTAATTTTATAGCAATTACATTGTATGTTAGAATGTAGATTCGCCGGAAAATCTATTGCTAGGACACAGATTCTCGATCTCTCTCATTTACAAACTAGCAATTACCCGGTTTCACTATAAACAACGAATAAACTTAGGACTTATAAACTGATCATTAATAACCTTAGTGATTTATCCATTGAATATTCTCCCTGTACTGAGCCCGGATCCAGTAACAGCACAACCTGAAAGCCGAACCAGGAAAAATACCCTGGGAAAACATTACCCCCAAAAAGATAAGAAACCTCTGCTAGCTAGCACTACTTACTAGCAGGCCACTTCCCAAGCGATTTTAGCGACTATTCGTCCAGCTTTCAACTCGGTCGCCAGCGGCTCTATTTCCTATAAATCATCTACATCTGGCAATAAATTTAAACAGAAAGACACATCACTATGTTCTGAAGAATCTGATGCAGATTTTAGGTCGTTATTTACTAATCCACAGCAAAATTCGCAGTGTGAGTTTGTAGACAATATAAGAAGAAATGTATGGGTTCGAAGCAACTTGAGAACGATACGTTAAGTGTATGACGTCACATACGCTAAAAAATGACTAAGCATTCCTCGCCCACGGGAACGGATTCGCGTAATGGCGGACGTGATTTTGACGGTAAACTCACTTTAAAATGTGTGGTCTAATTGGCCCCTTTGCAAACTTTTTTCGCTGATTTGGATATTTCTGCCATTGTTTGTCGTTATGAATACAAAATAGTGGCAAAAAAAATGTTCAAATTTCGTCGTAGTGGCACTTTAAGGCTCAGGCGGAAAACAATTTTCTTTATGTTTTCTCAAACCCCCCTTCACCACACCCTCCAACAAAATTATGGTTCATCCCCATAAGCAATGTGATTTTATTCACTACTGCTTTCAATAATCATGAATCCTGTGTCTTACAATGTGTTCTACGTTATACTGAGTTCCCTGCAAAACTACCGAAAGTTGTCTAATAGCTAGCAAAGAACTGAACATAAAACACTTATCGATGCTTGCATTCAGTACTGTTTATGTTCTAGAGAACCATAAGGGAACTGCAGCCCCAGTGACATTTGTTTTCAAACCACTCCTAAACAGGGACAAACTTTCTAAAGTATTCCTTACCCACTGCCCCACCAATAATGAATGACCAGTCCTAAATGCTCTACTTTGTCATCAATTTTTCCAGAATCTCCATCACTGTCTCATTTTGCTGTTGATTCTGTTGCACTTTTCCCCTCCATTTCATCATGCTTCAGCTGAAAATCTCTCTCTATTTTCCTAACCCTAACCACTTCTTCTATTCTTCTTAACTTTTGGAGCCGCAGCCTCCCCGTTACCTTCCCCTTTACATTTTTTCCAATTGCTTGCAGACGCATTTCTTCAGCATTCACCTTATCTCTTTGGTCCTTTTGCTTAGTTTCTTCACACGCATCCAATCCTGCCTTTGCCTCCTTTTCCTTTGCAAGGTTCTCTTCTAATGCTAGATCAAGCTCTGTTGGATCAGGTACTTCAATACCTGTGGCTCTTCCCTGATTTTAAAGGCATAGTTCTTGGGCAGAAGTTTTGCTCTGTCCCTGACAGCTCTCTCTGAAACCCTAAAATGTGGTATTTCAATAGCATTGAGGTTTTTGGCAATGACTTCCCATGCCTGGCCACCCTCCCTACTTCTTGACTTGAATTTGAATGGTTCACATACCAAAATCTCTCTGGCTAACAACATATCATGATCTTTAGACCACTTAAATGTCACTGGAAAATCCCTAGAAGAGCAAGCAAAAAAAGCTTTGTAATTCTGTTGTTTAAAATAAAGTCTAAAGACTTTCATTTAATGTTGCTAAATCGTGCTAAGTAAAATTGTTGAAATTTAGATTTTTGTACTCGAGTTCAAATATAAAATAACTAAATGATTAGAGGTATATGTACATGTAAAATAAATAAGCTCTTTACTCTTGTCTTTGGAGTATCGAGGTATTAAAGTCTTCAACGAAAAGTCGAATTGTCCAATTCCAATACTCGTGATTGCGTTCGACGAAGGAGAACGCATACTAATCTGCTTGCATTGGGCTCCCTGTGCGTTTCCAGGCGAAACACATCGAGAAAGTTTCAACCGTGGATGTGGTCAACTTCGTTCCCAGGGGTCTTTACGCGCCTAACCGAAGATGGCGTCGGAGTCGTCATGAGAGCTTTGCCGAGACGTTCTTCAACGTTCTTCGACGTTTGCTCTCCAGGCCTGCTGGTTTTGTTTGTACGATTTATCAAAGGAGTGAAAGCCTGAGGGAAATGTAGCCTGCTTGCCGGCTCTCCTGTAATTTTTTTCGGTCGTTTCTTTTCGGATTGGGTCACCTGTGGCACGCGGAAAAAATTTACAGGAGAGCCGGCAAGCAGGCTAAGGGAAATGTTCACTAGTCTACACTCTGGAGCATTGACAAAGTCCGGTGATGTCCAAACTGTATCAAACCAAACGTGGTATGTTTTGTTGGTGCAGCGTATTCAACCCCAACAGTCAAATCAACTTGTCAGTATTTACTAAATTATCCAGTAAAAACCGAGTGAACCTGCGATCGTAAATTCTGTTGGCTTTCTCGCTGTATTGGATTGTGCTTTCATTATTTCTACGAATTTTATAGCTATGATTCATTATTCCGCTTCCACCACTGAAACAATTAAACTACCTAAATATTGATCAGTAATAATTCTACAATATAAACTGACAATGGTACTTGATATTCTGCAGCCAGCCTTGATCTCACTTGAAGAATAATTTGAATTATCTGTAGTTTATATACATGCATAATTATATAGTTTATATTGTATCACCGACAGAAGAGTCCGGATGGGGTTAACTGAAAAACTGCCTAAAATTCAACTGTCAAGTGACAAATAAGGCTATTTTTAACTGTTAACTGATAATAGAAAAATTACTATTAGCTGATATATTTAAGATCCAGCTTTGAAATTCAACAAAATAATATTAATTCTCATTACCCTTAAAATGCTATTTTTAAGAGATCAACTGTCAACTGACACAAATGGTCTAAGTTTTAACTGTTATTTGTCAGTTAAATAAACACCCATCCCTACCATTCAGTCCCTCCATTAATCAGACACTAATTACAGGGCTTTCAGAATATTTTTGAGTAGGAGGTCAACACCAGGACAAGAAAGTAGGCATCTGTTACAAAACTCGGGGTGAAGCCAAAATTTTAATTGTCTGTTGATAAAGACAAAATTACTGCCAATGGAAATTTTATTTGTTGAATTTGTTAAAACTACATTTTCCTCTAAATAAACTTACCTACCGGTGTTACATTATTTTCTTAACAAAATACAAAAATATATGCGTGGTTTGCTTAATATTCTTCGTTTAGCAATTGGAGCTGATAACTTACATACTCAATGTTGCAATCCAAAATGTTTTCTTAATTTATCTCAGTCATTTGATAACTTAATTACAGTGTATTTAACCCAACATATCCATCCCCTTGTATAAATTATAAGTCGAGACATTCAAACTTTTCACATTTATTATTTAAAGACATATATATTTTGGATCAGGATATTTTACACCCACAGTAGACTCGGTCTGTTATTGACTATTGTTGACAGTGTAGTCTAGATTGTTGCAGTGATGTCCCAGAAGGGTGTGTATTTGTGACTACCACAACTGTTCATTTATTTTGTTATAACTCGGGAACAGGGAGGGATGATAATTCTGGTCTTAAAAACCATTTCGAACGCACTTTCTAATCTATGATTATCACTAGTTTTAAGAATCATTTGAAAACGAAATCCAATTTTCACACGTATATTTAAATAAGTGAAAATTGAGTATACAATTTTACTTGAAAATTCAGTTTTGTGTTAAATGGTGAATGATCAGGTGAAAATGTGAAATTATTTCACAGATTCAGTCACAGTTAAGCTTTCAATCATAAATATTGGTAGTTTCTATAATAAAGTAAACGATTGCAGGTGTAAGTTTTAACTTGATTTCTTACAATTTTTAAATCAAATGGGCAAATGAAGTAAATGAATTTTACTTACGGCGCCTTTTGCTTTGCAGCGTTTGAGCTTCTGCCATAACTAGAAGAGAGGATTTTCCTGAATAAATAACAAGTTCAAAGTTACATCAAAGGCATCAAAAACCGTATATGTAACTTAAGGAAAGACAAAACAACACTGATAGCTGATTTTGATTGTCTAAAACACACAGAATAGTGTCAAAATTATAGAAAAACCCCACCTTTACACGACGACCACTACGAAGGCTACCACGCGTCGTCGACATCTGGACGACGACAGACGTTTGTACGGTGGCCCATAGGTATCACGGCACAAACCAAAACTCCACGGCACAAACCAAAATTCGACGGCACAAACCAAACCTCCACGGCACAAACCAAAACTCCACGGCACAAACCAAAACTCCACGGCACAAACCAAACCTCCACGGCACAAACCAAAACTCCAGGGCACAAACCAAACCTCCACGGCACAAACCAAAACTCCACGGCACAAACCAAAACTCCACGGCACAAACCAAAACTCCACGGCACAAACCAAAACTCCACGGCACAAACCAAACCTCCACGGCACAAACCAAAACTCCACGGCACAAACCAAAACTTCACGGCACAAACCAAAACTCCATGGCACAAACCAAAACTCCACGGCACAAACCAAAACTCCACGACACAAACCAAAACTTCACGGCACAAACCCAGAGGAGGTCCGAATAGCTTCCCGGCATGCCTTGCATTAAATATTCAGAGCAAGAACAGAGCAAGAATGAAAAGAGTTCAGACGCGGAGGTCCGAGGTCCGTAGTGATTCTCAGCTCACTTCCACCCTTCACTGATTACAAGGCATGTAAACATATTTCTGTAAACTGTGTTTAATGTTTATTGTTCAGTATAGTCTAGTTCAAACAAAAGAAAGGCATATTTATACGTCGCCCCAAGTGGACAATTCTATTCATCATGCCATGACGAGGCACTCGAGGGCACTACTTTAAGCCCTCTTTTGTCATGCGAAGGAGTATAATGCTATTGCATCGTGTCACGGTGTCACGAAACAATGTTCTTTATTTTAGTAGTATAACGACCGTTAACGACCCAGTAGTTTTGGCGCTGGGACTCTTGTAAAACTCACCAAAATTACATGTTTTCGAGACCGCCATCTTTGGTCTTCCTTTCACACCTTCGCGAGAAACACATCCAAAGATGTTGATTACGATAAATTTCCTTGAAATATATTTGTAAGTAACACTATTCAAGCTAGAAAGTATGTACTACTTTCATATTTTTACCGATTTTCATCGAAACCTTTATATTTTTAACTCGTTTTGAAACATGTAGGTCTATGGCCGAATCAACTGCTAAACGAACAAAACGTGTACATGTCCTAACACACACTACACCAAACAAACCACCCCCGAAAAGAGGCAGAAGAAGTTCTTCTGGTACACCCACTGGTACAACAAAGGCACGGAAACCATTGTTCACCGCTGCCAAGTCTCCTGTGGCTGTAAACCGCCATCTTTCTCAGGTACATGTAGTTTGTTAGGTTCATGTGATCAATAATTGGGTTTCATACATTGTATTGTACGCTGTATTCTGCTTCCTAAAACCTCATCATCACCATTTGGGTTTTATTTAACAATTATTCACCGAAGTGGAGATGAATAGTGGTGAATATTTACTGAGCCGCTTTGGTAAGGTAAATACACCACTATTCACCAACACTGAGGTAAATAATTGTTTTAGTATATACCACACTCCAGGTGAATAGCCAGCATCAAATAGTTATTTTAATTTCTGTCAAATGGACAAAAACTCGTGCGAGATGATCGCTGCTTTGCTTGGAGGTGACTATTAAATCATATTCACTGTTTGAGTAGCCAATCAGAGCACGGTGTGGTATATACTAATGATTTTTATAGCATATTCAATAAGACCATTTCGTGTAATAGTGAGCAACTGCGAAATATAATTATGCTTTGTCTTAAACTTTAACAGAGATGTTCAACGTGTTCACCTGTAAAAAGGCATAACTGGACTTATGATGAGGAAAGAGCGCTTGTGGAATTCATAGGTATATCCAAGACTGATCCTAAGTATGGAATCAGTGAATCCACTACTTGGCCTGCATTCAGATATCCACATCCCTTCTGGAGTGATGCTGCCATACATATTATGACGAGCACTTCATCAAATGTGCTTTTGACAGGTTAGCTATTGTTCCTGTATTTGTATATATGAGCTTTTACTGTATCTACTTATTAAACACTAAATATCTAGACCCAGTTCTTTGAAGCCTGATTAAGCTAATCCAGGATTAAGGGAAATAATTGGTTTGTTTTTGTAACTTGTTGACTTCTGATTTTGGGTGAGGATGGTGGATAATACATTTCTACTTGTGGTAGACACCTTTTACCAAGACAACTAGTCAATAATCTAATCAATAATTTAATCTAGGCTTAAATATAATGTTAATAAATTGGGATTTGAACAACAGGGCCCTGTTTTATATTTTATTTATATATATTTATAATAACTCAATGTACGGGGCATGTTTAATGCACACTGAGCAAGAAACTCTATTTAAATTAATTAATTATTACTTTTCAGATTCAAGGGTCCGTGCAAGAATTAAGGTATGGGTATACGTTAGAGGGGTCTCCTGGGAAAAAAATTCGCGTCGCGCCACGATTTACCGTGCGGAGCACAGTTATATATCATTTTAAAGCTCTAAGATTGATTTATCTGATGAATGGTCCGTTTTGATTAAATTTTAGTTTGAGTTACGGTTTTTAGACCTCAAAGTGAAAACTACTGTGTTTACTATTTCAGCTCCTGTCCCTTTACGTGATTGTGCACACGTCCAGACTTTATCGTATTTCAGTTATGAATAGATGATCTAGCAAACTGTGTGAGCGATTTTTGAAATATTGAATATTCTTAGAAATATCAATTGACAAAGTTGAAACTCGCATTTCTTACAAAACTAGGACACGAAATTTATTATAAAATCAGTTTGCGGAGGAAAATCGAAATTCGCTGACACGGTTTAGTAGAAGACACAGTTTTCTATTATCACCGAAAATGTGAGGTTATTTGAACAAAACCAGTCGGGGCTAGAGCTTCGGGAAGCTCGATATTATTCCTGAAAATAAAGTCCTAAAAAAGCCGCTGTAAAGATTATGTGTGCACTTCACGGTTGGGTGACAAACTCCGCCTCCTACTTGAAAGCCAATTACGTTCAGCCAATCAGAAGCTACCGGAAGCTGAAAGCTGAACATTTTTGTCTGGCATTAGTCCTGTACTTCGTGACAAGTTCAGACAGCGGGTCTCTTGTGATTGACCATAGTTATTATTATCGTCACAACACTTCGACTTCAGCGGAAATGGGTAAAGCTCGCAAATCTCGGAAGAAATCAACGTGTTCGACAGAACAACAACCGCCTGTTTCGCTGGGAGAGGCGAAAACTGCCATAATAAATGAAATGCGACAGGAAGGGTAAGTTGTTTTACGAATACTATTGTTTCAGAATGCTAGAACGTGACGCTTGGTAAATATGAGCTACTGCATGTAGCAAGTACAAATCAATTCTGGCAAAAAGCTGTTTCAGGAACTGCGATTATTCCAGTTAAATTTCAATTTCATTCGAACACACAAAGGTCAACTTTTTACCCAAGCCGTAGCGACTGCCATCTACTTCTTCACATGTTACTGGACAATGGCAGTCCTTGCAAACCATCGACTTATCAATCGCCCGATTCAAGAGTTCTCTGTCCACTACTATGTTATTCATTCTTTCCTCGGAAACCTCTTCCACGGGCTCGGTGTCCCAAAGTTTTCTTGCGGAGACACTCGTCATCGCCCTTTGTCGGTTGTTCGTACCAAGAACCTTTGTCGCTTTCCGCCAAATCTTTTTTTTTTTCCTGGCGAAATTCTTTCCCTTTAGTCTTTCGACGTTTAGTGATTCGTGTGTTCGACCAAGGGCAGTTTCGTTTTCCTTTCCCTGGATGTTTTTTACTGTTTTTAGGCATTGTAGCGTGTAGCGATCGCGCAGTGTTGTTGTGGTTTGTAACTATGCCGAGTTGGCGGCAACGCGGCGCGCCGACTACGTAATTATTCATGAAATGTCAATCACTTTTCGCGCGCTATTAATGGCGGGAAATCAAAAAGAGCGTTTAGCGGTATTAAAAAGCAGTGATCCTGTAATTTTAGTTTGTAAAAATAAAGTTCATGACCATATAATACTGATTTTTCGAAAAACACGAATTCCATGATGTTGAGCCATCTAACGTATACCCATACCTTAAGTCATTGCAAAATCGCTTCAAGGATATCGAGGTTGCCGAAGTCCATTTCAACCTGACGTTATATGGATATCTGTCTGAGCTCTCTCTCAATAGAGATTCTTCAACAAAAAATTGTAAGAAGTCTGCTGACAAAAGTACACAGACATTGGGACAAGAGAACGTCATCAAATCCAAGCAGGACACTATCCAAACGCAAGGCCTTGATATGGTGCCAGACTATCTAAGTGATCTAATCACAGGTTGCTTTGACAAGCTGGATGTGAATAGTTTTGTTGATGTTGTGAAAAAGCTAGTACAGTTTCTAGACCCAGATAGTCTACTCGAAATAACAAATAGTTCCTTTTTGGCCCTTGCTGCTGTGAAAGGAATAAAATCCAATCCTGGAAATTTTGTTTCCCTTTCACTGTCATCAATGAAATGTTTACAAGACAGTGGAAAGTCAAACCTGATCTACAAGTTTGCTTATTGCACTTCCACCAAGCGAAGTGATGGTTCTGAACAGCTGCTGTTTGCCTTGTTCCATCGGTTCCTTGGCAATATCTTCACTCTAAAAGAGTTCAAGACCTCTTGGAGGAAGATTGTAAGGTACGTCATCTCATTTACATACAGTATAGTGTTCTCCAGGCAGTTTGCAGCAGACAGTTTACTGTTTTACTGTATCAGAGGGTTTTTGTTAGAGCCAGGATGCCAGTACAATTCAAACTATATTTTTTCAATTTTTATCCCAGCTTTTTTACCACTTCATGTCAACAATGGCAGTATCACCATTTTGTGTCCCTGCTATTAAAATCCTTCACAAAAACCCTGTAACAGTAGCTGGAACTAATAAAATTATTATCTATGCTTAACTTAAGTAAATTAATATTGTTGCCAATTTTATTATGTAGTCAGCAAGGTGGGTATTCAGAAAAAAAACATGGTGTTTATAGAGCACACTTTACATTATGTAAGAATGATGTATGTTTTGATTGTCTCGGCAAAAACTGTTATTTAAATTTTCACAGTTCAATAATGTAATTTTTCACAGTTCAATAATGTAATAGTTCCAATGTTTTTTCTCATAAAAATAGGGAGTTTTGCAAGAGAATGAGTCCTGACCTACCATTCTATTACTGGACAGCAAATGAACGATACAGGGACTGGGATGATAAACTACCCTCTTTCAACAAGTCTGCAGAAATCGATGATGATCAAGATCCTGTTGATCACCCTCTGCGTCTTCACCGTCTTACCATAAACAGAAGAGAAGATTCTTCAGTGTTTACAGCTGGCAGCTCGTTCTTACCAGCAAGGAATCAAACTACTATCAGACAGAGGCTCCACCGACCTACTGTGAACGTGCCCCCTTTGTTACGCATAATAACTTTTTAAGAATACTAGTTAGGCAACCCATTTCTGGGAAAGCATTTATGAATAATATCTTAGAATGCATCAGTCAGAAGAAAATAGATTGACAACAGCTCATTTTTTTATTTCATCTGAAGGCATCTCTACAACAGTATAAGATTGTTAATATTTTATTCATTGAAGAAATAGGACATCGTAATAATTATTATATGGATGCATGCGTGAGCTTTCTCGTTGGCCGCACTAATTTATTTCCATAGAAGGTAAAATTACACACACATGTATCGACTTTGTTTCACTTATTTAACATAAAATAAGGGCTTAAGCAGAGCCGGGGGGGGAACCCAATTTCTCAGTCAAAAAGTAGTTTGGTCATACCGCCTCGATGACAAACTTGAAATTTCGCCCTGCCATCCCAGCTTAGTTAAATGATTTTTTTTTCAAATGATTGTCTTGAAAGTAGCAGTAGTAGATGTAGTTCATTGTAGTAGAAATCAGTAAATACACCAAATTTTGCACATTGATGAGGGAGTGATCAATAATAATTAGTGGCTATAACTAAGCTGTTACTAACTGAATTGATTGAGCATACCCACTTTCAAGGCATCATCCATGTGACCCTCCTGGTTGCCTAGAAAACATGATGGTACACTTAGCAAGTGGTTCATCATCAAGAGGTTCATAATAAAAAATTCAACTGCCCCTCCTCAAAACGAATTATGGTAAAAAGCGATTCGGTTACTGTTAAAACTACCGTGTCTAAATAAAGTTTCTATCTATCTATCTAGCCATGTGGGTGTACCAAGGAACCAAAAGGCAAACTCTGCCACATTCCGACAGGTTTCAAATTATTAATAGAATGTGCTGTAGATTAGTCTAGCTGTAAGATGTATGTCCTTTTGAAAAATCTTATCAGGAAAGCTACTTTTAAATTGCATCAAGCGCTATGGAATCATCCATACAACAGCAATGATAATACTGTACATTATTGATTGATGAAATAGGAAATTGCCAGACATTTGTATCGGAGAAACTATAGTGACACATGAAGGGATGTTGACCCTAGTGCTAGGACCAGCATCATTGTTTTCAACATGTAAAACAGTCTGTAGGAAGTACGATACAATTGAGATACTGTCAACCTCCTTTCGTGCAGACAGGTCCCAACACAAATTAAGGGTATTATCTGGGATTTAACTTAGCATCGCATGGCCAAAGCTGAATGGCACGGTGCATTTGCGAAATAAGACGCTGATTGGCTGATATTCAGATTGATTCAGAGTGGAATCACCAATGTAGACTACGCGCATTATTTATAACTATAAATATCAACAAAAGTACTAAATCTTCAAGTAATTCAACGGACTATGCGATTCTAGGAAAATCACATGCCTGACTCGGCAATTCCATGTTAAATTGCACTTGAAAAACCGATATCGGTTTTCTTGTGCAATTTAACGTGGAATTACCGAGTCAGGCATGTGATTTTCCTAGAATATCAGTGTACATGGGTGCGAAAAACAAACAGTAAAGGGGGTCTGCAGGGTTTTAACCTGGTGGCATATTTGCATCAAATACAACTGTAGCTCCAAGTTTACAGACTAATAATTATATTGCTACATATAATTAAAGAAGAGCAGACACTATACATTTGAAGATATTCTATACATTTGAAGGCTTTAGGGGCCAACCATCTAACTTCTTAGGGGAGGGGTGAGTGATCAAGTGTGCATGTAATTTATTTTATCACCCCTCAAATGGTGTGAATTTTTCCCGCAGAGGTAGTGTATGCACTATGTTTTTCCTTCAAAGCCATGTGCTTGATTGATATTTATTTTTCCTCATGTTCCTTTGTAAGAATTTTTTTTCTAAAAAGGCAGCATGCAGGATATTTTTTTCATTTAAAGACCCCTACTAAGAAGTTAAATGGTTGGACCCGTAACTAGTTTTCACCAAAATTAAATACATGTAGTAGTAGGGAAACTAGCGGTTCTAATTCAACATTTTCATATTTTTAAGCGGTTCTAATTCAGCACCTCCATATTTAGTCCAGTCAATCTATGATATTTTATAGGGGAAGATCAAACTAATTGCAACAAAATGTTTTTCACTGTTCTAGTGTTAAGAATAGCTATATAAACAACATACTGAAAATTCCACAAAATTCGCTTGGTGGAACATGATAAAAATTGGGTTTGAAAATGTATTGGTTGTACCACAGGGTACCCACGCCGTACAAAAGCGATAATCAACTAGATATAAGCTATTTTAGGTTTTTGGCATACCTAGTTGGCTTCGTTTCAGTAATGTTAGCACAAGAAAACAAGAAAACGTGATGTTTGTTTTAAATGTTTGTTGTTTTAGAGTCTAAAGGGTGTTTTGTGTACCACAGGTATCCCAAAAACAGCAAAATCATGTTTTTATCGTTTTTGTAGGCTTGTAGTGTCTTTTTCATTTGAAAAAGTTAGAGAATAGTGTTTGTGATCATTTTGAGTTGAAATAATCAAAGTTTCTTTAAAATCCTATTGATTTATGCTTGGAAACATAAAAAAGCGAATTTTCCAGGACCTCTCGGCCAAGCGAGGAACGCCTGATAGAAATTGTATCGCTTCGCAAGCTCTACGTTTTCTGTAAGTTCTTCGCTTCATTTTGCATGAAAAAGTTGGTTGTTATCCTCGTTTTACTTCTTCAAAGACAATTTTGTCTTAGTAGGTAAGTTAAAGACTATTTTAACTTTGTTTTTAAAGCTTTTTGAGTTTGTTTCAGCTCGTTTTCGATTATCGTCCTGACTTTATTTTTTTTATTTGCAAACGTTTATAGTTGTAACTACTATGCAATTGAAATGGAAAACTGTTGTATCTGTGGAGGAGGTGATTTAGAAGATGGAAGTTCTGAGTTTGCAGTACTTACCCAAAAGGGCTGTGATAAAATCAACGAGGTAGACAGTTCTATTGGTGCTCAACCTGGTCGTAAAGTCCATACGAAATGCCGCCTAGATCTCATCAGACCCCACAGCTATAAACAAGATGGAATGCCTAAAGCTAAAGATTCTTCTCCTGCAGTTAGACGTCGCTCAACTTCCCTCCCTTTTAATGTTCAAGAGCAGTGTATTTTCTGTGGACTACCTGCTAAATACAGTGGAAAAAAGAAGGGATATGACGTTATTCCTGTGCGAACAATGGAGTTTCAAGATACTGTATTGATGATATGTAAAGAAAGGACTGATCCCTGGTCCCAGGTTGTACTTGGTCGACTAGAATACCTGAGAGATCTGCATGCATCAGACGCTGTTTATCATCAGACATGTAGCAGCAATTTTCGGACCGGAAAGGATATTCCTGCACAATACAGCAGCGATACGGACGATGGTGCAAAACGAACAAAAGTTCAAGGACGGCCTGTTGACACAGTAAGGAGCTCTGCTTTCGAAAACATCGTTCAATACTTGAGAGATAACGAAGAAGAACAGCTGACACTTAAAGATCTCAGTAGTAAAATGGAAGAATACCTTGAAGGTACTAACGAGGAGCCTTATAGTGTTGCCTATTTAAAGAAAAAGCTTGAGGAACGCTTTGGTGATGAGATTGTGATAAGTACAATTAAGAAGAAGGCTAACGTAGTTACGCTGAGGAAAACGGTAGCATCAATACTACAGGAATTCCATCTTGAGCCGAAAACCGAGGATGTCCAGGTAGAAGAATCGAGAATTATCGAGACACCTGCCATTTTGATCAAAAGTGAAATCCGGAGTAAGGAATCCACTGACGAACACTACCCAGAAAGTGCTGACATGTCTTCTGTGGAAACCGCCTTAGAGTTTGTGCCAGGTCTGTTGCAGACATTTTTAAGGATCGTGTTTGCTGGAAAAGATGTGAATTTGAAACTTGCTTCGATTGGTCAAGCAATAGTACAGGCCACACGGCCAAGAGCGATCATTGCACCACTGCAGCTCGGTCTTGGTGTGCAAATGCACCATCATTTCTCTTCGAAGTTTTTAATCGATTCGCTAAACGCTCATGGATTTTGTAGTTCTTATAGTACAGTGCAGAAATACCAACGAAGTGCAGCAGTTGCTCAAGGGACGGAGATTCCGGGATGGATACCAGGCCGATTTATGCAGTTTTCTGCAGACAATGTTGACCACAATTCTCGAACTCTGGATGGAACCGGCACTTTTCACGGAATGGGAATAATCGCTACCGTTACCCCAGGCACGAAATCAACCAAAGCCATCCCAAGAAGAGAGGTTATATCTACTCAAATAGCTCAGACTGGTCGTATACCTATACTACACTACAACGGACCTCGCAAAGACCCCCAGAAGTTAGTTTATAGAGATCTAGAGAACTTGAAAGTGAAAGATCGGACTGCAAACTTGGACCTTCTTTGGAAACTAACTTTACCACTGTTGCGATCCCCCCGGCCAGGCTGGTCAGGGACGATGCAGAACGTATGCCTGGGGGCCCATCCCGGGAAGTCATCGATAGTTTTCCTCCCCATGATCGATATGGATCCCGGTGACTTGACATGTATCAACTCCACGCTTACCTTCATCGCTGAGCAAGCAAGTCGATATGGCGTAACACCGATTGTAACATTCGATCAGCCGTTGTGGTGGAAGGCCCTCGCACTTATCCAGGACGAGCCCCGAGGAAGTAAACTGAAGTCTATAGTACTAAGATTAGGAGGACTACACATGGAAATGAGCTTCCTCGGGTGTATAGGCTATTTGATGTCAGGATCCGGAATAGAAGATCTTCTAGAACTCGTGTATGCGAAAAATGCTATCACTCATATGCTGAGTGGAAAGGCTAGAGCTAGAGCAGTCAGAGGCCACTTTCTTGTTGACGCTGCACTCAATGCATTGCTTGTATGCAACACCTTTGATCTACCTCTACCTGTGAATACCGTGAGCCAGAATCCAGCAAATGAAAACGACGTGCAAGACACTGTTGACGTAGAGCTAGACTTGAATGAGGAACGTGCTTCAGGATCGGATTCAGACACTGATCTTGAACTGGTTAAAGTTCTGTATGGCGAAGTCATAGACAACCCACCAATGGCACAAGTGAGATCTTCAACAGCACTTGGCTCGGTAGCTAAGAAAATCGAAGAGAAGAAAGTATCTTTACAGGACCACAGAACAGGTGTTTTGTGGCTGGAGTATATGAAGATGTTAGACATCCTGAGAAAGTTTATCAAGGGGGAGCGGACAGGCGACTGGAAACTCCACCTACAGGCTGTGTACGAGATGCTGCCTTATTTCGCTTCTGCAGGTCATAATCTTTATGCCAAGTCGGCATATCTCTATCTTCAACACATGCAAGCTCTAGAGAGTACACATCCAGATGTCTACAAGAGCTTTGTGGATGGTTTACATGTTGTGCGGCGGAGTGATCGCGAGTGGGCTGGGTTATCTACAGATTTGGTCATTGAACAGGTAATGTAATACTTTTATACTAAAGTAATGCGCAAGCGAAAAAGAAACTAAAGTTGAATTCTGAACGCAGTACTTATTTGGGAGAGCTGATCAGATTACATTTTACCAAGTACTTTGTTCATGCTTGGTCACCATTTTCTTTTTTTTGCACTTCTTAGGTCTTAATGAGGAGCGTGAAGACGACAGGCGGGCTGACCAGGGGACGAGGCATGACCGAGACGCAACGGTTGGTGTGGGTCATGTCCATGCCTATCTGTGCCGATGTGAATAATGCCATGCAGAGCCTCACTGGAACCGACTACAGCACGAGTGAGCAGCATAGCAGTACAGGTGGACAGCACAAAGACGCCTCGAAGGCAATGAAGGAACGAGATTATGGCGATACCCTAAAGATCCTCGAGTACCTGTCTCTGAGAAGCCCGTTTAGCACTGACAAGTCTTTACGAAACATCGCGACCGGAGTAGTGGCAGAAGAGAGTGTCAACTGTGACAAGGCTAAAGAGGTGGGAGAGAAGATCATCCAGTCTATGCGTGGAAAGAAAGTTGATGAGTTTTCTTTCAAGAAGAAGAATCAAGCACTGACTCTTGCCTCCAGAACAGCAGTCCCATTCAGCGACGGATATGTACAAATAGACCCGCAACTTCTCTTCCAGAGGCTTAGCATTCTGGCCACCAGTGGCCGATACGAGGATCCTCAGGCCCTGTTCAAGTACGAGATGTCAAGCTATCCCAGCGCCTTGTTTGACAGCTCTCTTCTTCCTAGGCAAGCCAACAAGTCTGTGTTAGCTGACGCCATATGGGCTCAAACGGAAAGCAAACAGACGGCACGCCCTGTAGGAGATCTGCACTATGTTGTGGATGGAGGCGCACTTATCCATCGGGTCATATGGCCGCATGGGGTGACATATGATGCTGTTTGTGCAATGTACGTTCAGTACGTGCAAGGGCGGTATGGAAATGCCACGATCGTCTTCGATGGCTATCAAGGTCCATCAACCAAGGGGTGTACACACCAACGGCGAGCTCCTACCAGTGCGCCACCCGTGGTATTCGACTCCGGTATGCTCATTTCCCTGAAAAAGAAAGACTTCTTGTCCAACCAAGAAAACAAGCAGGGATTTATTAATCTCCTTGCAGAGAAGCTGAGGATTGCTGGTTGCACTGTTTTTCAAGCTCCTGGTGACGCCGACCTCCTCATTGTCCAGACCGCTGTACAAGTAGGACGGACTCATACCACTGTTCTTGTCGGTGACGATACTGACCTGCTTGTGCTACTGATTTACCATGGACAGATGGATGCGAGTGATCTTTTCTTTATCCCAGAGCCTAAGCAAAGATCGAAGAACCGCAGGGTGTGGAACATCAAGAAGACAAAGTCTGCATTGGGACTAGGCGTATGCACTCACACTAACCCTAACCTAAACCCTAGGTAATTGCTATCACCATGGCATTTGTTCCATAAAGTGAGGATTATTAGTAAGGGAAGAGGTCAAAACAACGGTACTTCATAAGTATCCAGTTTAGGGTCGATTTTTTAGCAAAATGCGATTTTTGACTCCAAATATCTCGGAACATAATCAACGTATTGAGAAGATAAGCCTATCAATGCGCTCTACACACGCAGAGCAACGTATTTATGCAATAAATTTAAGTACCCCTATTACGTGCTTCGAGAAAATGAACCTCTGAAAAGGGGTGGGGTTGTACAACCCGCCACCCACCACCTATTTCGACAAGACTGGATACCTATCGAGTACCGTTGTTTTGACCTCTTCCCTAAAAGGTTGCCTTATTTCTAGAGCTTACCATTCGATTCAAAGTCTTAAGAGTGCAAAACTTTGCGAATGAATAATCTCAAATTCAGTCAAACACTTTTCGTTCTACTTTGCATATAGAAAGGAAAGAAAAAAAGAAGAAAAACAACAGGAAAAAATGAATATATTTCTCTGGCTCGGGTACCCTGTGGTGGGAATTTCTAAGAAAAGCCGTTTTAACGTTACATTTTCGTGGGTTTTCAACATATTGTTTGCAAAACACTTAAATAACAGTTTATATCCCCAAACAATCTGTATATTGCGGTAATTTTAATTAATATTGCAATTTTTCCAGACTCGGGTACCCTGTGGTAAATTGATCAAAATCTTTATGTCGGAATTTCTAGACGTTCCACCAATGGAATTTTCTGGAATTTTTAGTATGTTACTAAGGTCACCTCAAACTGTCAATTGTGGGTAAAATAAATTCTCTTGCAATTAGTTCGATCTTGAACCACAGATTGACTGGACTACAGGTAGATCTTCTACTCTGGTCGCTGATTTTCTACCATAGCTTCGCTACTACTTCTGCCACACCGACAGACGCGCTACGACTTGTGTGAAGCGGGGAGCTTCTTACTTCACACAAGCCGGTCTGCCACATGTGCTAGACGATGACATATGGAAACAAAATCATATTTATGTCTTCCACTATGCTAATTAGCCCGTGACACGGGTTGACGTGACTAGACAGAAATTTACATATGAACCCGACATACGAATTAATTATAGCTCGTCGCAAAGTTAAAATAACGCCCACGCTTATTTCTCTCGTAGGAAATATCGATTTTATCCCACTAGACTGTCAAGTTTTGCTCGCATTTCTTGCTTGAGTTCGGCCCGAATTTGTTCCACGCTTTTTTCACCTGTTCGTCCCGAACTAGCCGAAGTTTTGTGGCGAATTTCAACCCTCATAGCCTCGTATTTATCTGCTTCAGCGAGGATGAGATTGTATTCGGAGTCAGATACATTTTCATCACGCAGGGCTTTCGACACGAGATCACGAATCGTATTAATTTTCGCTCTCTCCAACATAGCGGTTTTCTCATGCTTAGAAACTTTTATTCCGAGCTTTTTAGCCCCCACAATCGTAGAGGCTGAAATTAACCCACAGAGTCCGCCGATAACGCCATGCGGTAGGCCAATTATGATACCAAGGCCGGATAGAGCAACCGACAAGCCTGAGCTTGATAAAAGCACACTAAGGCTACCTGTGGCCACAGCGATACCGTGGACAATTCCCTGGGCACGGGCATATTTTTTACGCACCCCTTCCTAGTGTTGTTCTTGGGCTTTGATGTTCGCAAGCGTATCGCGGACCTCTCGCCGACGAAAGTTCTCTCCAGAGAGCTGGGGATAGATCTGTGGCGCCATCGGAATGGTTTGAATTGAGTCGCTTGTCATTATACCTATGGTTATATTATGTATTACTCAATCTTCAATACGTAGCGTATAGGTCGACCACGGAAGTCTACAATATTTCCTTTCTCATCGCGAATTGCCAGGTGAAGGCTGTTTCGTATCGTACCTAGAGCTCGTATGGCTTGGGGATTTGTTGGAGAATAGGTTGTTTTTGCAAACCTCTCACCTCGGATCTCTAAGCTAGCCAGAACACTCGATGGCTTTCCTTCGAGAAGTGAGAAGCTGGAATCCACCGCATCGCAGTGGACATACACCGTGTGGATATCTTGGAGCATCAGATCGTGGTTACCTACTTTTATGGTTGTTTCAGTAGCTGCATCCCACCCATCTTTATTAATATCCAACAGTGTGCAGATATTTCCGCTAAGTAGAATCGGTTTCTTGACTTCTAGGTTCCAAGACCTACTAGATGGGGGTTTCACAAATTTTATGATGCCAGCAGTGATTGCGGATTTTAAGGCTTGTTGAAGGCTTGCCATATCGTGGTGCCCTTTAGCAATTTTGTATGAAAACCCCATACTTTCGGGGGTAGACCACCAGAAAGTCGCATCCTCTACTAGATTCCACCAACTGTTCTCAAGGGTGACCTCCACTAGCGAAATATTATGGATAAGAAGAGGTTGGTCAAAGTAGACCGTATGGTCAGCCGAGGTACAGGTGATATTGAGTATAACCATATTAATATATTGAATATGTAGTTATGATATGAAATCATGTTTGCCGCGTAGCACTAGTAAGTGTAAAGAATGTGATGTAAAGTGGTAAGCTGTAGTGCTAAGTGTGCACGCCCTACGAGGGAAAGAGAAAAAATATCTGACCCAAGTGGGACTCGAACCCAACGACCCCACGATTGCTCTCATCTGACTTGATAGCTCAGTTGGTAGAGCGCCAGACATGCAACCTGGAGGTCGTTGGGTTCGAGTCCCACTTGGGTCAGAGATGTTTTCTCTTTCCCTCGTAGGGCGTGCACACTTAGCACTACAGCTTACCACTTTACATCACATTAATATATTGAAGCCTGAAGTTTACTTCAATACGTATACGAAAAACACGAGGTCGATACTATACCACTAAGAGTGCATTTTAAGGGGGATTGGAGTGACTTTGTCGCGCTTCGCAATGCAAAGGCCTTCGCAGCCTTCAAGAAAAAGTATCCCAACGCGGACTTCGAGAAGTTCTCAGCTAAGACAGAGGCATCCGATATACATGATGAGTCAACGTACAAGAATAGGATCAGTTTCCACGACGGCGCACAATACTGGTACATAGATAACCCCCATCTACCAACAGATGTACCAAAACGGCTATACGGCGCGTTACACGGGGTGGTTGGGGGTTTCCCACTCCCCTTCAGAAGGACTGAAGCCAAGTATCCAGTTCCAGCTGTGGTATGGGGGAGCGACACCAAAGACATAGCCCCTCTCCTACGAACTCTCAAGATCTACGTCTCGAAGAATCAGTCCTTCTCATTAACGCCGCGAGATATCTTTCGAGAGCTGGATCAAGTTTTCCACAGCGCAAAACAAGCACATGAGTGGCTCGATGCTCCACCAATGATGCATTGGCGACAACAGCTATGCTTTGTCCTTTGGTGTGCAACAGCAGGCTGTGGAGTGTCGCTTGACGACCATCTCTCAGACGATGCACCAGTCATCAACAACATCCGGAGCTTTTATCGCTTCCATGTGTACTACACAATCAGGCGATTGCTGTTTGAGTTGAGGTAGGGCCCCCCTCCCCAAAGACTCTATCTTTCAGAAGAACAACAACGTTCCATGGAATTCCGTCGTATATGACAGGCTCAGGAACGAGTTTGGAGTCGCCAAAGTTAACTTCGCCTTACGTCGAGGAGCTAATGGAGGCTTAGGGGACATATATACGTACTTAGTTAATAAAGGAACTATTCGTAATGCTGATTATTACCACAATAAAGAAAGTCTAGATTGGCCAAACGATAATGGGTATAAGTTTCCAGACGAAGGGGGGAAATGGCATACATCAAGAATCCTCATGCTGAGAAGCAGTACAATTGGTTCGTACCACAAACTGGTCACGGGTTGACGAAGGCTGGGCTAGCCCGCATCAACTCATCTATAATGGTTTATGTGTATTGTGTCCTAGGAGCCCAGTTTTCCTTTCGCAGTCCGATCGTAGGGCCGTCGGCCATGTCCATCGACGTCCAAACTGATTGTGGTAAAAAGTTGGAAGAGGTCATCATGGAAACGAAGGTCGATAGTCTAGTGCGATATCAAGAAGCTCTTCAGGCCACGCGCGTTCGTCTCGATCTAGCAGTTGCCAAGAGTTGTCTGTTAATACCCAGTCGCGTGATTATCAACACGGAGAGTATATTGGGTTATAACAACAAACTCCAATTGGCAACTGTGTCCAGCATCAGTTTAGGGATAAACGACCATATCAACCTCAATGAAAAAAATCCCCCACCACCACCATTGCATGCAAAGCATACTGCGAAACCAGTGCCAAGGACGCACAAGATTATCGCCCCAACAGTGCAACATATAAAGCATGTAATAGTGAAACCAGTGCCAGGGGCCCACAAACTGGTTGTCCCAGTGGCAACGGAACACGAAAATAACTTAGCAGTTGTTGCTATTGCTGCAGCCGCGCCGCGTGGCTGATGTTTCGCTGAGCGTCGACGCTAAGCGTTAACGCTTCTTATACTTCTCCACTAAAAATATAACCACTCCCACGATCAGCAACCAAGCATTCTTTGCAAGGAAGCCAACAACTTCACCAGCTGTACGAAATATGAAGCTAGCAATTGCACCTATCATTCCAGGCAGCATTTATCCCAACTTTTTTCCAATCGCCTTCAATCCATTACCAACCCCCCTGGCCACGCTAGCCAGACTTTTAGACAGCAGGGAAACAATAGTACTAATCATGGCGCTTGCAACAACCATCACTCCAAGTACTGTGAAACCATACTTCTTGAAGATGGATTTTACGCGGCCCCGTAGCGACATACGCTCTTCAATGCCTTCATTCTCTTGCTCGAGCTTTTTAGGTAATTTTCCATTGAGATTGCCTTCGTTGTCAAACAGAAAGTGGGATGCGGCATTACCTCTGTTTAGTTTCACCACGATCCGATTCGAGTCATCCACATCCGCAGTGAACCCAGAGTTCTTTGGGTTTACTATTGGAAACTCATCACGGATGCGGTCCCAGGCCGTCTCAACCCGGTTTAATCCTTCAGTGAATGCCATTTCCGCAGTTCCACTGCTCGGTCCTACGTGATCGTTATCGATCCCTCGATTGATCAATTCGATATACTCATGTGAGCTGTTTCCCCATTTATCTCGATTCTCCCACAACTTATCCCGGAAGTATTTCGATCTCTTTCCTATTCTGGCCCTCATGTTATCCCACCAATTCTCTTGTGACTCCTCTCCACGTGGTTGAAGCGACTTCCATTTCCTCGTCACTAAGCTCATTCACATCAGTTCTACCTTCTTCAGTTGTAGAATCGAAGTCTACCACGAATACTCAATATTTATCTGTTAGCAGAATAGTTCCAACATGATATCATCAAATCTTCATCTGGACTATGCTCCTAGAGAAGGTAGATCTCTCAAAGCCAGCCGTGTGTTCCATCGCGTAACTTTCGACCGTTCAGAGGCCAACCCAGGGGAAACTCTAACTGTCAATGTTCCCACGATAGGCGAAAATAGGCTTCTAGTACCTGGTAGTCTGGCACTCAGTGTTAAGATCACTCTATCTGATGGTCATGCCAACAACCATTTGGTGGCCAATGTTGGACGTTGTCTAGTCTCAAAGCGAGTCGTAAAAATAGGCACTACTGTCTTAGAAGATTGTGGTCGGCCCGACCTACTGCAGGTATATGGCGATCTCTACCTATCTACCGTAGAACGAGAGAATCGCGTAGAGCAGGGTATTCAATCCGCCAATGTGAACAAACTTCGCTCGAGTGCCGGTGGTACAGACGTCTCGATTGCAGCTGACAATGCGACACTGGCTGCATATGGTAGCGTGTACAAGATACCTATCGATCACGACATTATCACAACTTATGGCGTATTTTATCCGCATGCGCTTCGAGACAAGATGTCTTTCCATTTGACACTGGCACCAGCCACATACGTCAAAGTTGGATCTGACAGCGCAGAAGTAGGCACATATAAGCTCACAGACATTGAGCTTGAATATGAAGTCATCGAAAGTCTTGATCTTGCAGTGCAGGCCAAGGAAGTCTACGACGATGGTAAAGCCTTCCTGTACAACCATGCCGAGTACTTCAAGACCGTCCCAGTCAACCAAGCAACCGACACACATATCTTAAAACGTGAATGTACTTCGTCGCTCCTTCACTGGTATCCTTCTTCTCTTTGTGGATCCACATACTGCTGGCACCCGAGACAGTGAGAAGTTCGTAAATCCAGGCATCACTAAGGTCGAGGTGCATGTCAACAGCATCCCAAACGCTCTCTATTCTTTTGGGATGCTACCAAGGGATTTCTGGAAGTCAGCAAAGAATTGGTTTTGTCGAGATCTTGGTGGCGTTGGAACGACGGCCACTACATCCATGACACATAAGAAGTTCTTCGAGAACAAGTTCGCCGTACTCATCGACTGTCGCACTTCTCAAAACAGGAGATGGTCATGGAGATGGTCTGGTCCAACTAGATACGGGAGCAAATATTCGCCTGCGGGTTCATAGCACAGGCGGCGCAGGGATTGTGAATATGCATATATTCGTGCTTTCTGATGCTCAGGCAACTATTGAACGTGGGATGCTGCAAAGTACTGAGAAATAATGGATGCATTTGTAGAACAAATTCCTTTAACGCATTGATAATTGGCCCCACAAACTGTGGAAAGACACAGTTTGTGATCGATCAGTTGCGGGGTCCATTTCGTTTTAAGTTCAATTATATCGTGTTGATATTTCCACCTACGTTCACAATAAGACCTACCAAGGTTTCGGTAGTGGAGATCCGCGCTTCATTTATATAGCACCTTCGCAGAATGTTATCGATGACACCCTGCGCGAATGTGCTTGTTTATTCGAAGGAACAAACACACTTATTATCCTTGATGATTGTGCTGCAAGCAAGGACGTCAAGGGAAGGACCGATAAGCTATCTGACTTAGCTTTTTCTGCACGTCACATTGGCATTTCCATTTGGGCATCGGCACAAACGCAAAAGAGCATATGCAAGGATTTTCGCGAGAACTGTGCAATCGTTGTTGCCTTTCGCATCGCAAGTGCGCCGGGCCTCAAGGATCTGATGACTACGGTGCTGGAATATTGCTGGATGACAAAAAGCTATTTATCTCAGAGCTTGAGACCAAGTTTGCCCATATATGCTTCTGTTTGCGACATCCATTTAACACCATATTAGAACTACCTGCACCTGCGACATACCACGATATGTTAAAGTAAAAATGGGTGAAGAATCCGACGATATACTAGACTATATACTAGGTGAGTCCTCTGAAGAAAGCAAAACAGATAGGGCATGTTGCTCTGCAACCGCAGCCGCGGAAGCATCGGCCGATACATTGGCTGACCATCGGGAAGCACTTGCGATTTTAGCTGCCACTGGTACAACAAAGGCCTACCTTGGGAAATCGTACTCTCTAGGAGATATCCATAGACTATCTGAGAAAGACGTTGAACGACTACATAGAAGGCACCAGGCCGTTGCAGCTCAACAAATAACAGCCTGTTTCGTCAATAGTATGATGACCCTAACTACTCGCGTAGTTGCGTACTTATTACCCATAGATTCCAAACAAGCACTACTAAAGGACTTACAAGAAGATCGCCTAGTCCGCAATGAGATCTCTTATTGGGCTGGCTCGTTGGCTCTTACATCAGGTCGCTTCGTGGCCCTAGCTAGTTCTATGTTTCATGTAGCCATCCACATAGAAGTTGCCTCTTCTGATGAAGCAATTGAAGACACACCAACTATCAACATATAGCAAGATGTCAGAGCGTCAGAATGAAAGCGCAAAAAAAGAGATCTGCCATTCATGACTTATCGCAAGAGTTATCGCAAGTAGAAGAAAAGTTGGAAACATTAAGCGACAATAACACCCCTTACGTGCTTTCCGCATTCGGACTAACCATAGCAATGGTAGGGGTGTCATATATGGGCTACCTCATCGAGGTAGGACGGCGCTTATTCGATGACTGGCACGATAAACGACGCACTATGGCAGTACTTACTTCATCCATTCCAGTAACTACTCCACCCGCCCCAGTAATTCCAGTAACTACCCCACCCGCCCCAGTAATTACTCCACGCCGCAAATGTGTGTTGGACGACCCAGCACTACGTAGGATGGCCGAATCAGCATGGCATTACAACCTTGGGTGGTACGACTCAGCACGATGTAAGCGCGAAGGTAGGTTGGGTGAACTAGAACCTGCTCAAGTTAGGTCAGTAATTACGCCACCTAGTTCAGTAATTACTCCCCCTAGTTCAGTAATTACTCCACCAACTACTCCACCTAGTTCAGTAATTACTCCATCTAGTAGCGACCCTACAATTGGAGCTATGTCACTTGCCAACATACAGCAAGATGGAAGAACCTACAAATGACCTCATCACAAAAGAACCAACTACGCCTAAAAATGAAAAATTTCCAAAGCGCGTTGCTGCCGGTAAAGCCATAGCGGAAAGAAGAAATCTAACTAAAGACGCCCTCGCCAGCAAGCCGGTAGACAAAAAAGAGGATGACAAGCCAAGCTGGATAGCCAACAACATGTCGACCAATACCACACTCACCGCAGTTAGAGTAAGCATAGCACTGGTAGGTTTGTACTATCAGTATATGCGCTACGCGCAACTGCGCCAGGATAGGCTCAATAACTGTTGTTTGTCGGGGGCGGCGGGACGACAAGTTGAAACGAGCGCTACCGCAATCGGGACGAATGCAGAGGCCACCACCAAAGGTAGCACCCTTAAAACTAAAGGTATGATATAGCATTTGAAGCCATATCTCATATCGATGATGCACAATGGTTGAGAACAAACTTATGAAAACATTATCAGACGCTGCCATATTGACTGGACTTGCAGCAGGCATCGGTTGGATTGCGAAAAAAGTCATCAAAGAGCCTATGACTAGCGATCCTTCATCAAACATCTTAAACTACATAAAGTGGACAGCTGTGTTGACTGGCAGCCTTGCTGCTAAGCAATACCTTGAGGATCAAAAGATTATACCTGCTAATTTGTAACAAATTTATAGCTTTTGCTATAGGTAATATGGTATCAATTGTAATGATGATCGGTACGGCAATTGCTTTCGCTGCAGCACACACTGGCTCAAGCTACCCCTCAAAATATATTTCTAGAAAAGATCCAGATGCGCTTGCCGTAGAGAGCGAAAGACATAACAGAGTCGTTGAAAAATATCAAGCTGATATGTCTGCCTACGAAAAACAGCAAGAAAAACTAGCTGACTGGACCCAGGAGCAAGAACATTTACAAATCTATGCAGCTGAGGATTTATCCAATACGGACCGAGCTCGCGTCTTGTACAATACGGTCCACGTAGGGCTAGACCGCTTATCCTTGAAGGAGCCTCGTTTCTCCGATTACTACCGACCATTACGTTCACAGAAAACTGGCGAATTGGTGTTCGTAGGTGGTGGGGTGCTCGTGTTAGGATATGCAGTCAGCCGATGGTTATAGCTTTGCTTTTTATAAACGAACTTTTTTCTGCTTGTTGAAGTTTGGTGGGATACATCATATAGCTACATACGTATACGTATGGTGGAAGCTAAACTCAGTAGTAGGCTGAGCCTACAATACTATAGTACTCAAGGCTACTGGAAAGGACTCGCAGCAATCAAACATCTTGCCACCGCAGCTGGCGTCTCCGAAGATATTGCTCGGATGTGGCTGGAAAAGCAAGCTATATGGCAGATCTATTTACCAGCTCCTCAGTACGTACCACGGCCTAAATTCGATGTCTCTACGCCAAACGAGGTTCACCAAGCTGATCTGCTGTTTCTTCCGCATGATCGCCCTGGACGTGGACGAAAGCTATATAAGTATGCACTTACAGTCGTTGATGTAGCATCCAGATACAAAGAAGTCGAGCCATTAGCCACTAAAGAAGCTAAAGAAGTTGCTGCGGCTTTTGAGCGAATCTACGAGCGAACTCCACTGACATGGCCAAAGCTGCTTCAGGTCGATCCTGGACATGAGTTCATGGGTGCCGTTTCTCCGCTGCTGGCCAAGCATAACGTTTCTGTAAGACGTGGGCGTGTGGACATTCACCGGGATCAAACAATTGTTGAACGATTCAACCGAACCCTATCCGAAAGGCTATTTGGACACCAATATGCTAAAGAAATGGTGCTTGCTTCGCAGGGAAGGGACGAGAGGTCAGTAGAATGGGTAGCTCGTTTACCTGCAGTTATCGAAGCTTTGAACAATGAAGTTACACGTTTGACGGGAAAACAACCGGCCTTAGCGATTACCGTTTCAAAGGAACAATCAATCGAATCAAAACCGGCAGAGCCCGCACACTCTGGGCGTCTAGTTGGTCTCAAAGAGGAAAGGCTTCCATTCTATGTTGGTGTTCGATATCTATATGCGCCTGGCGAGGTGGTCGCCGGAGAAACGGCCCCCAAAGCGTGGATTTGTGCGTGAAGAGCTGCAAGTTATACCTCCTGACACAGAGCTCCCACCAAATGGAATCTTAAGCTAATAACTCGTCAATGAGGTCATCGAAGTTCGTCTGTTCCCCTTGAACTAGCGTGCTTGGGGTATCTTCATGCCCATAGGCAAGTGTGTGTATACCATTTTGGTTAATCCAACGTTTTGTGTCTAGGGGCGAAAAGGAGATCTTATTAACTCGCAGACCGTAGATCTGATGCCCAATGCTTCGCAGCATATTCATTCCATGCCTGAAGGTCTTATTATCGAATAGAGACTCCTCATACTGCTCATGACGGATGTGCTTCTTCACGACATACTTCCGTACTCCTTTAGCCTTGCGAATCTCCTTGGTGTCCGCACATATGATTGAATACATTTTAGGTCGGAGCCCGATGTACTCTACGATGGCAACGCCTGCACACTCATCCTTCATCTTTCCAAGAACCTTTTTGTTGGTAGTGTTGTGCAGTGGATGGTCTTTTGGGTAATTGCTGGTATCATAGAGGTCTGCATTCGAGGCCATGTCTTTGTAGACGTCTTCGGTCTGGATCTCAAGCAACAGTGAGTCTGTGTCTGTGTAGAGCAGTTCGCATCGATTGCCATATTGGGTCCGAAGTTCGTTGTAGTAGAAGTCGTACATCAAGTGTTTGGATAGGTCCAGGATGCTCATCCCAACATAAACAGGGCGGTTCAACATGAGCCTGCTTTTATACATGTGTAGGGCTACAAGGCCATCGTCAAAGATATTGGATCTCGCAAATGTTGGGCTTGCTATCAGCCGCCGAAGCTTGTCCTCATCTCTTGCACGCACCAGCTTCACATCCACGCGCTTGCGTAAATTCTCCATGGTCTTACCAAACACGCTATTGTTCATCAGCTTGTAGAGGTCTTACTCGAAGTTGCTCGTAGCCAGTTTGCGGAGGCTTGTATTCATCCGGATGTATGGCTCCATCCAAGGACTTTGGTCAAATCGGAGTGCTCGGTGCACCTTTTTCAATCGCATGCCAAGAGATAGGTATAGCTGTAGATTTCGATGGTGTAAGACGTAGCATTTTTTGTCGAATAGGTTGGGCACAAGCTTTTCGACTTCGATTGGAAATGCTCTTTCACCTAGTAGTCCACATTGATACTCTGACATCCATTTTTTCTGGAGTTTCATACGCTCTGGGGCTAGGATACGCGTTTTGTGCATTGTGAAGTTTTCGAGGATACTCAAGATCGACCTCGAGGATGTAGCCTTTCGATGGTTCTTTGCTTATGTTTTCCAGTTCCTGGATGTTGTTTTCCAGTTCATGAACGTCGTTTACCCACTCGAATCCTCCAATTGGCAGCGCTTGGCTCATAGCCCATCCGTATAGGTTGTTCGCATCCAGATACTGTATGTACGTAGTGGGCTTGGTTGGGTCGTACTCCGTTGTCCCGACTGCGCAAGCATATGGATTGTTGGCCTTTGCATGGCGTCGACTGACCATCACAATGCCGCCTCGCACCCCTTTCTCGATGAAAAGACGCATATCTTAGTCGGTGAGCAGCTCAATGGTTCAATGGTTCGTTTATTTCACACAAAAACACGCAATAGGAAATATACATACATAAAGAAAAGTTTGTGAAGGATACAAGAGATACAACCCAGAGGGGTTAATTACAAACTCTTGCACCCTATTTGTTATTTATGATTAATCTAAGATGGCTGGATGATAGGCACACAATTACTGTATTTATAATTAGATAATTTTATAGTTGAAATACGATACTGAGTTCATTCTATTCATGTACAAGAGAATTAGCTTTGTACACAAATATGAATCATGGTGTGGAAATTAGATGTTTTTTGAAGTGTTTCTTAAAATGTTTATTTGAAGAACTGTTTTTAATCTCTATTGGAATGTCGTTCCAAATTTTGACGGCTGCATATTTAACGCCGAATTTGCCATAGTTTAGATTTTGTCGGGGAAAAAAAGGTTCTTATTTGATTTAGAGCGAGTGTTATAATTATGAATAAGCTCTACACCAGTCTTCTTTAGCAATGCATCCCACGATAGCCCAGGGCTCGTATAGTAGTGAGCTGGGTCCAAGGCATAATTTCGCATACATGTCGCTCGAAAGCCTTCAAACACGTCTGCTAGTAGAAGTACATCAGTTCTAAGATATAAGTCGTGATAGTCTCCCATAGTTTGACACCCAAATACTTCCCAAACCTTCTGCGCATGGGCATAGTCCTCATCTGATATTCCTTCGTCATATAAAGCTTGCTATAAAAAGCATCGCGGGGTGGTAGCTCGTCCTGAAACTCCCAACTGTCCATATATTCGTATGGGTAGACGCCTTTGCGTAGAAGAAAACCCCGCTTATGTTTGTCTTGCTCGTATCTGGCTATGATTTGGAATCCTTCCGGGTTTTTAGATGCTACTAGCCGATCAAGAGAGGATAGCAAAAACTGAGCACTGTCGATGAATCGCAGTTTTCCTAGGGAGAAGGAAATGTACTTCTCCGTGTTATTGGGTATGCAATTTATTTGCCCCTCTACTTTGGAAATATTATGCATCAAGATATGAGAGTCGTAGCCCCGCAAATTGTGGAAGACTACTGGTATTGTGGTCTTCTTTGGGTATATCCGCAGGCGGAGATTGCAGGCATTGTGTGCTGCTCCCCTATGCTTTCCAGTGATATGACAGTGATCGCGAACCGAATCCCCAATGCTTCGCAGCATATTCATTCCATGCCTGAAGGTCTTATTATCGAATAGAGACTCCAGAGATTTCTGACAAATGGTTGCACCGTGGTGGGCTATACTGTCCTCTGGAGTCATACACATGGCTTTACATCTAGATAGAGCTGCCTCAACTTTCTGTTCTTCTTGTTGTATTGCCTCCAGGAACATTTCCGTAGCATTGGGCCCTCTGTAGACGACTGGAGTCTCTGTATGGCCATCGCATCTCACCACGATGTAGCCGAACCCGCAGGCCTCGTGTAGCTGAGTTTTCTGGGTGTTGCTCTTGCTTGGGTCGAGCTCTGGTCCTTCGATCTTAGTGGTCAATGCCTCAAAATCAGCGTAAATGATGTAGGGAACTTTTAGCTGTTTGTGCCAGTTCTGGAAGGATTGCTTGTTCTTAACCTCTTCCGGCATATCCACTCTCACTGCTGTTTGTCCTATACCTTTGCATTCTGGAATATGTTTATCAATGAGATATTCTCGGCAGTATCCATGTAAACACCTCTCGCAGAAGTGCTTCCTATGTTCATATTTTGTCTGATCGAATAGGAGGCGGTTCAAGTCCTTGATCCAAGTGTAGTGATACTTTCCGGATTTCTCTATAAGCAGCAGGTTGATGCGGTGGGTGCCACCACGTTGCTTGCTAATCCTGTAGACTACCACCCCTTTCTCCCATCCAAAAACGTTGATTGCAAGGTTGTTTTGCTTCTCAAGCCTGAAAATCTGCGATATGGGTGTTGGTGCGTCGATTCCTGCGAAGTCGAGACCATCCTTGATAGGATACTTAGATGGTCTTTGTGTATTGATCGTAGCGGGAAAGAGTGCTGATCGGAGTTCCCACAACAGGCAGTTGTCGTCTTTATTTTGGACGTTAACCACGGCCCTCTTGTTTTGGACTTCTTTAGGTAGTGAAATGTATGAGCCACCTCGTAGTGGTTGATATCGTGCGATGTCGAGCCAAAGCAGCACGACTCGGTCGACCGCCCACCCTGAACTTCTATGTGTCATTTCTCCAGGGTCTCTTGGATCGCAGGGAAAGACTTATCTAGCGCGGAATTGATTTCGTGGGCTTGCAAAACGGCCTCCTGCTTGTGGCGAAGTATTGAGTCGATGAATTCTTCACTACCGTCGAGTTTGTACTTCCGTAGCTGTACTTTCAAGGCAAGCTGAAACTTCACACCTTTTAGATCAAAAATCTCTTCCTCTATCTTTTCGTGGATTATGTGGCGGACACCATCTAAGAATGCCATTGGGTCGGCACCAAGTTCGTGGCCCTCTGGAACATCCATCTGCCAGCCTCGTAAGAGCTTACCAATGACCCATTTAGTGCGTTTGAATACTAGTGGAGAGTTCCGATGTGGGTCTGGCTTGCGTTTCTGTTCATACACATCTAACACATCTCTCTGGTAATTGCCGTATGACATAGTTGCTACGAGTATAATACTAGTTTCTCTATTCTCTAATAGGTAGTTTCTTAGCGACAAGCTCAGTCAATACGACGTTGAAGTTCTTTCTAGCCCTCCTACCTATACACACCAGGGTTATCTGCGCGTTCATGTTACCACATGGACGACAAAGTCGTGTCTCTGCTTGAGTCCCAACTCCACACCTACGACAGGCGTATGGCTCGATCGATCCTTCTCTGAGCTGTTTTCGGTGTTGCTTACAGCACTCGAATACGCAGATCTTACCACAACTAGTTGTCCGTCCAACTGTTAACCATCGACACTTATTATATCCACGCATGTTGATACCTCACGTATCTTATAATGCTACGGTGCTATCTCTCTAAATGGTGTTTTTATGGTTACATTAATGTACTCATTAGGGTGTCGTCTCAGAACCGAGCGGCTCCTAGAGGGAAGTGTGCCAGTGTCTAGACATAATATATACTACGACATACGTAGTAAGAATATGGAGGTGCTGAATTAGAACCGCTTAAAAATATGAAAATGTTGAATTAAAACCGCTAGTTTCCCTACTACTCATGTATATAGTATATAATTTGTGAGAACACTAAATTAATCTAGACATAAACTACTATTAAACTCATTTTTGGGGTCATTTTTTCCCCACTGTCCACTCTTAACAATGCTGACACAAGCGTAAAATTTTAAAGTTGTATCCATTGGAATCCATTGCCGCTTGACAAATAATAAAGTAAGGGTTCTGAAATCTCCCTTCTTTATCGCCTTGGTTAGTTTGGGAACTTTGTTTACTCCACAGTACCCAATGATACACCAAACGTTATTATATCTGTCCCTTATATTGATAGCATATCTGTCCCTTATATTGTCTGGTTCAAATTCTGCTCGAATTGGGATTGTTTCCTTTTTGGCTCTTAATTCTGAAACTCTAGCAAGGGCATCTTGGTATCTATCCTCCCAGTAAGAACCTTTCACCCAGAAATTCTCTGTGTAGCACACTTCATCAACACTGCACGATTCCCCATCACTTTCACTATGTTCATCACCTGTCTCCTCGTCAGATATATTGTCATTCAGGTTAACATCAGCCATATCTGAACTTAACGGACTAGCTAGATCTGTGTCAAATAAACTGACGAAACAAGACATTTGATGGGCAAAATTAAAACAATTGCAACCAAGCCTGGTCTCAATGTCCAACGGAGGAAAAAATTCATCGATATCACTTGAAGGCGGTGTTCCTGAAGATGCTGGGCTTGCTGCTACAGCTGGAGCCTGTCGCACAACTTTTAAACTCCACACCAGTGTAGTCTTCAATTCTTCTGATCGACCTTCAGGATTTACATACTAAAAAAGATGCAATTTCAGAACATTAAGTATCACAGAACAATCAGTCACTTGTAATCGTGAATCTTTAGCCACTGTAATACTAAATGTATCCTGGATATAATAATTATTATGCCAGCAACACTTGCGACATAAGCATAAGAAAAAGAAGTGTGAACCGGCATAGAATAAGCAAAAGAAAAAGGAACTTGTTATGTTTGTTGTTATGTCACAAGTGTGAACCGGACAACATAAGCATAAAGAAGATATCGTGTGTGAACCGGATGACGTCAACACAAGCATAAGCATTCCCAGACAGCTGTGATGATTAATTTAGGTGCGTATATTGCTTTTCTTATGCTTGTGTCAACATTGTTATGCTTATGTCACAATTGTGAACCAGCCTTTATACAGAGCAAAATGTGCCTGAACCAGTCTTGTTCCGGAAATATGGCCGGTCAATTACACTGAATTTCAGCTCCAAGTTCAAGTTTATTTTTTGCACTATTTAAAGTATTGGATGAAATTATATAGAAAAGAAATTGAAGGACATAATTTAAAATAATATCAGAGATCAGTTACTACATTTTTGTATCTGTTCACATAAGCTTTCGAGTTGGCTCCTGAATTTTACACATTCAAGTTGATTCCAATAAATGACTTCTTTACTTGTTCAATAAGTTTTAAATGTTTTACCAGTATACTTACCGTGATATTGCAACTTGATGTTACACGGACAAGGGCAGGACTTGCGATACCATGGAATATTTCATTAACTGCTTCGTCTTCGATCAGAATTGGCACAATACAAACCCTTCGTTGTGCTATACTTTCCACGTAACTGACATGAATTTCCTTACGAGCTACTTCAACACATTCTAAGCCCTTAAGAGAAACACTAAAGTTTTCTCTGGATACGCAATGGACATAAATAAGACTGTTATTTTCAAAAGCAGAGGCTTTGGAATCCAAGCGAGTCCTGAACACCGAGCAGTCCGCCATGTCAAGTCTCTCGATCGAAAAGCTAATGATGACGTCAGAAAAAAACGGTAATATAGTCTAAAACGCAAAGCATGTCGGGAAGCTATTCAGTTCTCCTCTGGCACAAACCAAAACACTCACGGCGGAAGTGGTCGCTCCAAAACTCTTCATCAAATACTTATTGCGCTTAGATTTTATGCTAGCGGCAGTTTCCTGCAGGTCGTGGGAGACACAATTGGTGTGGACAAGTCAACCGTGTCCCGTGTAGTGAGAAATGTTTCCAGAGCATTGGTTGCAAAACAACGACGATTCATCAAGTGGCCAACAACAAATCCCGAGCTAGTTATATCCAAAAGTGCTTTTTATCGGCGAAGGGGTTTCCCCTGTGTTATTGGTTGTGTGGATGGCACCCACATCAGAATCCAGGCTCCATCTGAAGACGAGAATGGATATGTAAACCGTAAAGGCTTTCATTCCATCAATGTCCCGGGGATATGTAATCATGAAGGTAAGGTGAACTGCATGATTTTATAATCAATATCACTAATTATATTAAACTGCTCAAGTTCTTAGCTTATATGTTACTAATTTAAGGCAGGAGAACTTCAAATCATTTATTCAACAAGCACAAAACGATATCAATTGAACTGCAGTAAATGTAAAATTTAAAAGTTTTTGAAATTACTATTTTAGGCAGGAACCCTTTAAGTCTCAAGTAATTTATTCATTCAAAATAGTGACAGTGACTTTTATGTAAGCCTATTAATTTATTTATTTTGGGGAGATTACGCTCAAAAAGTTTAATTCATCTTGAAATATATTCATACAGTTTCATCTTGGATGTACATGTATGTAATTGTATGGTTTAAATGGCTTATTGTTACACAGTTAATGATCACTTGGCTCAGGTAATATAAATTATGGTCATGCAATGAGTTATTGAGATATTGGTAGACAGGTCATTCCATCGCTTCATAGGCTTTTTGGTGTTTATTTTTATATCTAGTACTCGGGTACATTGTAGAGTTCTGTAACAAATTATGCAACATTATCATTGAATAACATAAGAATCCATTTTATAATTTAATTATAATTTATGTTATTTATAATTTTTTTGAGCGAGTACCAGGGCCAGAACACATTTTTTTTATTATGAACATTAGATTGCAAAGTTGTACTAATTTAAGTTAAATATTCAATTTAATTTAAAATCAAAGCAGGTAATATATATTGTACATGTACATGCAATGTTGTAACTGCAGGTGGCAATGAATATATTACTAATAATAATAATTATTAGGACATAGCCTTTTTATTATAGGCATGTGTATAAATTTAGTTGCATGTTGGCCAGGCAGTACACATGACAGTCATGTTTTTCGCTCATCTGCTATAAGTCAACACATGGAAATGAATCACCATTCTCTTGATGACGGCGTGCTCCTTGGAGACAGTGAATATGCCTGCAGTTCATTCTTAATGACACCCTACAGCAATCCGACAAATCAAGCACAGGAAGCTTATAACAAGGCACACTCTAAAACAAGGGTAATCATAGAACAGACATTTGGACGATGGAAACGGAGATTCCATGTACTGCATTCTGAAATGCGAATGGCACCTGAAAGGGTTTGTACTATCATAGGGGCATGTGCAATTCTCCTTAACATTGCAATATTGCGAAGAGAGCCTATGGAAGATGGGGAGGACTTTGATACCCCTGACATTGACCCTTATAATGGTGTAGATGAAGGACGATCAATTCGAGATCATATTTGCCATACTTTTTTTTCATAAGATTTAATGGTATATAAATGTATAATGACAGTTACTCTATTGAAATTTGCGGGGGGGGGGGGGGGGTGCCACTGTGGGCCCTTGAACCTTGTCATCATCTGGCATCTTGTTTTTACAGTGAGCAGCTGATCAAAATATATACAAGCACTTGCAAATAATGGTAAACAATCTCCTATTCCTGGTTCCAGAAAGATCAATCCCTTTCCCTTGGATCCAAGACAAAATTTATATGTTCCTGTTTTAGCTAGAGTAAAATAACTGTTGGAAACCATTATATCCTGCCTGTCAATACTATGGAGGTTAAGTGTAATTATACCTTATGGGGAGTACACTTCCCTCCTCCCAGGGGTAATCAACCACTACTGTACCAAATATTTATCTGGTTGACAATTGGTTTTTGTATGTACAATATTATTTATAATGAATTATGACAATGATTTCAATAACTATAATCTCATAACTGGCTTTGTCAGATAAAAAATATTTTTCAATATTTAATTTTCTTATATAATTATAAGAACCATATTATTTTGCAACAGTTCAAAGGGTTAGGGTTAGGGTTAGGTTAGGGTTTAGGTTAGGGTTGTCAAATGCCCCACATATCTCCTGCTCGAAGTCGTAGGTGTAAATCCTGCAATAAGTATGGCCACTACGCGAAATATTGCCGAAATGCACAAAAGAGTCAAGATTACAGTCAAGTTAAGACACCTCAAAGAGGGAACAGAAGACAAAGCCACTCTTCAAAATCAGTCAACCAAGTGGATGCTGGTTCTAGTTCAGAGGATGAATACACCTTCGTGTTGGAATCTAGCCCAAAGGTCAGTTCTCCTTTTGTGACACTGAAACTCAATGGAAATGATTGCAAGTTCTTAGTGGACTCTGGAGCCAGTGTGAATATAGTTACCTCAGATGTGCACAAAATGCTTGATGTGAAACTGAAACCATGTGATACTAAAGTGTATGCTTTAATTCATCTGATCCATTACCAGTCCTTGGAAAATTTTCAGCTACAGTGGAGTCTAAGTGTAATTCAGCCAACTCAGAGTTTCTTGTTGTGAATGCTAAAACCTCTCTTCTTGGATACCCGACTGCCACTAAGCTTGGAGTACTACAGATTGCAAATGCTGTGTCCGTTGAAGAAAATATCTTTCATGAATATCCTAATCTGTTCTGTGGTCTTGGAAAGATGAAGGATGTGGAGATCAAGTTGCACATTGATGATAGTGTAAAGCCTGTTAACCAACCTCACCTAAGAATTTCATTTCATCAAAGAAAATCTCTTGAGGCATGTGTAGAGCCCCTGCTTGAACAGGACATCATTGAGCCTGCTGTTGGTCCTACCCCCTGGGTATCTCCAGTTGTTCTCGTGCCGAAGCCCAAACAACCTGGTGGTGTTCGACTGTGTGTTGATATGCGTGAAGCAAACAAGGCCATAGCCCGGGAGCGACACCTAATGCCAACACTTAATGAAGTGATACATGATTTGAATGGTGCCACCGTGTTTAGCAAGCTTGATTTAAATCAAGGTTACCATCAGCTTGTGCTAGACCCTGACTCAAGGCATATCACAACTTTTTCAACTCACCTGGGTCTCTTCAGATACAAACGCCTTAGTTTTGGCATAAATGCTGCTGCAGAGAAGTTTCAGGATGTGATTGCTACTGCCATTCGTGACATTCCCAATGTTAAGAACATTAGTGACGATATTATTATCTATGGAGTGAATACTGAAGAGCATGATCAAGCCTTACATGCAGTGCTGAATCGTTTCATAGAGTTAAATTTGACCCTGAAGAAAGCAAAGTGCAAGTTCTACATGCCTCGCATCGAGTTCTTTGTAATGATCTTTAGCGGACCAAGAAATGTCTCCTGACCCTGCCAAGGTGAAAGTAATCAATAATGCCGAAGCACCGACCTCAGTGAGTGATGTACGTAGCCTACTTGGCATGGCCAACTATGTGTCTCGTTTCATACCCAACTATGCAGATATTGTTGCACCACTACGTGACCTCACACACAAAGGAGTAAAATTCAAGTGGGAAGATGCACATCAAGCAGACTTAGAAAAGCTCAAAAGCAGTCTCACCTCTGATGAAGTCATGGCATATTTTGATCCTGGTAAGGACTCCGTTTTACTTATTGATGCCAGTCCTATTGGCCTGGGTGCTGTTCTGACACAAGATGGTAAAGTCATCTCCTATGCTAGCAAAGCTCTTTCAAGTGTGGAAAGGCGGTACTCTCAAATTGAGCGTGAGGCCCTAGCAATTACCTGGGGTTGCCATCACTTCAGGATGTACTTACTGGGAAGCCAATTTACTGTGATAACTGATCACAAGCCACTGTTACCCATCTTCAACCGCCCTACATCTCAAGCCTCAGCCCGGATTGACAAAAGGCGTCTCAAGCTACAGTCATTTGATTTTGAAGTTCTGTATGCAAGAGGTGACCAGAATCCAGCTGACTACATCTCAAGACATCTTCAAGGCACAACTTGTAATCTTATTGCTGAGTCTGCAGAACAGTATGTTAACTTTGTTATGTCTCAAGCCACACCCAAATCTCTAAGTAGAGAAGAGATCATCGAGTCGACAGCAAAGGATGTTACACTGCAAACGGTGATGCGCCTCATCTCATCTGGTCAGTGGGACAACCTAAAGCCAGAGGAAATTGGTGACATCAGTGCTCTCAAAATCTTTGCCAACATCTGTAGTGAGCTGACATCAGTAGATGGCAAGATAATACTTCGTGGAAATCGGATGGTCATTCCCCATGACTTACAGCGACGAGTAGTACAATTGGCTCACGAAGGCCATCAAGGTCTGGTCAAGACACGCAGTCTGCTGCGCTCAAAGGTTTGGTTTCCTAAAATGGACACCCTTACAGATTCTTTAGTGAAACAGTGCATTCCCTGTCAGGTGGCTACACCCAAGCCCTCTCGTGAACCTCTGAAGATGACACCATTACCCAATGGTCCCAGGGAACAGGTGAGCATAGACTTTTGTGAAGTATCAGGACACTATATCCTGGTAATTGTGGATGATTACTCAATATTCCCCGAGCTAGAGATTGTACACTGACAACCTCTGCCAAGGCGGTCATCCCTAAGTTGGATCGCATCTTTGCTGCTTATGGAGTACCTAAAGTAGTTAAATCTGACAATGGCCCTCCATTTAATGGCCATGAATTTGCACAGTTTGCTGAACACATTGGCTTCAAGCATCGCAAAGTTTCTCCTCTATGGCCTGAAGCTAATGGTGACGTTGAGCGTTTTATGAAAACGATTGGCAAAATGCTACGCACCTCGACACACTGGAAACAAGACATGTACCAGTTTCTCCGTAACTATCGTGCAACTTCTCATTGTACTACTGGAGTTGCCCCAGCCACAGCCCTTTTTGGCAGACCTATCAGAGTAAAACTACCTGACCCTGTCACCATGCCCTGTGCTGAGAGACATGATCCTGTAACTATGCGTGAGAAGGATGAATTACAGAGAGTCAAAATCAAGAGCCAAGCGGAGTCCACCAGAAGAGCCATCAAAGAGTGTGATCTTCAAGTTGGAGACACTGTCTTAGTGAAACAGCCAAAGCGTGAGAAGTTATCTACTCCATACCACCCTGAGCCACTTACAGTGACAGAAAGGAAACACAGTATGATAACTGCAGAAAATGCTGGTAGGAAAGTGACCCGAAATTCATCCCATTTCAAGAAGCTACTGACTGATGAATCACTCAAACCCCTCAGCTGTCAACAGGAAGAGCTTGTGGATGGAGACCCCACACTAGAAATCACGGAACCTACAGTGGAACCTGGTAAAAGTGACAACGCACTGCTGGACTGTACCCCTCGTAGGCAACAAGGGTGTCAAGACCCTCGTAGGTCAACAAGTGTATCAAGACCCACCAAAAGACTTATTGAAAACATTTGAACTGATGTATTTGCATTTTATACACTGCGACTTTAAAGAAACAGATAAGTCATAGAAGTAAAGGACATTGACATTTGAAACCATTGTTATTTAGTTTGATCATGTTGATCTGTTGTTAATTTGATGTTGTTCTCATCTGAAGGAGAGGAGTGTAGTGACTAGCGTGACAGTATTGCGTGACATGCATACTTGTTAAGTATTATAGGATATATTAAATATGGAGACCATGTGCTCTTGACTGTGTGTCACTCTGTGTCGTGTTTACTCTCCATTACAGCAAGATACAAGTATGCAATATTTTGTTATTGACAGAACATGGAAAATCTTAATCTATATTTGTTAAATAGAAATATGTAAAACATAATTAAATTATAAGATGATCTTGTTTACGCAACTTGCACATAATTATAGCAGTTGAACTGTTGATATAATTAGTTGACTTTTCAGAAGTAGAAGTATATAGTATTACAGGTTTCAATATGATGCTCTAGAGTATATTGATTAAATTTATTCTGTTTTCAATGAAAATAATAAATTAACTTTTGTGCAAGATAATTAAAGGGACTATGTCATGGTACTGCACATGTATCGAGTAATCGCTTGTTTAGTTGCTGTTAATTGGATACAAACAGTTAACATTCCCTCTCTCAATGCTTGATTGAAAGGATTTTCAATATTTTCCCTGGAGACTGTTTATATACACTGTTTGTTGGTCATTTTTGCATATTTGCTTTCATTTTAAGCATCCCACATAGCCGAGAGTGTCGTTAGTTCGTATCAAAATCGGTGGAAATAGCTTTTTCCGGCCCGGAAAAACGAATGTACAGAAAGTATTACCGTGATACAGCCCCTTTAAGTGAAACAAATATCAATAGTGGACTCCCATTGGTGTAAACATGCAGTACAATAATGCCATGGGCCCTAAAGAAATTTAGGTAAGAAGTCATGATCATTATTTAAAGATTTAATCAGACAATATCATTATATTGTATATGTTAAAGGTATTTAAAAGAACATGTACTATTTACAATATGAGCTATGATATTGTATTGGATACAATGGTTAGCCAATACAATTTATAATCATCAGTACTTATGGAGTTTACAGGCCTGTGGTATCCAGCTGACATTGTAATGTGCTGCATTTGGATTTATTTATTATAATTAAGCAGCCTAGTGTTTACTTGTTAATCCTGGGGTAGCGCTTACCCTTGTTTTGAAAAACTGGACCCAGGACTGCAGAACACCGGTATTACCTCTTTCTTTACCCTGTTTCTTTTGAAGTTGTTTCAAAAACAAGTATGTTGTATTAATATTATTAACCTACTATATAGTGTTCACATAAATCATGCAATCTGATTGTTGGCTCAGTGTGTAATTTTTCACAAGCTAAAAATTGGCTCTGTAAATATTTTTGGTTCTAAAATCTAATGTTTGGTAAGCATGTATGGCCTATACGAGGATGTGCCGCTGGATAGGGTATGGTTTTTGGCCTCTGTCCTGAACAGGGTATAATTATAATTTCATGCAAGTCTGTCCTAAACAGGGTCTGAACCTTTCCTAAACAGGGTATTGATTGCACGATTATCCTCATCCGGTCTTTAACAGGTCATCAGTCAACATCAGAGACTCCACAAAATCATTGTCGCCCAATCAAGCATTATATTAAAGAACATAAGGGATGAACCATTTGACAGTTGATGGGGAGGGTTAACCGAAAATCCCTAAACAATATCTAGCAATTAAGCCCAGAAGATGCAAAAAAAATATTGTGCAAGGCAATAGCCCTCCAAAACCCTCCTCTGACCTGGGGAGTCTGTATTTTGTCATGTGTCCTAAACAGGCTGGTCCTAAACTAAAGGGTATCTGTCCTAAACAGGGTCAGGGTTTCAAACCTTCAGCAGCACCACAAAACCCAAACATGGGTCAAGTACCCCCCTCTAGGGCAACAAAATAAAGCTCAATAAACAACAGCTTGACCTTTGGACTTGCACATGATCAGGCCCATGAAATTGTGGTGCGCACGTTCATAACAAACCTGAGCTCAATGCTGAATGAAATTCTAAAACCAGAGTTCTTATATATTTTTGACTCAAGCCAAATATATAACAAAGGCGGACCGGAGTTCCAGTCCGAGTCGGACCCGAGGTTGGGTAAAAACAATATCAAAATAATATCATTTTCACCCAAAATTTAAGTCTGAGGTTGCAAAGGAGGTGATTGTATTACCTTAGTGCAAAGTTTCATGCTTTGAAACTGATCTGCTTCATGCTTCCACACCAGTTCAAAACTTTTGGACTGGCAGCTGAGCCTGATACTGGGGGAGAGGGGTTTAGCACTCCCTTATATAGCCCTATAGGGACGTGCTGCTGGACAGGGTATACAATATCACTATGTAGCTTCTTGAACAGGGTTATCAAAATAAGAACACACTTTATCGTTTATACAAATCTTGAATAGTAACGGTATTGATTTTATCAATTTTACCAGAACTTAACAGTTTTCACTTTTGGATTCTATCACGTCCACAAGTGAACCCATGATTCTTGTTAACTTTTGTTAAAATAAACATACATGTACTACACGTATTAATTGGAAACTTATATAGTACTCAAGATAAAAGGCTCATTACTAGATTTTTTAAATGGCAGCTGATACCATAACCAAAATCTTGCAGTAGATAGGGTATACTATTTAGGTTGTAATCTTATACTGACAGTGTATGGAATTTTCAAGGGTTAGAGAGCCTCAGCAGCACCCCTCTACCCAAAGTTTAGTATTATAATACACCCCTTTTCTCCCCAAAGCCTGCAAACAGTTTCCAAAGGGTTTTGAAGCATGAAGCAGAGCTTCGAGAGGTGAAACAAAATCACAGTGAAAATAATAATATTTTCCTGATCCAACCTGGTCTGATTTTAACCTTCCTTGTCAGATTCATGTTGGATTTTTTACACAGGTATCCAATAGTACATACCTCCATTGACTGGCACACACTATTTCTCTAATTGTATGTCAAAAACAAACAAACAAAATTGTACCGTTGTTTGCATCAAAGCATGAACACATGAGGCAAAAACACAGTAACCTGACTCATCATCAAACTTTCGGTGTCTGAAAGTTTGCTAGACAAACTTTCATGCTCAAAATATCAAGTTATGCTCCAGTTGTGAGGATATTTATGTTACACAAATACAGCCATAACTTCAAACCAGGTGTGCCTTTATTTCAGGACTTCAGATTTCAAGTGGTAGAGCTGGTGACTCTGTATTTTGAGCACGAAAGTTTGTCTAGCATGCCTAGTTCAAATTTTGAAAGGTTGATGATGAATCATGTTACATTTGATAGCAATTAGAACATGTTTTCGTCTCACATGTTTTCATCTCACATGTTCATGCTTATATGCAAACAGCATTTTCGTGTTGGGACTAAAGCAACAATAACCCATTTGTGCCATTAAAATATCCACTAATATTAGTTAGAGGAACAGATCCCGAGAGTGAAGCTCAAGAAAACATTGATATGCCCAAAAACATGCACAAAACAGTTCAGCCACAAAGTAAATTAGTCTTTTTAATCCTTCAATGATTTTCTTTTATTGGCCACTACCAAATTAAAAATAGGCCTGGGCAGAGTTTGTAAATTAAATTAATAGAATAATAAAATTAATAAACGAACTCCATCACAAGAAAGAGCACATCGAAATTAATAAGTTTACCAAGTTTTGGGACATAATGTATAAATTTCATCTGATATTTACCATGATTGCGGTGAGTTTTTGAAAAATTGCAAGAGTTAGAGATGTTTGTATGGATTACAGGGACAAGCATTCCTCTAATCCATATTGCGAATATCTCTTATATTTTAGATTTGTGAAAGCTTGCTATTCAGTTTCTATTTACCAAATCATGCTCAAACTTGGTATTCGTACTAATCCTGATGTGGAATTCTTGTGAATAAGTTTTCTTGTTAATTGGATTAACTTTACAAGCTTGGCTCCAGTCCTTGTTTTCAATTTGGTAGTGGCCAATTATGTAATTACTTTGAGCTCATTGTATAATCAATGGTTTAAAACACAATTTAGAGCAAATTAGGGCTGATAGAATTTAAGCTAGGGTACAGTGGACTTGAAACTTGCCTCTCAAGAATTTGAATTTGAAGCTCAAGTTTCCTTTTCTTGAGCATCAAATTCTCTTTCTTTAAAACAAGTGCCTCATACTGCACTTGCAATACATCATCTTGGCTGGTTTTCCTTTTCTTCTTTTCTCTTTTGATGACACCACTTCGTTCAGGGTCGGGCTGCAGCAACTGGCTCTGGGATTGCTGCTCAGGCATTGTTGACTCAATATAATCTGGCACTGGCAGTGATAAAGACAATGCAGAGGCATCTATTGTCTGCAACTCTTCCTGAGCTACACCTACATTTGCAGCTTCATCAGGCAGATTAGCCTCCCCTAAATTATCACAGCAAATTGCAATAATTTTAAGGATTAAATAAAACTTTTACTTCGCTTTATTTTTGTTAATGGTTTTCAGCATGCCGTAGATTACAAAATTAGAAAAATAAACATAAGAGACTGTTACAGTGCATATGTGCTCAGTAGTTCTCTCAGAACTCAAAAGGTTAATATAGTCTTGAATAAAAACAAAAACATTTCTGATAAAAAAAAACACAGGAAATTTGATTATAAGTTAATTGGCAAGCCAAAGTTAATTTCCTTACACATGTTGCTATTTGTCAAAGTTTGAGTTTTCTTTCAATTGGAGAATAAAATAAGCAAATTTGTGACCGACTTATATATGTCAGTTTGTGACGTACTCAAACACACAAGCATTGAATTCTACTTATAGGTAATTTTTGAATAAGCTTTTGTACATTATGGCAGCATTATTTAGAGCACTTTAGTTAGCCTGAATTTCAGCCGTCTCCTCTGGTTCGTTCCTCCCGAGAGACGTCTGAATCCAATAGCCGTTAATGCCGTCCAGTGACGTCACTACCAGAAAACCTGGTAGTGATTTTTGATTGGTTCATATTCTATAATTTCGCATAATTATCATAACTATCAGCCGAGAAGACGGCAGAATTCACTTTGAACTCGCGATTGTTGATCGTTGAGTTTCAGTGGAGTGATTGTCTTTGGCAAAGACCTTGAATTAGTAAGGAAAACATCTGGAAATGGATTGAAAGTGTCCTGCACAATAACCGACCAACTAACCTGTAAACTTGTACATTTTATCGCGTCGCGTCCGCGGGGTTGTTGACAATCGATTATTTGTTCACACTCGCAGTGGTAAAGAATGTCGCTACTCTCTTCAAGGAACTGTTCTTTCCCGTAAAAGAGTCTTCGTATTTCTTCGAAAATTCTCCATTCTCCTTTCATGTTTTTCTCCTTTTCTGTTACATCATTTACATAGGTAATATCTTGTAGCTGTGTCGATTCGAACGGCAGATCGCGAGACATGTACAAAGATCAACGGAAAGACAAAGATCAACTGTACTTTGCCTCCAAATATAATATAACGATTTGTTGCTTCGGAAAGGCTTTCACAATATAAGAGGCACTTGAGAAGCAAATGGGATGGAGATATATAATATAGGTAAGGCTTTTATTTTGGTCGGCATAATATTTCTCACGAACTAATTAAATTGTTAATCCGCCTTGACGTCACTGGACGGCATTATCGGCTATTCGATTCAGACGTCTCTCTCGGGAGGAACGAACCAGAGGAGACGGCTGAAATTCAGGCTACACTTTAGTAAGGAAAAAGCGTAAGGAAATGTCAGGACCATATTATTTGGCAATGAAATAAATTGATTAATTTGTAATTATAATTATACAATGAAATGCTTTGAAACCATTTGTTTTGATATTGAAATTTTACTGAATAAGAAGACATTGGTGATAAATTTAGAGAGGGCCTGAGAAAGGCTGGTCACTGGTCAGTAAGTTCTGCATTGTGTGTCATTGGCTGTGAAGGCAGCTAGCTGCCACAACTAGAAGTCAATAATTAAGGTCAAGAGAGTTACTGCATGGCGAGAGTACTGCATGACTGTCATTGTCATTTGTTGAGTTTAATACTAAAATATTTCTTAATTTGAGTGTTCTATTTACGAGTTATAAAGGTGTATATTTATTAGTGGATGTACAACAAATGGTACATATAACATAATTTATCACTTGTGTAGGAATTCTACAGGATTCATATGGTGACGTCACATTCCTACCAACCAAAATAGGGTTAAGTTTGGGGGTATTTTGAACAGGCTAATCACAGGTTTATGGCTTTCCTACCATTCCCAGATACCAATAATCCTTTATTTTACAAAAACTTACTGGTAAAGAGATTAGGGAACCTTTTATAAACAGCTATGTTGTATTTCAAGCTTACTTTGTATATCAGCGAATTTACTAATTAGTTTATCCTAATAATTAGAAGTGTCATTCATAATTATTAATAAAGCAAAATGCTGAATAACAGTAAATTCCCTGTTTGCCATCATGCATTAGCATATTGGAAAATTCCACCCCTCCCTTTTTACGGTCCCTCCTTAGAATCCTATATTGGGGATGGAAAAGATAAACTTTTATAACTCATAGATGCAACACAAAATTTATAAGTATATTTTCCTATTCAACTGTTGACTGGTAGAATCTATTTTAATAATAACGTATTTGGGCTCATATGCACTTTTAAAATCTGCTCCTTTTAAAACTGCTAAAGTGAACAAGTTGCACCGTAAATATGTGCAACTTATGCACTAGTCAGTGGAAAGCCCTGCACTAGCTCTCCTACCCAGGGAATAGTGGGGAATTACTGGGGGATTAGAGTGTAATTATGCCATGGTATGTGTGGCTTTAGCCACATAAAATGTTTGGCCTGATACATAAACAGGTGGGGAACATAAGTGGGGCTTGGGCGAGGATTAGGGGGAGTTCTTCTTATGTTCGACTGGAAGGGGTGATCGTCGTATTTTTTAGGGTTTGAAATCTGTGATTTCGTATTTCGTATTTCGTATTTCAGGGTGATTTTTAGACCATGAGGTCATTTTAGGGTGGGAAATTCTCCACGGTTTAGTATTTCTTAGGGTACCTCCCAGGCTTGAAACACCATCATGCATATTAAAGTGGAGATATTACCATTGTTTAGTAAACAAGTCAAATATAATACCCTGCTATTCCCTGGTGTGTGTTTTTCTTTTTTGTGGGGTGGGGTTGCAAGGCCTAATATCTACTGACTAGTACATTATAAATTTATAGAGTTGCAACTTGTCCACTTTAGCCTTTTAAAACATATTTTTCTTGTTTTTTTTCTTGTGTTTTTCATGATTTTGCCATCCCCTGTCAATATTTGGGGAATTTGTCGTTCTAAAATGTTTGATTTTCTAGTGATTCTCAATAGGATATTTTTGATCCTATCTGTTCTAAATTAAGCTATGAAAAAGAAAATTTTAATGCACTAAAAAGACTCGCACATACATGTAAGCAAATAAAAGATAGTTTAGTGTTTCTAAGATTATAAGTTGTTGTAAATGTCAGCTCCAGCTATAGTCGGTACAATAAAAAAAAGTCAAATATATAATCCTAGTCCTAGATCGATGCTAGCTATAGGGAAATACTAAACGAAAGAATACTTTTAAGCCCTACTACTACGCTACAAAATGAAACCAAATGAAGATACATGTAGTACTTATCTTGTTTTATGGATTTCCTTTTATCATGTAGTACCAAGTTTTTATCTTTTGGCGAATTAAAAACAAAAGTTGGACATGATCGTATAAAAAATGGCGGCCACGACTGTGCTTCACGACGTTGAATAATTATTCTGTCACATGACATAGACCATATTTTAAATTATGTAATCGGTAAACAAAGCAGCGTAACAATCCTTGAAGCCCAGAAAAAGTCGGCGTGTCCTCAAATAACTCGATAATCCTTTCGCTTGCCAATGACGGCTTTCTTGGTGAAGGTCCACCACCGGTCTTGCATGACTGGCGGCGAAAAACGGAAAACTCCTTCTTTGCCGTGCTGTGAAGATTCTTCCATTTTCCTTTACATCTTGAACGCTGCGGGCGGCAACTCCCACAGCGTTCACAGCCTCGGTAATTTCTAGCCATACCAAAATTTTCTTTTTGTTCGTAATAGCATTAGTAAATTTGGACTGAAGGACGTCCAAATTCCTCTCCACACTTTCTGTTATCACTGCGATTTCATGCAATGAAAAGTTCGCCTTCCTCTTACGAGCAGCCTGAGACTTCGCGGTCTCCGATGACACCTCAACTACGCTCGTCTCTGCCATTACACCACATGTAGAGGAACTTTTAAAATAGTTTTTTTGTTTTGTTTTGTTTACCAAAGGCAAATAAGTTTAAAGGTATACATACAAGATAAATGTAGCTCGCGCTCGAGGTCGCGCGCGCGCCCGCGTACACAAACCCGGTAAAACCTGTTTTTGTTAGGCTTAATCCTAGATTACTTGGGCTAATCCTGGATTAGTTAACTAGGGTTAAGTCGACCTTCCAGAAACGGCTTTTTAACCTAGGATTAAGTAATCCTGGGTTAGGAAATTTAACCCAGCATTAGCCCTAATCCTGGATTAAAGTTAATCACTCTACGAACAACCGGGCCCTGACTGTTTATTCTTAAATTTCTTTTGACGAAGTACAACATTTTATAGAGGCAACCTCCCCCCCTCCACCCCCCCCCCCCCCCCCAAAAAAAAAAACATTATAGCAATATATAACTTGAAATCTGATTGGCTAAAAAGTATGTTTTATTAGAGCCTATAACATGCTTAGCTTGATTTTCAACTGGTCAGGTTTGCTCATGCATGTCAATTTCTATCAAGGAGAGAGAACACTATGGAAATTTTCAGACCGTTAATTAATTATCAGTGGTCACAAACAAGAAAAATTAAACTAGACAATTCAAAAGTAAATGAGGCTTATCTTTTCTGTGGTTAGGGTTAAGATTGTTTGAGGGAGATGAAGATGTATTTTTGGTTTAAAGGCTTAAATACCACTCCTCTTAGCCGATCTGATTGCAGAAACTGCAATCTGAGCTCTTTCTAGGTGTATCAACGACAATGAACTACAGCAAAACAATACTCTGAAATACAAAGAACCCTAACCCGACAATAGAGTTGTTCATTGTCCTGAATTTCAGAACGTTGATACACCTAGAAAGACCCAGAAATTTCTTAGCTTATTGTTATGACTGGGGGAAATTTCCACAGATGCGACAGCAGCTTTGTCAAGATGGAAGACAATGCAATAACAACATCAATGTAAACAAACGCGTGAGGGTAAGGACTATAAAGCACGTGGCTATTATAGCCACTAAAAAAATTGTGCCTAAAAACAATTGAAAGATCGGATGAAAACAATACTTTTTCTTTTCAAATATGACTTACCCAGGACTCTAAAAACCTTGCTTCGTAGTTTTCTTGGGCTTGCCTTTTGAGCAAAAATCACAGAATTTGTCATCTCCGGTCCGTCGTAACTTCGGGCATGCAAGCCGAAAAACACTTCAAAACTACATGAAGTAAGATTTTCGATACTTAAATCAACGAGGAGATGCACAAATGTCATATGTATTGGTAAGAATATCGGGAAACGTCTATTTTTAGAAATAAATACACAAACTGAGCAGATAATGTCGAGACGTATTTGTATTTCTCGACAACGGGCATGTTTATGTGCCCGCGTATATGCGGTCGCGCTCAGCGGTAAACAATTAAAAAACAGAGAGATGGTCTGGAACCTTTTGTCGCCCACGAAATAGCCGTGCCCCAGACACAATGCATTTAGGAAATGGAAAGACTTTCATAAATACATAAGCAGATTCACTTGAAGGGAATATAAATTGCCAGAGGTTGAGAGATATCATTGATTTTGAACCATATTTCCTGCCTTTAATATTGATTAGGTGCATAACCACTTAAAATTGAAAACTAGTTACCATTGGTTAATGGGATAAGCTGGGATACTGTTCAATGTGTGCCCTGTCTAAGCATATCCTAACTTTATAATTAGTGCAAGGGAAACAAAAGGAAGATTGAAAAAAAAAAGCTTTATTTTCTCATATAGCATATCATGTATGTTATGTATGGTATGAAATCATAAGAGCTTGCATGTGGACTTTCTCACCCAAGCTTTGCATTGTTTGCTTTTATACACATTTTATGCAGATCAAACAAAGAATCAGTACCTCTGGTCTTGTTTATTTTCCTGTAAAATAGTAAAACTGGTTTCTCTTCCCAATTCACTCAGTGTTGGTTTGCTGTTTTGGAATATCTGTACCGAAATAGTAAAGGAGCACCTGGTTATATGCATTAAAGCAACAAAAGCTAAATATTTCAATGAGGGCATTAAGGAAAACAGTGGTAATATAAAAGAAACATGGAAAGTTATAAATAATTCCTTAGGTCTAAAATCAAATACAACAGTTATCAATGAATTGTTTATTGCCGGGGCGAAATTCACTGATAACCAGGAAATAGCTGATCAAATGAATTCGCATTTTTTCTCTCTAGGACAAAAATTGGCATCTGAAATTCCAGGGACTAACTGTGTACCCGAAGACTACATTAAAGGTTCAGATGCCAATTTTGAATTTAGCCCTGTAACTGAGGAATATGTACATAAAGTCATGTCGGGCCTCAATACTTCAAAAAGCTGCGGGCTAGATAAAATCTCTAGCAAGCTTTTAAAATTAGCTAGTCCATACATCTCTGAGTCCGTCTGCGAAATTATTAACCAAATGTTCGCGACAGGTATTTTTCCTGACGACTGGAAAAAGGCTAAAGTCTCTCCTATTTATAAGTCGGATGAAAGAAATTTGCCCGATAATTATAGATCTATTTCTATTCTCCCTGCAATTTCCAAAGCTGCAGAAAGAATAGTTCACACACAACTCTCAGCTTTCTTAAAACATAACAAACTGTTAACAGATTCTCAATCTGGTTTTCGCACCTCGTATTCAACCTGCACAGCTCTACTTGTTGCGACAGATATTTGGCTTAAAAATATGGACAATAGTTGTTTGAATGGAAATGTCTTTATTGACTTAAAGAAAGCATTTGATACTGTAGATCACAACATTTTATTGCGCAAACTAAGTTGTTATGGTATCAACGGTAGAGCTCTGCAAGTATTTAAGTCATATTTAAGTAATAGGAACCAGAGGTGTCATGTAAATGGAGTCTTATCTAAAGAAGAACAAATAACTTGTCGTATTCCCCAAGGGTCCATATCAAAAGTGTCAAATGGCCTGCGTATGTTATATAAAACAAGAAACTTGACAAATAATATAGACACACTAATATCTGTTTATAATTCACTAGTACAGCCATACTTTGACTATTGTAGCATCGTCTGGGGGAACTGCTCCAAAACACGTGCTGATCAATTACAAAAGCTGCAAAATAGAGCAGCTCGTATAATTACTAGGGCAGATTACTCAGTGAGGTCTCACGACCTCCTTGAGAAACTTGACTGGCCAAATTTAAATAAAAGACAACAATTCCAATTACGGATTATGATGTTCAAGGTCTTTCACAAGATAGCACCAGACTATTTACAGGACCTATTTACACTGACCTCAGATGTGCATAGCTACAATCTTAGAGGCAGCAAATTTGACCTACAACCTCCTAAGCCAAAAACCATTTCATGAAACGCTCCTTCTCCTATCGCGGTACCATTGCCTGGAATGAGCTTTCAAATGAAATAAGAGAACTCGACAGCTTGACCACCTTCAGAAGAGCCCTCAAACGATAAAACAATTTATTCTTATAATATAATTTTTACGGGGAAGGGATATTATTAGTATATTATTACTAACATGTAGATATTAGTATATTAGTTCAGCTGTGCATTTTATATTATATAGATTATATTATATATTACTTAACTGTTATATTATTACTTCACTGTATTATTATTGTTATTACTATGCACGGCATGTCTGAAAATCAGTTTTACTGAGCCGTTTACCGTGTTGAAATAAAGTTAATTATTATTATTATTATTATTATACAGATTACTTGTTTTGAAATACAGACTTCAAAAAAATTAACACCATTATATTTCTCTTTATCTCTATTCTTCCCAAACAAAAGCAAAGTCAGGCAAATACAGCAAACTATGAAAACAAAAACAAACTTATACAGTTTTCATCTATATAATTTCTCATTTTTTGAGACTATAAGTGTTTTAAACCTATTTATTTTTACTGTAGAAAAAACTGGTCAACAATTATGTGGTTCCATATTTTATCAGCATTGGAAGGAACACATCTATATGGAATTAAGACTAAAAAAATGTATACTTTTCAGCACCATCACTTCTCTTCATCTTTATTCTCCACCAAAAACAAGAACACTTACAATGTATGTATCTATGAAACATTACAAATAAGTTATTTTCTTAAATATGGAAAAACTATTCTGTAAAATTTAATTCAAGAGGCAAATCATGTATGTGTTGGTGTTGTAACTCAAATTTTGAGTGAGGAAGGGTAACATTGTAAGTGTTGATTGAAAGAATGTGATAGTTGATTCAATTTAACATGTGGGCTTGATAATGAATTTGGGAAAGAAAAATCATGATGGCTATGGAGGTTAATTCCGATGAGGTTTCATTCATGATACTAACATTAACAATCAGATACATGTGCAAAACATGACATAAAATAACTAATTGACTAACAATCATGTTAATTCAAATCACAAGGGTTTTTAATTTTTGACATGAAATTATAATACTAGCTATCAAAATACTAATATAATAAATTACATATTTATGTATGTTGTATCTGAACCTTGAATTCAGAAAGAGTTTACCATCTCAGAGCATCCCTGAGCTTTAGGTCATAGGCATACCTCCTAGCCATTTAAAAAGGGTCTGCTTAATACAGAATGCACATTTAGCATTTTAAAACTTAATTATGTTTATTTTTTTTTATTTTAAATGAACATGCATGATCATAAGCAGAGTCATTCTTATCATTGATATCATTATTATAATAGAACTATTATTAATTATTTATTTAATAATACACACTGTCTGATTGTTGTTATTGTTGTTATTATTATTATTATAAAATGGAAGCCATTGGAAACATGTGCTTCATTCCAACATACTTCCCCCTCATTGCTTTCCTTTCCCAAATTAATTGTGCTTATACAGACTGGACTATCTCATTCATTCACTGGGCACCTAACCCTTCCCCCTTCTACCTCAAAATTATCCAATAAAAAGCTGACCCTCTTCCTGCCTTGATATGATTTATTAGGTGCATTAGCATATACACATGATTCACCTCAGAAATCAGTTCGCATAAAATAATATATAAGCACTTGACAAAGCCACAATTCACAGTTAACCTTTAAAATAATTTCACATAATTCATACAAATTTCATTTTAAAAATCAAGTTTAGAAAACATGTTACTTATTATTGTTGACATGTTTCCTAGATTAGCCCTTCACATAATTTCAGAAAATAATATTCACTTAATGTTCACACACTTCATAAAATAAGTATATTGTAGGTGTACAGAAAATGGGGCCATACAGGAAATGGTCACTATAATTATCAGGGGTTTCAAAATAACCAGGCTACAGCCAGTGCTCCAGCACTAGCATGTATCTACATTGCACTTAGCCTGAAATAGCTGTATATACATGTATAGCCAGCTACACATACTATATTTGTATCTTAACATACATTTATTACTGAAGGCATATTCACAGAGCTCTACTTTCAAAGTCCAAGCCAGCTACATGTACACTGAAAATTGATGAACCTCTGCATTATGCTAATTATGTAGTTTCTGTGAAACTCAAAATTAAAGAAGCTCGTGAAAGAGGAAGCTACCACGTTTTTCAAAGAAATCAACAATTAATTTTATTATATGTAATTGCTTATGGATTCCTGTACAAATATTTTGTATTAGTAACCATTAGGCAAATGAATTAAAAAGAGAGATACACACAAATAGTTTCATTGTTAGAATATTTAAGGCTTAACTTTTGTGGAAAGTTATTGCATCCTGTGTTAAGTCACCTATTGGTTGGATATAAACTCAGCATGATAGTAGAGAATTCTGCTGCATGTTAACAACATTAAAGCAAATACTTGTAGTCCTTCCTCTGTTACAATTAAAAACAGTTTTTACCAATTTTAAAACACTCAAATAAAGTATACATGAAAAATGTAAATTTGTTCTCATACATGTGCATGTAGTTTGCTATGGAGGCTATTTATATCTCTTTCAATTATCCTACACGTATTTGTCTCACTTTGCTTGTGCTTGGGGAGAATAAAGTGAAGATCAGGAGAAGTGATGGTGCTTGAAGAGTCCATTTCTCAAGTAGTCTACACAAGCAAACATGCTCCTTTGCTGTTTATTCCAGATTTTCAAAAACATCAAGTAAACACTGATGGAGTTGGGAAGGGAAAGGTATACTATTGCAGGCTTCCTTTTTTCTGGGAAAACAACAAGAAGTACTGTTTCGTGTAAAGCACAAAGCTTTCGTGTAAAACACAAAGTTTGGGTGAGAGTGTCCACATTTTGGCTCTTGATTTCATTGTACACCAACCACCATATCTCCCTTTATACAGAAACGCACAAAAGTCCCACACAACATAATTAGCGTCACTCACTTCTAACATGAACAAAATTAAATGAACACAAAACTACTTTGCCAAAGGCATTCGATTACAACTGTTTTATTGTTGGCTTTCTGAAAACAGAACAATTATAACATATTAAGTATTTTTTACATGTATATATAATACTTCATTTTAAAACAAAATTAAAATTCGTTTTCTTTACATTTGGTAAATCATGCAACTAATTCGTCAAAATGACGATGTATTAAATACCATAATAATCAAATCAAGTGAAATATTGTATAATTTCCTGATGATAGGTCTGTAGCTTTACTTACAGTATTTGGTGATGATCGTCGTTCCAGGATTTCTACTGCTGTAGACAGTACGTCTAGTCACTACTGTAACTTCAAATGCTTCGTTTGAAAAATGGTATGAATATCTCGAATATGGTATTTTATATGTTGAAACACATTACCTCCTTAGTTCTCTACCGAAGTATAAACCTTATATATTCACAAGTTTCCTTATTTTTGGCGTTTTTCCAGTCGCATATGAACATTTCGAAATGGTTCGTTTTTCTTGAAGACAGAGTTGAACGAGCAATGGTAGCGTTCTTTCAGTGAACTGGATTATGTGTTATTTGGGCTCAGAGAAGTCACTGAAGAATATCAGTCCATAGTGTGAAGTAATAAAGTAATCGTGGTATTTCTTGAGCTGTGAGAGGTCCCTGAAAAAGAGCTACAATCCCACTCCCGCTCGGCGGCCATCTTGATTCACTTTTAATGAAGTGGCTAATGCGCATGCGCTCCGTTTTTCCGCTCTGTCACCATATACTGTATCATGCCTAGACTTGCGAATGTAATGTGTATTCCAAAACAACTTGACGTCCTTCAATTCTTTTTGAAGCAGCTCAGAAAAACAAATCCACAGGCATTCTTTTTCAAGTGGATCAGTTGTGTTAAGGACCCCCTTTTCAAGTCATATCTTTGAAAAAGTTTATCCACCAAGTTGACCAGTTTCTTTTAAAGGAGCAGTGTCACGATTAGTATTCATGCCCAAAGTTTTGAAAATGTGTCAGGTGGACAAGAAATCAAAAGATGTGACAGAAGTAGAAGTCCGTGAGTAATCCGCTTGCATCGGCGTATTTGCACGATATCTCGAGCCGAAATTGCTTTAAAACTATACTTCAGTATTATATGGTTAGGTTTGATGTTATATTTTTATAAAGCAGCATTTTATTTATTTCAATCGAAAGGGAAATTTGCAGCGGCGCGTGACATAGCGTGATTTTGCCATTGTCTATAACAACCAATCAGAATCGTGACACTGCTCCTTTAAGAAACGACCACCATCCTTCGATTCTCTGGTTCCTTGGGGAAGCGACATACCTGTGTGCTTCTGTGTCATCTCTGAAAAAAACATTGGTGACATTTTCTGTCCCAAGGTCTGTATTTACTTCAAGTGGGCAACCCCTAAACTCGCGTACGGCATCGAGATAATAGGCGGCAATGTTGTCAGGTAAGTTGTTTGAAGATGTAACGTATAGCCATAGGATGTTTCTACTAAAGCCGTCTATACAGCCATGTATCTGGAACCCATAAGGTTTCAGTTTGTCATAGCCGTCCATGTGCCACACACTATTAGGTCCTGCACACATGTATTCCCGTCTCTTAAGCCTATGAGCACGTCTGGATTCTACACCTTCTGGATCCCGCACCAATTCCTGAACTACGATGCGTGGTACTAATACCTTTCATTTGGAGTGAATGCCAAATTGATCGATAACCAACAATAGATCCTGGACCATCTTGTAGTTCAATAATTGCATATCGCGAATGGCACAGATATCAAGGGAACCCAACTAAGTTTTCGGTTAAAAAGCTGTTCGGGAGAGTAAGTTAGCCTAAAACTTTCGGATAATTGTTTTCTGAAATACTGGCTAGAAAATTTGTTTTCAATCCCTAGAAAACTATAGAAGAAAAGGGAGACTAAAAGGTTTCCCCTAAAATATTCGTACGTCCCAATTCGTCAGATCAATAGAGTCAGAACAGGAAAAAAGAATCCCTAAAAAATTCGTACCTCCACAAAACTTTGCAACATGAAGTTACTTGGGCTAGAAAATTCTTGTTATGTTTTGACTACTAACAAATTCGTAGGCCGGGAATATTTTGCCATAGTAGTTTCGGTTGACGCGATTTCCACCTAGAAAATCCGAACAGCTAATAGCTTTCTAGAATACGTCAAAAGACATAGTAGGCGCCTTAAAATGGCTAGATAAGCTGCAGACAACTGGTTTCAAACGAATTTCAAAAAGTACTCGTTGGGTGCCCTTGAGATATCGTAATTTGGATTGCGTCTGCATAGGTTATATCGTTTCAGTCGCTTTTTAAGTGTACTAAGACTCATACGAATGTCATAATTTCTCATTAAAAGTTGCAATATTTCTTCGTATTCGTATCTTCTGTAAAATAGAAATTCGATAATTTCTCGTACATCCTCTATCCGCCATCTTGTTTTCTGAAGAGCATTATGGGATACATCTATACCACTTTCGCCGTGAGAATCACTTCCGCCCGGGAGTTTTGGTTTGTGCCGTGGAGTTTTGGTTTGTGCCATGGCGTTTTGGTTTGTGCCGTGGAGGTTTGGTTTGTGCCGTGGAGTTTTGGTTTGTACCGTGGAGTTTTGGTTTGTGCCGTGGAGTTTTGGTTTGTGCCGTGCAGTTTTGGTTTGTGCCGTGACACCTATGGGCCACCGTAGGTTTGGCAGGTGTCATGCGCAGTTGGTGCCTGCATTGCATTTTTACTTCCGGTCAACTGATTTGCCGTCGTCGTCGTGAGTTGCTAAATAGGGAGCTCAAGCAACCAGGACGACGACGACAATGACGACGAAACGTAGAAAATGGTTCTCTCCTGAGATTTCATGTTTACTATTTCCTTTAGTTGCCTTTAGGTGCCTTTTATTACCATATTTTCGGAAAATGTGATCAGGACAGAGTTCCGTTAACGCCGAATGATAAACGGTGTGATTTACTTTTCTACGTTCGCGTTCTTATTTGAACATACAATTTGGTGTTTTCACGTTGTGTTTTCGCAGAGAACGGTCAAAATGTAGGCGACTGTGTGCATTTTCACCTGCTTTTATTGTATTCTGTAATTAAGGCTATTGTTTTAAGCCGTCGTCCTTCACCGCGTCGTCGTGGTTGCCTAATAGGGACCTTAAGCAACCACGACGACGATGTTTGGGACGACGGCATAAAACAATAGTATTAATTACAAAATACAATAACTGCACGTGAAAATGCATACAGTCGCCTACATTTTGACCGTTCTCTTCAAAAACAGAACGGGAAAACACCAAATCTTACATTCAAAGGTGAACGTGAACGCAAGAAACTAAATTACTCCGAGTATCGTTCGGCCTGGATGGATCTCTATGCTGATCATATTTTTCGAAAATCTGGATGTAAATGGCATCAAAAGACAAATAAAGGAAATAATAAACACCAAATTTCGGGAGAAAACACTTTTCTACGTCTCGTCGTCACAGCCGTCGTCGTCCTGGATGCTTAAGGTCCTTAATGCCCTACTGAAAACCGACAAAGCGGAAATACGTTTTGTGACGTCACTTCCGTTGATCAGCATTCGGCGCCATGGGCTTTTATCGCACGGCAGCCATGTTGAGTCCCAGGAGAATAAAAACCTTTGTTTTCGTCCGGTAAACTCGTTCTAAAACCAACCAGAAGTCTTGCATCTTATGAAGTAACAAGTCAGCCGAAATAAGTCAGGTATTCGTGGTCGTGGTATAAAGATTTGCTGTGGAAATGAGTTGATGTTCGCCGCTGTCACATGCGAGGTGAGTTAAGAAAATGGATAATTTAACGTACCGATCAATTCGAAACATCAACATCCCCCCACGGGCAACTCCCGGGCATTTGACTCATTTTTGTGCCCGGGGAGTAGGGAATTTGACATCGGTAGCTATCCTTGGGGTGGGGAATTTGACACCGTCAGGGAGGGGTGGGGGGGGGGGGGAGAATTTGAACAAGTTGTCTCGATTTCATGTTATGTACTGCGTGGTTTCCTCGATCGAAATCATGGTGGAATTGGAGCGGGGAGGTCACTACGGAGCCCTGTAAGGGCCATCAACAAACACATGTTATGAAAGACTATCGCGTTATATTGCTTTATTATCGCGCGATACCGTTTTACTATCGCGTGATGCTGTTTTATCGCACGATAAAGTGTTACTATCGCGCGATACCATTTTACTATCGCACGATACTGTTTTATTATCGCGCGATAGTGTTTTAATATCGCGCGATAAGGTGTTATTGTAAAATACGTACATTACTTTGCAAAACACCATGGCGGCGAACACGCTACGTGATAATGCTCTTCTCCTTTATATGTTTCACTTACGTCCGACAACGAATTTGGCTTTACCTGAATACTTACCGGCGATTACAAATTATATTGAAAATAACAGGGATGCATTAGTCGACTGAGTACTTTAATCTAGGCTTGAATTATATGGAAATCCTCGCTTTTCTTTTAATTTATATATAAATATAACGCCATCAAGATGAGTCTTCGCCAGCGTAAACGTGTTCTGAGAAGCAAGAATTTACGAAGGAGAAAGGACTACAGTAGTTCAGATGAAATAATTGACGCCATAGAAATGGAACTCCAGAGAAGTGGGAGCTGTCTAGGCTACAGGCAAATGCACCACTTGTTAAGGAACAAATATTCGCTGGTATTAAATTAGCAAGGAAACTGTTAGATACGCTTTGATGAAGGAGTTGAAAGATGGTAGCGAGACACAGATTAAAGCTCAGGTATTATTTTGCACCAGGGCCTTTACTTCATATGGCATTTAGATGGCTAGTATTTCTCGACTAAGGCATCCCTGTTATTTTCAATATCATTTTGAATCGCCGGTAAGTGTTCGGGTAAAGCCAAATTTGTTGTCGGAAGTAAAAGAAACATATAAAGGAGAAAAGCATTATCAAGATCACGTAGTGTGTTCGCCACCATATTGTCTAGCTAAGTAATGTACGTATTTTAAAATAACATATTATCGCGCGATATTAAACACTATCGCGTGATAATAAAACAGTATCGCGTGATAAATCGATAGTAACACTTTTAATTATCGCGCGATAGTAAAGCAGTATCGCGCGATATTCTTTCATAACATTTGTGTTTGTGGATGGCCCTTACAGGGCTCCGTAGGTCACTTTAGACGACTTCAAAAAAGACAAAATTCTGATTTTGTAAGCGACTGGCTTAAAAACAAAGGGACTCTAAAAGCTTTGTGCTGTATTTGAAGGTATTAAAATATAAATGTACATTGCTTGCGAATATTTAAACTGTCTGTTAAAAACAAAATGCGGTGTCACAACTAATACTAAGTCCCGGGGGTAGGGGCATTTGATCGCCTAATACGACGATTGGGTAGGGCATTTGAACAACATTTTTGGCCCGGGGGATGGGAATTTGAACAATCCAAACTCCAAAAAATCAAATGCCTGGGGGTTGCCCCGGGGGGTGATGTTGATGTTTCGAATTGATCGGTACATAATACGTGTAGTCCGTGTAGTATACTTCTTTCGTAATTTTCGGAGTAATACTAATTGTACTATCAGTACCCACATTAAGTCAGCTTGACTTGGTTGCATATGATTACGCCTAGCAGCTTCACGACTGTTTCAGTTTCGCGCTGGAAATTTAAATTTAGTTCACGCACGTAAAACTGAAGGCGGCCACTATCTTTCGAACTTTAGTTTTCGTTGACGCCAGTGATCTTTTCCAAAATCTATAATTACTGTAGAAATTTACTACGATCATGCATATACATGTATATGTAATAACGAGATCGATCAGAAGTGCGTATTCACTTTTCGTACTGAACGGTGATTTCTTGGAGGGTTCTTTTCCCGGGGGGCTCTTCAAGGTAAAAAGGGTATTGGTGACCGTCGGAAAACCTCGAAAAATACCCTAAAAAATACCAAACCGTGAAAAATCTCCCACCCTGAAATTTACCTCATAAAAAATACTAAATCGCCGATTTCAAACCCTAAAAAATACAATGATCACCCCTACCAGCCGAACATAGGAAACCCCCCCCCCCCCCTCCCACGGGTTATTTTCCTATGATTTGAGCCGTGATAGCCTGGTCATGTCAGCCGTTATCAATGCTATTTTGTTAAAGAATTAGTTGTAATCATAGATTAGTGAAGTGCATTCGTATTAACGTTTATGTTAGAAGAAATGAAATAGATATTGGGCTAATAGACACTATTACACTATTACACCCTAATTCTGAAATAGATATTGGAATAATAGACACTATTACACCCTAAATCTATAATAATTTGTGTCTATTTCCCCCCATCTATGAGATACAATGTTCTATACCCCTTACAGCTTGTCATGGTGTTTGTGCTCTACCTTTGCTGTGACCCATTTTACAACTACATTAGCCACTGGCACACAGTGTTTCTATCAATATTTTCAAATTCAGTATACGTGTACAAGTTCAGTTCTTACTCACCTCGCCTTATAAACCCTTGTAAAATTGTAAGAATGAGTCACTGTTTCCATGAAACTGGGACAAAACATTTTTGTCCAGTCATATTTTGTATAAACTGTCAGTGACTAATTTTGTAACAGTAATGTTAAAATTGAACTTTGCTAGAGAAGAACCAATCGTCCTAATTGTAGACACCCATTGAGTTACTCTTAATGGGATCTTCTTGTTGACTGAACAGCTGCCTTAATTAAATTGATCTTATCTTGGACATAATCAATGAACTTGGACGACTGAAAGTACTAAATCTTTCTCTGTTGTAGGCTTTTGTAGCTTAGAACTGTCACCATCATCGTCACCATCATCATCACCATCATCGTCATTGTGTATCAGACCAGATAAGAGGCCAGGATTTCATGACAAGGATAGCTTATGGATTTCATAAATGAGGTTTGGAAGGCAGATAATGCAACCAAGGCTGTTGCCATGGCCATCACACATACATGGAGGGTAAAATGTGTGCCCACATGTTAGTCGGTGTATTTCTTGTTGGCAAGTCACAATAAAGCAGTGGGTTTGGTTCATAAGAAGGCGATCTGTACCCAAGGGGAAGAGACTTAGTTACAAATTCCTTCTTAAAACTTGCCAAAGGTGCTTTGCCATATGGTCTCCCAGCTCTGTTCATGGCTCGTGGTAGTATGTGAGATTTGCCAAGGTTTACAGCGACTTGCTCAAACATACTGTACAAAGCATTCCTTCAGAGGCCAAACCTACAATGATTATCATAACTATTAATTTAATACTCCACAACATGTTTCTGATTCCTTTCTGAAGTCTTAAACTAACAATAAAAATAATTTGAATTATTTATGTACTTTGCTGGGTTGTCGGTTTCCGCTCAGTAGCTGTCAGGTTAAAAGTAGCTAACTGTTTTGCCCAAATATTCATTCATGTATGGCATTTGAATCCATTCTTGTAACCACCTGTAAAACACTGACTTTCTAACGTATCCTGGCTTATACATTTACTTTATATTTTTTGCTTTAATTTCCTTTCTCTATACTTTTTTGTTTTAATACTCTGTAGCTTATGGTACAGTGTTGGTGAATGACAAAGTCTTTCTAGCCTGCGAAACGGGCCCTCAGTGATATTTTAATGCAAAGGAAGTGATAAAATAATTTAGCCGCGCGAAAATGGAAAAAGGGGACTGGCACGAGAGAGGAGAATGACTCGCTCCGCTCGCATCACAACGAACTCGCTTTGCTTGCAAGACCTACTTTCTGGGGTCTCTTCTCAAAGCGCCTGATCTGCAGGCTAAAGTCTTTCATGTTTTGGTGGTTTACTAGATTTTGTCTCTTAGGACACTTTTCCATAAGCTTGACTTAAATAATCCAGGCTCTGCTTCAAAGAGGGCTCTGTGAAAATTTGAATTTATTTAGTATTATTAGTCATTTTTCCAAAGAGATCCTTGAAATCATTGCATGAGCTTCCTAAGGCATTGCTCGAGTTGAAATTTAGGCATTTATTGTGGCGCGCAGTGTAAACTTAAAATTACTATTTTGTGTAGGTTTTGGGATACAAACTATTAAAAATAGGTTGTCCCCATGCAGCAATGATACTTATTTGTCTCTGATGGCATAAAGGTATTCATTGTTTCTGTTGTTGTTCAATATTTCCCAAGTGGGTGCCTCATCGGCCCAAACTGTCCTTCTGTAATTTTCCAATAAGCTGGATTTTCTACCTGAAATTATTTTGTTAGCCAACATTGGATTATTTCTATCCATGTGAAGGAGTGTAGTCTGACAATTATAATTATAATTATAATTAAGGGGGGTCTGGAGTTTATTTTCTAAATAAGCACAATAACAAAATCCCCCCCCCCCAAAAAAAAAAAAGAATTCTTAAAAAGATACCACCCCCCGAATACATCCTGTACAAAACTGTAGCCCGTCCATTTTGTACCATCACAAAAAATGTACTCCCCACTTTCAACTGATTTTGAAAATTGTACCCCCCTTATTCTGAACTCCAGCCCCCCTTAGATATAATTAATGAATAGTCCCTTAGAAATAGTAAAATTATTTAATAGCTAGTATAGAATTGTCAAAATTAATTGTAAAGCAAAAGCTTTATTACTTGAAGTACTTATTTATGTTTATGCCTGTCGTTTCACAGATTAATTGGTTGCACTCTACCATAGGTGTATGTGTACTTTGACATACAGTAATTATTTTTAATAAAACCAGTTCAGGGGCGTAGTGTGTGTATACGCATGGGCGTACACTTTGAGATGAAAATTCCCTGTTTAGCCTTGTAATTTTTGTACGAGGGGCCCTCAGTTAAAACTGGACACTACTGCACTCGTGCGTACACCTTGAAAATGCCTAGCTATGCCCCTGCACTTCGGTACTATCGTATCACAAGTTATGAAGCTCTTGTTATGGTAAATAAAAGGAGTTCATTGTTGCTTTCATCACAAACCTGTACAATATTATTGTTATAGTACTTTGACGCACAGTTCAGGAACAGTTTTAATAAGCTTAAGCTTATATTAGTTGGCTAAATTGCAGTTTTTCGGATGTTTACCTTCTGTTTTTTTGCACCACCTTCATCTTCATTTACTGGTGAAGCCTCTTGGGTGCTTCTTTCTGGCATTTATTGCACCAGCGAGTTCCAGGGTTGTAGCTGGGGAGAATGTGCTCCGGCTTTGTCCAATCTTGGTGTGTGTTTGTTGGTACCTTTTAGGGGTCAAAATTAGCTTGTGCCACGCCCATTTTAGTACCTCTGGTCGAAACGAAAATTTTCTACGAACATACCCTCCCTTATATATGGGAGTCCCTCCCTCGGGATGAAGACACTGGGAATGGCCCCAAGTCGACGGAGATTTGGGGCATTTTAGCCTCTGGCTTTGGCCTTTCTTCTGTATGTTCCTCCTTGTAGTATTTGTTAATAAATTGAATTGAATCGAGAAGAGCATCGTTTTTCATTTTCCCGACGAAGTCTGCCAAAATGGCGCTTACAGAGGAATAGTGTTGAAGCTAATCTAAATAATAACTTTATTAACGTGTCTAAGGTATTTAGAAAAATAATACTAATTGGGGACACAAATTAAATAGTAAATTAAAACAAATATATCTGTGTATCTATCTATGATTAAAAAGGTAAAACTGATCGATGTACACATTCTTCTGTGACCTATTCTAACTAAGTTGTAAATACATATATCCGTATCTGTATGTCTATCTGTGAGTTAAAAACATTGACATACAGGAATGTAATAAAATCTGTGTTAAGATGATTACATTAATATAAAATATGAAGATTGACAGAGATGACAGTCCTTACAATTTTCATTTATTAGACTTGCTAAGTCCTTTTGTCTTGAATGACTTGAGATTTTCACTACCTTTGATGTCCTGATTTAGTTTAGACCAAAGATAGGGTCCCAGGTACCTCAGAGAATATTTACTATATTTGATGGTATTAAATCTAGTTATTTGGAAGTCCTCCTTGCTACGTAAATTGTATTTAGTATCGTTTTTCTTAAATAATGCTTGTATATATTTGGGACCGAGTTTATGCTTTACTTTATACATAGTAATGGCGATATCCTGAAGTCGTCTGTTGTACAAGTCAGTCAGTCCAGCTTCTTTTAATAAATCTTCATATGTAGCTGATTTATTGTTGAATACTATGCGTAGCGCACGCTCTTGTATTCTGTCCAGCTTTCTCCTGTCCGCTTTTGTGCAGAAGTGCCACACTATGTGGCAATACGTTAAGTTCGGTAAGATGGCTGCGTTGTACAAATGTAGTTTAGCCTTGCTAGGAATCAGATTCTTCGAGCGCGAGAGAACCCCTACTTTCCTACTTGCCTTTGTACATATCCCCTGTATATGTGAGTTTTAAAGTTTAGTAGACTGTCTATAGTGACACCCAGTAATTTGAGCTTTTCGCAGGGTGTTATACCGTTTCCATCTAGTTGAACATTCATTAGTTGGCTTTGTTTCTTATGTGAGAGTACCAAGGCATACTATTTATCTCTATTGCCTTGAAGAAAGTTTTCCTTGTACAAGTTAGATACCAAAGCAACATTGGCGTTAAGCGTTTCCTCCACTCTTCCCATAGATTTGTCTGCCGCATATAACTGGTCGTCATCTGCGTACATCGAGAAGTTTGTCTTTCATAAAATATGTCAAGTCGTTTTGGTATAAGTTCTATAACAACGGCTGGAAAGAAGAACCTGTGGACATCCCCTTCCATTGTTCTTCCAGTCACTTACTACCGATCCTAGCCTAACTCTGTTTTGTCGTCCGTGAAAATAGGATCTCATGAGGCTAAGAAAGTTGCTAGAGAAACCATATGCAGATATTTTTCTTAGCAGAAGTGCCTGATGTAGGGAGTCAAAAGCTTTTGACATGTCGGTTGATAATACACCAACATCTTCCTTCTGGTCCAGTGATTGTTTCCATGCCTCAACTGTGTAACTTCCGATAGGCCGTTAGGTACTGTGAAAGATTTGCATTATAGTGGTTGTTAATTTGCTCGCTGATTAGTCGTTCGTATACTTTGTCCACTGTGATCAAGACGGTCACAGGTCTATAGTTCTTCTTATCTAGCTGATCATCCTTTTTGAAGATAGGGATCCACTCTCCCTTTTTCCATGCAGTTGGCCATTGACTGAGCTGTATACCTTTATTATACAGCTCCGTCAAGGAGTGAGCGACTCCGTTTGCTGCTAATTTGATTACTTTCGGTGATAACGAGTTCCATCCTGATGCTTTGTTATTCTTTAACTGTTCCAGTGCTTTCTGTACTTCATCGATATGTATTCGTCTAAATTGGAATTGTTGGCGTTTCCCTTCCATTGTTTTATTTATCGCGCTCACGCTTGCATGGCTCTCAAACTTATTTTCAGTCATGTCCTTTATGTTTCCTTCCCCAATTTCGTCTGCGATAGTAGAACAATATTGAGCCATATGTTCTGCTACTTCCTTTTGGTCATGTTCTATGTAGTTGTCATCGTTTATTTTGATGTTAATATTCCTGTCTGATGAATTACTCTTATCTTTCCCTAAGAATGGCTTAAAGGTGTTGTAAAAATTTCTTGGGTTAGGTTAGGGTTAGGCTGATTTTTTTTACCAGTACTCTTTTATAGCTTTGCGTCTGTAATATGTTGCTATATTCCTCCATTTAGTTTTCATTTCCCAGTTCTCCTCCGACCTATTCCTTGCAAACGTTTTTGCGTACTTTCTTTTTTCTTTGATTGCATTTTCCCATCTTTTGTCATATATGGCACGTCGGTGGATCTTACTTTCATTTGTCTCAGTAACATGTGGTCATCTAAGATCATCTTAAAAAATGATTCCCAGTACCAGTATTTATCATCAATATCATCAAACATATGTTCGACATGCCATGGGGCCATCGTGAGGTCTTCATTAAGCTTTTCAACGTCTATGTTTTTTGTACTCCTGAATGTGATGATTTTACTCATGTCGGTGAACCTTTTCTTTCATAAGGCCGTATATTAAATTATGATCACTGATTTCGGGATTTAATACCCCACATTGTTTAAATAAATTAGGCTTATTGGTAAGTATGATATCAAGTAAGGTTGCCGTTGAACTCGTAATCCTGGTCGGTTCCTTGATTAGGCACTTTTTCGAGATCTTTCAGAATTTTCCCTTCTTTCTGTTCCAGTTTTAACCTGTCAAGATTTAATTCGACCATGAGGATTACTGTCTGTTTTTCCAGTGAAGCCCACATGCACAATGCATGTAGCTCATCTTCTAATCTGCGGTAGTAATTAGCGCCACTTGCTTTAGGTGGTCTGTAAATACCCTACTCCAGAGAGTAGAATTTGTTGACAAGCACTTGAGTTTGGGTAGTACAAACACGGGCGTTTGGCTCTTTCATTTTGGATCGGCGGAATATGTTAATGCGAGTGTTGTTATTGTAGTGAGGGGCTCCCACAACACCAATAGTGTTAGTTTGCGAATTCCAAAATTCTTTGCTGACGTATGAAGTGGTGTAGTTCTCATTTAGCATTTCGCTGTCTATTGTGGGTACCGACAGGAAGGTGAATTTAGCATCAGTGAATGTCGACTGATAAACTTGAAGTTTCTCTTGTCTACTTTGGTGTTTGTCTCCAAAACTTTGACGGCGTTGATTGAAAATGAACATCTTCGATGTGACAGATTTATTTGTCACGCAGAATCTTCCCTCTCGATACTTTGAAGTCAAATCCGTTCTTGATCTGTATTTCTCCCCATACTCAAAATGAAGTGCACTTTGCCTTCCAAAAGCGCTTATCATCAATGGTTGTTTAGAGAGACTTTGACTAGAGTTTGTTGTACTATTTGTGCAACGTAGGAGCCAAAAATAAATGAAAATTACAGAGGCCAGAACAACGCGTCTGGTCCCCACCTCAACAAAGGCCGTCACCGTAAAATATTGGATTTCCGTCTGCCGTCTTTACTTTCTTGAGAAACGGACTGGAGGACGTCTGCTCAGTCTTGCTGAAGTTCTCCTTCATCTGGACGTGTTTTGACGTGATTTTCTTTCTTTCTTTCGAAATTGTGTTTGAAAGTTCGTTTATGAAGTCCCATATTGCGTTTGACTAAAATTTGTATACAACCTTTGAATTAGAAGTCCAAGAAACTTCTCCTTCTTCAAAGCTGGCCGAAAGGAAAACTGACTGGCAGCGTGCCAGCGATACGAGGTACAAGAACTGCTTGGCCGAGATTGGTTCAAAGAATGACAGCACACATGCACTGACAAATATGGTTGGTTACCAGGGAGCTGGTGCGCAATGGAGGGGAACCAAGAACTTTGACCGGGAAGCTGTTTCCCACCTCCATTCAACTTGTACTATATACACAACGGGCTGCGGTTGGTCATTAACTACAATTTATGCAACCAAAAATTTGCTACTGTAAGTGGTTAGTTGTTTTAAGTTAGTTGGAACAGATTCCCAAAGTTTTGAAGCTGTGTATTTAATGGTACATTTCCCACAGTTTGTTCGGATCTTTGTTCGATAAAAGTTAGTTTTGGCTGAATGTCTAGTATTGTAGTTGTGGACATTTGATATTGGTATAAGGTAGTCATGAAATACAGAAGGGGTGCTGGAGGGGTTATTTAACAATTTATTGGCAAATTCAAGGATTTTAAAATAGCTGCTTGCTGATTCCATATTGTTTGCGAAAATAATTCTGCGAATGCATTTGTTTTGCTAAGAACGGAGTTTGGTTAAATTAGTTGTATATGTATTACCCCAGCTCATACATGCACACTATGCATATCTCGTGCGGTCACAACACGAAAAAGAGGCCGGTAGGTCCTCTGGAATGTTAAAGTTGAAATACTAACAGGAGGTGTGAAACGTGTTGAACATGATTGTTTAGTTGAAAAATGTTGCTAATCTGTCCTCATTTATCCTTTATTTTTCTTTATAGTACAACCAGCCAGGTGCATAGCAAATTATCGGCATTGTTTCACTGAACATTCGTTCAGTGCATTTCACAATCTCCCGGGCGCTTCAATTTCAATATTCCAGAGGACCTACCGGCCTCGTTGACATGCTAGTTACCAGGACTTATGCATACGGTCTATAACACCATAGTTGAGGTAGGGGTAGATAACGGTATAATAAAGCTGCTTGAGCATGTGTATATCTAGATAATATCGCAGTTTATAAAAAAATCCTTTGTTTTGGGCTATTTTATTGTTGACATGAGCAATTTGGCTTTTCCAGTTAAGATGTTCTTCAAGGTATATGTCAAGGTATTCAATAGAACATTTACGTTCAATATTTCGAATGTTAACATTGGTCTGCTTTTTTCTAGGCGAAGTTATCAACATAAAATTAGTTTTCTTTATATTAACAGATCATATATTTACAGCACAGTAATCACTTTATATGTATACTGACGACACTACGATCTTTTGTGTCAGCGATACAATAGAAAAGGCTATAGCGCAGCTAAACAAGGCCCTTCAAGAACTGTACTCATGGTGTCTTAATAACAAATTAACACCACACCCAGGTAAAAGTGAGGCGATGCTGTTCAGCAGGGGGACCTTTGTTGGTTCAGCCCCTCCAGTGTTCTTGGAGAACTCAACCCTTAAGTGGGTTACGGAAACGCGTCTGCTAGGAATGACTGTGGACCATAAAATGAGTTGGGTACCACATTCATTAGATCTTAAGAAGAGTTTTGCCACAAAATTAAACTTATTAAAACGTTCTACGTTTTTATCTAAGAGAATTCTACAGGATTTCTATTTTAAGGTCATTTTGCCTTCTGTAAAATATGGCATAATCTTGTGGGGCGCGTGTTGTAATAAGGAAGTTCTTAACTCTATAGAAAGGATGCATTGTAGAGCGGCTAGGATTATATTTAATTTACCAAAGGACATGCCTTCTACTGATGTTTTAGGGCACGCCCAATGGTCCACTCTTTTCTTTCAATATAAATTAGATATCTTTAAACTGTTTTAAAAGGCTTACGATGAACGTCTACCGAATATTTTAATTAAGGCGATTGTATTGAAACGGAAAAAGGGTTATGGGGTTAACCTCGATTTAACACTAGATACATGAAGGATTCATTAACATATCGAGGTGCGGTGCTATGGAACACTATCTGTAGAGACTATGACGTTAAAAGTACTGGTCTTAAAGAAACAATATCCCGTCTTAGCTGCTCGAAATCATTTGGGAATTTTAGTTTTGATATCACTTCAGCTACTACTACAAACTTTAGAGTTGAAGGATTTATATATTACTCACTTTAGAGATCAAATATAAAAGTTTTGTTACTTATTATTAATTATATAGATTGTAAATTATACACAAATATTTTATTAATCTGAGCTTTGAGCAGGCGTTGGGCTTTTCATGGGGTGGGCGCCGTTAGGACACAAGATAGCGAGGTCGCTTCTTCCACCGCCTTTTGTTTGGACGGTGTTCGTCGCGTGGGGAGTCTGGCGTTGGCCCTAAGCATTATTGATATTGATATTGATATTGATATTGATATTGATATTGATATTGATATTGATATTGATATTGATATTGATATTGATATTGATATTGATATTGATATTGATATTGATATTGATATTGATATTGATATTGATATTGATTTTGATATTGTAAATAGTATATATATGTATATACATACGTCTCAATTTGATAGTGTTTTTATTTAATTTTATATACATTTCTTTTACACGACCCCACAAGCTTTCAGCTTTAATATTAATCGTGTTTAAATAAAGGTTATCTATCTATCTATCTTTTGAGTTCATTATTCATAACAAGTTCAAGTTCCTTGGGGTCTTTACTTGCATAAAAGATGTTGGCATCATCTGCAAACATGCGAAAGGAGTGAACTGATGAAGAATTAACCATGTCATTTATGTAAACTAAAAATAGAAGTGGTCCTAGTGTTGATTCCTGGCGAATTCCACAGGATATTTGAAGGAGACTAGATTGATCATTACCAATTTGCACGAACTGTAGTCTCTTGGCTAGGTAACTTTTAAAATACTCAAACGGTTTACCGGTATTCCGTATTTATATATAATTTGGCTAGAAGTATTTTATGGTTAACTGTATCAAAAGCTTTGGAGAAATCAAGGAAGAGACCGCATGTGATTAACTTGTTATCAATTGAAGTTTTTAAATTGTCAGTTATTTCTAAAATAGCTTGTTCAGTTGAGTGCCCTCTTCTGAAGCCAGAAAAAATTAGCTGATCATAAATAATTATTTCTAGTGTCTTACTAAAGGGTGATAGTGTTGCTATTGGCCTATAGTTGTTACGGTCTGTTATTGTTCCATTTCTATAGACTGGTGTTACTCTGGATATCTAGCATTAGGGACTATGCCTGTAGAAATTGACTGGTTGAAAATAGAGGCAAACGGTACCGATAATGAACTACTAGACATTTTTATCATTTCGTTTGGAATACCTAAGGAAGATTTGTTCACATTTAATTCGGAGAATAGTTGACAAACATGTTTCTCATAGACAGGTGATAAGTAAAAACTTGATAGTGGGGAATTATTTATGTATTTAGTTGGATCATCATTGGTATTTTCAATTAAATTAGCTAAACTTGGACCTACATTCACGAAGTGTTGATTAAACTGCTCTGCAATGTCAGATTGCTTAGTGTATATGTTACAGGTCAAATTTAGTTTCAGATCAAATTTATTTTAACCTAGGTCATTTTATTTTCAACCTAGGTCAAATTGAATCAATTTAGGTCAAATCAAACTCAACCTTTCAAACTTCCTAAACAAGTAATGTATTTTTCGCTGGTATGTGAAGTAATTAGAGTGCTTATTACTTTTCAGCAACAACTGTTAGCCCCACTGGGAGACATTATTTACATGCATGCGCAGTTGCCTCATTGTGTTTACAGATATAAGTAGAAGGTACAAGTACGCCCTTTTCACTCTCTCACTCGTGGTTCCATACAGCGGCGGTCAAGGTGTACAGAGAATCGAGTCCATGTCAGACGACGGCGGAGAACGTAGCGCGGAGGCCAGTATTCCTGCTGAACGAGCATTTAGGCAGTCAGCCAAGCAAGGCACTTCAGGAACTCCTAGGCAAAGCGGCGGGGTTGATGTAAACCAAGTGTTTACCCTGTTCAAGAATTACTTGAAAAAAAAATTGAAGAGAAAGGAAAAGAGATCGAGTTGAAGAACAAAATCGACAAACAAGACGTGCAGCTAAAGTTTAAAGGAAACCAGAAGCAGTACGAGTTGAATGCCAAAATTGAAACTATCATCGAGAACATAGAAAAGGAGAATCAGCAGGACAGCCAAAACCAGCGCATCAAGAAGCTTGTCAATTCACTGCTACTCTACTAAGGGTGTTAAAATAACTCTAGTGTGGAGTAACTTTTTTGGAGTTAGTTTCACTCCAGTAAAGGAGTTCATTTAACTCCCATATGGAAATGGGATTTACTATACTCTCTATTGGAGCCAATTTAACTCCCTAGGAAGAGTTATTGCAATGCTTGAACATTTAACTCCAAGTTAGGAGTTGGTTTTACTCTTGTCATTTCAGAGATAGAGTTGAAATTATTCCCAGTTTGGAGTAAAATTTAAGGAGTTAAAATCACTCAACCGAAGTAGTTGAATTAACTCTACCTTGGAGTTAACTAAAAGCTCTTTGAAACCCCATAAGCATGAAGTCAAGTGTTCTGAGTTGATTCCTATTGGTAGACCACAACGAGTGGGTAAAACGTAAAGTTCGGAAATTTTCTCAGATACGGCGAACTATTTAAATAGTCTCTACTTTGTGAGGAAATTAGCATGTAAATTGCTTATGCATTAATAAATGAAAAATATACTATAGTACAAAATAATATTATGAAAATAGTCCGGTCTATTCCGCAGGGGTCCGCAGTTGTTCCGCAGTTGTTCCGCGAGTACAACCGCGTCTCCTGATACACTAGTAGAGACTGGTAACTATAGTGAGGTACAGTAAATCGGTCAGCGGCAACGCTATGACGCATGCTCATGAGTTATATCACAGGCAGCCCATACTCGACATATATTTCCCGCTTTTTGGGTTACCTGTGGTATGTTTCATAAGCGATCTCGGAAGAGTTTATATAATTGCTCCTTGTGAATTCTCTTTTTCGATTCCTACGAAATAAATCTTCAATAATAAAAGATTGATACTTAATGAAGTTGTGTGAGTGATTTGGGGCGATTTTGGGACTTCTAAAGCAATTTATTAGGCCTCGAAATTTTGACGGTTGGCCGCGTGTCTACCTCAAAGACATAAATATACACAAGGTATGCAACTTCGAGGCGCTTTTCACCGATGTGACCTCACTCGCCGCCGAAATTCGACAACAAATTCAAATCGATTTCGCCTCTGCTTTCGGCACACAAATCCAGAGATGTGTAAGCACTTCTCGTCCACATTTCAGGCCAAACGACGTGAAAACGGCCTGGAAAATTAATTTCGAATTCAAAATATTTCTCTCGGTATACGATCTGCAGATTCATCGGTCCACAATTCAGCGGTAGACATCGCAGGCGGTGCTTTCAAGATGCGTGGGCATGGCAACTGAAACATTTTGAAAATACCCCACCCACTAAGAAGAGTTGTCATGTACTTCAAGCAGAACGGAGGTGCATAACAATTTTCTTATATCTATATCCACAGTTGGTTCATCCTGGCAGTAGTTGTCTGCCTGAGCGATTCAGGGATGTAGAACCTTTTTTTTCTAGAGCTCCAGCAAGTACCAAAATATGATTGATTTCAAGTTAGTTCTATATTCCCAGTTGGTTCATCCAGCGGGTTAAGTCCTGGCAGCTTAGTCTGCCTGAGCGCTTCAGGGATATATAACTGATTTTTTTCTTGCGCTCCGGCAAGTTTTCCGAAATAAGATTTACTTCAAGTAATAGGCAGTACTGAGAAAAGCCCGCTGAAAGCTGTCATAGTTAAAGAATTAGAGAGTGCAAGCTGCATCTAATTGATAGAAATGTAGAGAGTTTACTGGGCATCAGTTGGGGGTAATATGGTTACTCATTATGGTCAGCCAGGTCTCAGATGTATCAAATTCAGACTTGTTATTGGTACTGTTGTAGAGTGACGTATAATTCTGTCAAGACCTTTGAGCTGGGTATATTTAGCAAAGTGACCATAACACACGAGAGTTGAATATTACCAAAGCAGAGTGACTGTATCAATTATATCATACTCTAAAAATAGTGCCATTATATAGTCAGCGCTCGAAATTAAAAACAACATATTAGTCACCATTTTAGCAATGTCCAGACTCCAACTTCTGTAAACACAAAACTAATTCACTGCTCTATTTTTTTTTGTAGGATGAGGAACCATTAATCAATCAATTTATTGGGGATACCAATTCAAGCTCCTGGGTCACTTGGCTCTAGGGACTTCAGTCTTGATCCCTTGCAGTAGAAGGGTTGACACTTAACACATTATGTCCAAGAAGCTGTTTTGTTAATTCAGTAGGTTTCCTTGTACATGTAGCATAATGGATCCCTCATAGGGCTTGGTTATGCAAAAGGAGATTGACCCTAGTGCTAGGGTCTGCAGTATTGTTGATATATGCAAAATAGTATGGAGGCATATAGGTAATGTTGACACCCAATTCAGATCATGTGATGTAAACATATGCTACTCTGAGGAATTATTCCTTTTTCATTCTAATCATAATGCAGTCATGCCTATCTGAATAAAATTAATTTTGAAAGAGTCAATTCTCCAGAGTAAAACTTGCCTTGGTTACTAATTTTTGCTTGCTCTTTCATTTCTGGCATCCATATATTGTTCTATTTAGGCTCCCTTTACACCAAAATTGTATATCATAGTTGTCATTAAACACAAAAAATAACACAGTGAAGACTGGGTTCGAGAGGCATGGCGTACGGACGCGTGCTATAAACGCTCTCGATATTTTTTCTCCACGAGAAGAAATTTATAGAGTTATACGAAACCTATCCTTGTGTGAAATATGTCTTTAAATATATCAGCTAAGTCGACTATTTCTCCGAAAGAAAAGTCGTCTTTTAGTCGAAGAAAAAGGGACGAACTTAGCAGCAGCGACTCAGCGAGCTCGCCTATATTGTCAAGAGATGTGAAATTTCAAAGAATAGAGTCTAATGGCGGAGCTACAGAAGAAGTGTTCGAGGTGGTCAAGGGTTCAGCAGAGGGAAACTTTGAGTATATATATGGAGTATCTTAAAGGATATTAAAAGTAATACCGACCGGTTGTTGGAGGATAACAAGGTGATGAAAACGGAATTGAAGACGATGAAAACGGAGTTTCAAGACTTAAAGAATTCTTTAGAGTTTTATATTGCTGAAGTGGATTTACTCAAGAACGATAATTCCACGCTGAAGCAGACGGTCAAGGCGTTGGAAAATGAAGCGAGAGAGTTTAAGCAAGATTTGAAGGAAGTTACTGACGACCTCGACGATACCGCCGATAAACTGGAAAATTTAGAGCAATATACAAGGAAATTTAATCTCGAATTTCATGGTATCCCTGAGGGTCGCGAATCAACCGAACGCCTTATTTTAAAGATTGCTGAAGCAGTGGAAGTGGACCTTACGGAAGACGATATTGACATTTCTCATCGAATGTCCGTTAGGATAAAGGCAAAGAAGCAACCAAGACCAATTATTGCTAGGTTCAGTAATTACAAGGCTAAGCAGAAAATGTATCGAGCAAGACGCGAATTAAGGAAGTTTGGCCACGGCGAAATCTTTCCAGATGCTGGTCCTTTATTCATTAATGAAAACCTAACAGCAGTTAAAAGGAAGCTCTTCAAAGATGCAAGAAAATTTAAGTCAGATAATAAACTCCAGGGGTGTTGGACCATCGATGGAAACGTTTTCATGCGGAAAACCGAGGAGTCGCGCCCTATCAAGATCAAGGATATTGAAGATTTAGATAAGTTACTGTAACTTATTTAATAGTAATACCAATAAGTTTAAATGTTTATTTACTCTATTAGCTATTTACGGAAGTTTAATTTTAAATTTGCAGTAAGATTCAGAATTAATTCTCGCTGTGAGATAATTGTCCATCTATTTCACCAGTCAGGTTCAATCTACATGATTTTAGATAATTGCATAAATGTGCATGTAGGTATGTGTTTGTTTATTTTTTTTATTTTATTTCTGTTTGTTTACTCGAGCCAAATTTACCATCTTTATATTTTGATCTTTAGGTTTTCCTGTATAAATGGATGAATTTGATTTTTCTTTACTATCTTTAAATGTTCGGGGTTTGAGAGAATATACAAAGTGTAGAAAAAAATTAAATTGGATTACGAAACACAAGGGTGAGAAAGGAATCACGTTTTTACAAGAAACACATAGTACTAACGATGTATCAGTTGAATGGTCCCATAGAACAAGAGCAAAGTTAGTGATGGCCCACGGGACTTCGAAAAGTAGGGGCACTGCGATTGTTTTTGGAGCAAAATTGGATTATGAAATATCCCAAGAAATATTAGATGCAGGAGGGAGATATGTGATAGTATTGTGTGAAATTCAAGGTTCTAATTTTTTATTAGTTAACTCGTATGCTCCCAATGTGGAAAAAAATCAAGTTGAATTTTTTAATGAGATCTTGATTAGAATTAACGAAATTGAGTACCCAGTTGAAACTAATATTATCTGGGGAGGTGATTTCAACTTCTGTTTTGATTTAGACCTTGAATCATCCGGCGGTAATCCAATTCCTAAGGTAAAGTCCATCGAGACAATGGAAACAATCATGCTTGAACTAGATTTATGTGACATATGGAGAATTCGGAGTCCCGCTTTGAAAAGGTTCACATGGAGGGGTAAAGGACAAGGTACACGTAGTAGCAGCCAACGTATACATCGTAGATTAGATTATTTTCTAGTTTCAAATGAATTGCAACCTTCTATTGATAACTGTGATGTAATTCCAGCCCCTAATACAGATCATTCGGCCATTACTTTAAAATTATTAAAAGTTAAAGAGGGTAAAAGGGGTCCCTCGTTTTGGAAATTTAATAATTCATTGATAGAAAACAAAGAATATATAAAAGAATTGAAATTGGTAATAAATGATTCGAAGAAGGCTTTGAATGAAGAGGGCATCTTTGATCCACAGTTACGGTGGGAACTGATTAAATATGAGGTACGTAAATTTACAATTAAGTTTTCTAAACATCTGGCTAAACAAAAACGGAGCGTATACAGTAATATTGAGAACAAAATCACTCAGATTGAGAATACGGAAGGTTGGGAAAATGATGAAAGTAAATTAACGGAACATGATAAGCTAACAAAGGAGTTAGAAGAGTTAAGTAACTATGTAATCGACGGTGTTATAGTACGATCCAAGGCAACCTGGCATGAATTAGGAGAAAAAAATACTAGATATTTCTTGACACTAGAAAAAAGAAACAAATCTAAAACACATGTTAGGAAACTCGTTGACGTTGGTAACAATGAAATTGTACAGCCACGCGAAGTACTTAAAGAAATCAGGAAGCACTTTAGTCAACAGTTTAAATTCAAATCAGGGAAGACAGAGTCTGAGTGTCTAGAATTTCTTAGTAAAATTAATATTCCCAAATTGTCAGAGGAAGAAAGAATGGCATGTGAAGGGAGGATGACTGTTAATGAATGTTTTAATAGTCTTAAGGCAATGGGGTCCTCCAAAACACCAGGAAACGATGGTTTAACAAAATAATTTTATTTAAGTATATGGCATGATATCAAGGAAGATTTGGTCAACTGCTTAAATGATAGTTAAAAAAAAGGTTCATTAACAACTTCACAGAAACAAATAATAATTACATTATTGGAAAAGCCAGGTAAAGATAATAGATTCATAGATTCATGGCGTCCAATTAGTTTAATAAATGTGGATGTTAAAATATGTAGTAAGGTTCTTAGTAAGAGGTTATCTCATATCCTTCCTGGTATAATTCATCATGACCAGACAGCTTTTGTTAAAGGGCGAGTAATAGATGAACCAATTAGAATAATTGAGGATATAATGTTTTACGCAAAGAAAAATTGTCTCCCCTTGATCATGTTTGCAGCAGATTTTGAAAAAGCCTTTGATTCGATAGAGCATCCTTTTATATTTGCAGTTTTGAAAAGTTATGGTTTTGGTGAGGGATTTATAAAATGGATACAAGTTCTTTTAGAGGATAATCAAGCGTGTGTTTCAAATAATGGTGCAGCTACTGACTTGTTCGCAATTAAAAGAGGTACAAAACAGGGAGATCTTATCTCTCCATATATCTTTATTTGAGTTTTAGAAATAATGGCTTTGATGATAAGAAATTGTAAAGAAATACAGGGAGTGGAATTAGAAGGTAATGTTCGGAAGTTTGTAATATTTGCCGATGATACAACTTTCTTTTTAAGAAATACTACCTCGCTAGAGAAAACGTTAGAAATGTTAGATCTATTTAGAGTGTTTTCATCTTTAAAGATAAATGTAAAAAAATCGGAAATAGGATGGATAGGGAAAGAAATTGTGGAAGAGGGAAAGTTTAAGGATTTTAAATGGGTAGATTTTGAGAAACAAGGAGTTAAAATATTAGGTATTTATTTTACTTACAACAAGGTATTACATTATAACAATAATTTCCAGCGTATATTAACTAACTTAAGAACAATTTTATCTATGTGGCGGAGTAGACCCTTAACATTATATGGTAGAATTCAGGTAGTTCGTTCATTAGCAATATCCAAGTTATTATACATATGTTCGAAAATAGATGTGAAAGATGAGTTTATCAAATTAGTTGATTGTGAATTGAAAATTTTTATATGGAATGGTAAAAAACCTAAAATAAAGCATCAAACGTTGATAGGCGACTATGAATTAGGGGGTTTAAAAGCACCTGATTTTGAATCAATTGTTAAAGCGAATCGTCTAAAATGGGCTACAGCGCTGTTAAGTATAAAACAAGAGGCATGGAAATTCTTGCCCTTAATATTTTAAAATCAAATTGGGGGTATATTAGCAATAGATCAAAATTTTGAAAAAGAACGAATTCCAAAGTATCTCCCTGATTTTTACAAAAGTGTATTAAGATGTTGGGCGGAGTTTGCTAGGGTAGAAGTAATAGATATTTCTGATATTTTGCAACAATCTTTATGGAATAATAGATATATTAAAATTGATAATAAATCAGTCTTTTTTAAGACTTTTTCGCAACTCAATATTAATAGAATAGTAGACCTATTGAATGAATCTGGTGAATTTAAATGGGAAATGGTAGAGAGGAAAGGCCTCCAAGCTAAGGATTTCTTTCATTGGGCAGGTTTAGTACACTCCATACCAAGAAAATGGAAAGAAGTAGTCAAAAATATAGGTATAATGGAGGGTACTATAGATATAGGAAAAAAATACTTAAAACTTGGGCAAAAGTCGTTTGATATAGAAAATGTTGAGAACTCAAAAGAAATTTACAAATGTTTAATTGGTGCGAAGTTTAAGTCACCTACCTCCCAAATAAATATTATAAATCGATTAAAGCCTGAGAGCCCATTAAGTTGGGAAGAGATTTATAGGCGTATATATTCAACAACGATTGATTCTTATTCACGATATTTTCAATATAGAATTTTGAACAACTGCCTTTATCTTAATTTCGATTTATTTCGTTTTAAATTAATTGAGTGTTCACGTTGCTCTTTTTGTTTAATTAACCAAGAAACAATAGATCATTTATTTGTAGAATGTATAGAGGCCAAAAAATTATATTTTGAATTACGAACTTGGTTAGGAAAGCACGATATAAATCTACCACCATCGAATCTTGTAAATATCATATTAGGGGTAAACGAACAGCCACAAAACTTTATTATCTTAATGTATAAATTAGCTTTATATAAAGCAAGAGAGAAAAGAAAAATCCCTACATTAGCTCTATTTATAAACTCTTTAGTGTATTTTGAGAAAATTGAATCCAACGTAGCAAAATCAAGGAACAAAACCCTGGAACACCTTAAGAAATGGGAAAAACTGTTAATTGCAATTAGACATTTTTCTGAATAGGAATAGCTGGCTTAGAGTATTTTCTTTTCTCTTTTTTTTTGTTTTTTTTTCCTTTGTCTCTTTGTTGTATAAATTTTGTGTAATGTAATTTAGTAATTAGAAATGTTTACAATAAAAAATAAAATAAAAATAAATAAAAAAAACACAGTAATGGTTTTAAAACTCTACGTATAGTTTTAATCAATAGAAACATGCACACATGTAAGTGAGTTATCATAATGTTACAATTGCCAGACAGTGAAATGCTCCTATTTCTATAAATAAGTTAAATATATTCATTTACAAACTGTACATGTACATGTAGTTTGAATTATATACAATACACATATGTAATCCATTTCAAAATTGTCGTATTCTACTAGTTTAAGAGTCTTGATGATTTCGATAAATAAAATAAATTAGTCTGACTATTTACTAACTATAAAGGTAATGTTGCCTAAATTAGAGGGTATGACTGCAGCTCTAAAAACCTCAGTTGCATTTTATTGGATCCCCTTTGGGCCACACTATAAAAAACGTTATTGTTTAGCGAATCAAAATTACAGTTGAGATGCAGTAGCAAAAACTGCATCTCATGGAAAAGGTAGGAATTCCATCACTTTAACTGGACTTCAGTAACTTTTGAGATGAATTTTTTTAGAGATCTGTTGCTTAGCGAATCATGTTATCAGGCCATACATGTATCTTAGGCTGACACTAGAAAATATTCACAGTAAGAGAAACACGAAATACCTAGAACAGGGCTTTCAAAATCAGAGCAGGTGGTCAACATACATGTAGAAAGTTGGCTGCCATGTCAGCAAGGGTATTAATGTATAGATGATCAGCAGATTCAAAATTCAAGTCTGACAACAAATAGCTGCTGATTTGCCACAAAGAAGCTGCCAGAGTCCCAATGGGAGTCAGGTTATTTTGAATGCCCTGCTAGGAATTCCAAGCCCTTGCTTATTGTAGAAAAGCTGGAAATTCCTAGAGAATCTTAAAAATAGTCTTTGAACTCCTTGGAATTTCAGGCAATTACATTGAATCTAAAATTTTTAAAAAACTTGACTTTGCCATCCATATTAGAACCAAATGTAAAAACGAGTTATTATCATAGATCTGTAGAACTTTAAAGGGAGCCTTTGCTGAAAAAACAATATTTGCTCCAATGCTCCTTATGGATGCCTAAATCTGTTATGGTGTTTGCCGTTAAACTCATTTGAATTTTCCGCACGCTGCTATCTTGAATCATATATCACAGTGTTGCAAATACTCTTTTGTTGTGTAACAACAGGGGCAACACTGTGAATTCATAAAATCTAAGATGGCCACATTAATAAACTCAAATTAGTTTTACGGCAGAAGAATTGGTCCATAAGTGATATCTAGTGCACAATTTGCAGGCAGGGCTTGACATTAACTTTTTTTTTCCAAGACACAGCTGGTGGCTAAACAAAAAATATTTGGTCACGAAATCATAATTTTTGGTAGCGAAAATCAAAGCATGTGTTGATACAAGATGCTTCTTCTAGAGAAAGCGTTCAATCAATGTTGCACCCACACTACTTTTTGCAGAGAACCCGGAAAAACAAAAAATTATGGTGCCTAGCCGAACATGGCAATCAATTACAAGCCAATTGGAACTTCGTTTGGGACAATATTTTTTATAGGAAACTGGTTATGGAGTTGCAGTCGCAGTCTATATATTTTTTTATTAGAAATACATTGTACCAATGAATAAGGGTTAAAAGGGTAAGTCGCCAGCTTGCAACCAGTTTTGAAAGTTTGGTCACCAGGGCAAAAATCTTAGTTACATTGGCAACCAGTAGGTCAAAATGTTGAGCCCTGGCAGGACAGTTACAATGTACACAGCAACAGATGTAGAAATACACAGGGAATAATTATTTGAGAGAACATTGTTTTTCAACCGAGGTTCCCTTTAAACATTTAGCCACTATGAGTTTTTAAATCTGACTATATGTACATTGCATATTCTTAAAATAATTATATGCTGAAACTGCTGTCAGAAATACATGTATAATAAAACTGATTTATAATACATGTACCTGCATCAGTACAGACTTCCAATTATGGTTTTATATGAAAAATAATATTTATAATAAAGGTTAGAGTTTAAAGGGGCTGTGTCATGGTATTCATGAGTGGCTTTTGTAATGATTTCCTTAACGATCTCCTGACAGGTTTGTAGCATGAAAGAATTAAATTGGAGCAAGAATTTCAGGAAAAAAGGAAGTTGACTTCAAACATGGACAATTTTTGCAAAAAATATTAGATTTTGGACAAAATCTAAAAACCACTGAATGTGCTTGGAAAAATGTTGCAGTCTTGGCTGCACAAGGCTGCACACAGTTATTTTCAGCAAATTTTAAATGAACTAAGGAACCTTGTGCATATGTGGAGTGGTTAAAATGAAAGCAAAAATGACCAACAAATTGTATGCAAAAAGAATGACTGTATACACAGGTGTTAAGGTGATGTTACACGAGACGATTTTTAGCGACGATTTTTCGCGCAACAATAAAAAGTCAACATCGTGTAACATGGCGCTCTGGACGATTTTTAACGCAATCTTCGTTGCGGCAACATGTTGCAAGTTTTGAATTACCTTCAAAAACCTGCAACATTGTTGCCCGAATTTTGTTGGGGTTGCTTCGTGTAATACCCTCGCCGTTGCCTTTTCGCGCAACGTCGTCCCAGAAACCTGTTCGCTACGCCCACGGAAACGAGGCTACATCAACAAACAAAAGACTCCACTCGTCAGCCATGTTTCTAAACAAGGGTGGCGGAGTAGGAGCCTAGGTGCTAGCTAGATGTTGTGCTAAAAATCGTCCCGTGTATAAACATACCCGTTGCCGCAACAATGTTGCGCTAAAAGTTGTCTTGTGTAACATGCATTAAAAATCGTCGGGAAAAATCGTCGGGAAAAATCGTCGGGAAAAATCGTCTCGTGTAACATCACCTTTACACCTTAACAAAGCTTAGGATTTAGGCAAAAACTAACAGAGATAATAATTGAATGTTCCATGCCATTCTAACTTTTTAACTTTTAGTTTATTTAGCTATAGGTTTTATAAGCTATACAGTTTTAAATACAAATGATTCTGATCTTCACTCACTACTTGGCAGTCCACTTTTCCTTGATTAGCTTTCATTGTTGGTGATGATTTAAAGAATTAACTCTTTAGCCCCAACATTTGGAGTCTGATCAAAATTTATCCAAATGTATAGAGAAAAGAAGAATTTGGATGTGACTTTAGGGGCTGAAAGGGTTAAAAACTTTGTTCATGCATCTTTAATCCTAAGCCAGCCTGTAAAAACAATTAACCAAAATAAGAATTACAATTTTAGATGAGTTCTGTACGGTGGCCCAGAAGGGTCAAACACAAATAAATATTCTAAAGCACAAATAAATGTACTCGAAGCACATAATAATATTCTGAAGCACAAATAAATGTACTCGAAGCACATAATAATATTCTGAAGCACAAATAAATGTTCTGATGCACAATTATTTCTTCTTGAAACACATAATAGTATTCTGAAACACAAATAAATATTCTGATGCACAAATAAATGTTCTCGAAGCACGCCCCAGAAAAAAAGACTGGACTCTAGCTAGCCTTCTTAACCGAGGAAGACTAAGCGCTTGTCCAAACGAACAATATGGAAGACAGCGAGTTGCAGAGTATATTGGAAGATTACTTTCATCTGGGATATGAAAACAAAGTGATTATCGAGTTTTTATATAAAAAACATGGCATTGTGTTTAGTTTATCAACTCTGAAACGAAGGCTTCGCGACTATGGCCTGAAAAGGAGAGGAACCCAAATCGATCAAGAACATCTAAAGAATCTGATTCGTAGCGAAATTTCAGGCCCTGGAGAACTTCGTGGTTATAGATCAGTCTGGCACTCATTGCGACTAAACCAACACATACACGTTCCAAGACAGCGAGTTGCAGAGATTATAAGAGAAATCGATCCCCAGGGAACACAGCAAAGAAGAAGTAGGAGGTTGAAAAGGCGAAGTTATTCAAGTCAAGGTCCCAACTTTTGCTGGCATGTTGACGGTAATGTTATGATAAATAATTTCATTTTGAATTTTGTACCGAAATGATGAGGTATCTGCAGAGAAAATGAGTACTGGTGGGGGAGTTTACCATTCATTTATGTCCCGGTGCTTTCATTGTATGTTCAGATAATGCACATGTATGGGCACTTTTTTACATTAATTAATTGAAACTGAGACAATAGATATTATTTGGTGTTGCATAATTACATGATTGACAGAAAGCTCCCACTTTCTTTTGTATTACCCCCTAAGGCACAAAGCATTATGTGCTATGAGAAAGTAGAGAATGACTGAATAGCATACAATGTATTCAAATCGAATTATTATTTTTCACATACTAGGGTATGACAAGCTAAAGCCATATGGCTTTCCTATTCATGGAGCTATCGATGAGTACAGCCGGAAAATGCTTTGGCTTGAAGTTCCCAGAACCAACAACAAACCTGAAGTCATAGGTAGATTCTTTCTCAGCTGTGTAAAGGAGAATACTGGCTGTCCTATGCTTCTACGAACTGACTGTGGGACAGAAAATGGAATAATGGCTGTGATGCAATCATTTTTTAGACAGGATGGTACTGATGATCTTGCTGGTGAAAAAGCTCATAGGTATGGCACATCACCTGCTAATCAACGCATCGAGTGTTGGTAGTCATGTCTCAGACGGGGAAGGACCTCTTGGTGGATAGATCTTTTCAAAGGAATGTCTCATAGTGGAGTATTGGATTTAGCTAGTAAACTGCACTTGGAATGTTTGTGGTTTTGCTATCATGGTGTACTTCAAGAGGATCTTGACAAAGTCAAATATCATTGGAATACTCACCGTATTCGCCCATCCAGATTTGGTACTGTATCTGGTATTCCAGATGTCCTCTATTATCTACCACACACATCTGGTGGAATTGATTGCAAGGTGACTGTACCAGATGACAAGATAGATGCAATGGAGATTCATGTACAGGATGATGATGACAATGATTCTGACATCTACCAGGAGTATTTCCACTATGTAATGGATAGTGAAAGATTCCAATATCCAAACAATTGTGATGAAGCATATAACCTTTTTCAAAACTTATTGTTATTGCAAACAGCCATTAGAAAATCTTAAATAAGTTTACTTTTACTGGCAGGAAGTATGGGTATCTCATGTGAATTATCTTCCCTATCAAATCCCCCCAAAAACATACCCTATCCAGCAGCACATGTATATATACATATGAGGCATATTTTCACAAAAGGGTGTTACTCTCCTAACGGGTGGGGCGTTACTTTTCGTTCTGTACCACTGCTACTGATTGGTTGATCAAAGGGGTACTGGCACACTACACCCCTTTTAAGAACTCACGCCTCATATGTATATCGGAGTACCCCTCTCATTTGTTTTTGTTAAAGAGTAGTATAGTCGAATTCAGCAATTCACTTTTGAGTTTTGTTGTGCAAGAAAAAGTAGTATAATTTTGACTCCGACTATACTACTAGGGTACTAAGGGTCATCCAAATTGTCACTAGACATTCTTGCACCTAAAATCCAAACTTGATAGCCCTATTAGAGATATGATTAGCATATAGTTATATCGACATCGATTGTGTGTTCTTCGCCCCGCAACATCCTTACACCTAAAAATCCAAACTTGAGTATCTGTAAAATCCGTCCCCAACATGTTTGGGTTTCAACTACCCCGTTTCAACTACCGTGCTCTGGAGCTGCCCTGGGGTCTGCAACCAACAACAGTAGAGCACAAACATCCGTCCCCGATGTGTTTTGGTTTCAACTACCCGATTTCAACTACCTTTTTCTGGAGCTGCCCTGGAGACCTGCAACCAACAGTAGAGCACTTCTTTTTTTTTTGTGCCACACCAAGGAAAGCGTATGTAGTTGGAACGTATGCAAGATACCTGTTGAACACATGGGAATATATAGGTATTGGGAACATACTTTTCTACTACTCCTACAACCAACATGGCACAGAAGTACGCATCCGCTGCAGACATGGGCCTCCGCTCCGTTGGCGAGCGCACAGACCGACACGTACTGCTGCAGAATGTCTTCGAAGGAAACCGCGCTTCCGACATCGCAGAAGTGGACTACCTTCCAGCCGACCGCCCAGACAAACTACGTACCGAATTGCAGCCAGTCTCCGATATATTTGTCGACGATATCTACCTCTGGGGCCTGCTATCCAACACCCAAGTATCTCGCACTCGTGCCGGAGGGAGCGCAGTATCGGCAGCAGGGCCAGTGGCAAAAGCTTTCCTTGCCAACATTCGTGCACATGCAACATCTGCAGGACTCCCAACAACTCTGCACGTGCGCATTGTGGCAACTTGCACCTACGAAGGTCGAGGCCATTCGCTATACCGAGAAACGGTTCTGGGGATCCTAGGCCAAGACTCCCACGTATTGGATGTCTACCAAGGAAAAAATCCCAACAGTCCAATACCAGCTGCCATTGTAGTTGCAAAAGTCGATGTCGCCGATATCCAGCTGGAAGAACTCTTCGTTCGCCTACCCAATTTCCTCCGAGATCTACGTCTGGATGGCGTGGGACTCTACGCTTTGGATGCTACACAGGACTTCTCGGGATGCCTAGATAGACAGACACTGTTGGACCACCTTGTGCTCGAGCACGACTTTCTTCCTCCGGACATGTACGAGGAGGACATACCAGACAGGATCCTTCCCAACGAGAGCACCGTGGGCAAAAACTGTCTATCCTTCCTACTTGGCAATCCTACATGTGGCTCGTTGTGGCGCGGCAAATACTACAACAAATATGTGTGCCAACTAGAGTGTGCAGGCGTACAGGAAACTCTGGGCAACAACGTCGCCAACTATTGCAAGTGCCCAGACAAGCGACTTGGGGAAACATTTGCCAACCCAGAGATACAAGCCCGAGGTATCTGTCGCATCGAGGTCTCTATGTATGGCCTGTTGCCAGAGGAAGCCCACTTGGAAGCCGCACGCGGAGCTGTGGAACACGTACTCTCTCTATCGCGCAACCACGAGAAACCTCTCTTCTGGATACAACCATTGGCAGCACAGTGGACGACTCTGGCATCGGCAATCCACTGCAACACCATACTGCTATCGACGCAAACCAAGACCCTATACGCAATCTACTGGGGAAACACTGGCACTGGACGCCTCTGTGGGGTATACAAAACCTACAAGGACCAAAACTTCGAAGTCCTCGAAAATAGCTACCTACCACTGTGGGTGTCTGCCTTCGGCTTCGTTGGGCTACCAATACATGCTGTGGTTCTCGACCAAGACGAAGAAGGAATCCACACCACACTACGAACCTACAAGAAGCTCGAGGGTGGAACCTACCTAGCATGTAGCAAAGCCCCTTTCGCGCGACACAATGCTGCAGAATCGGAACCAACCATGGGACCTCGCCCATTGGCAGATACCGAGTTCGTGCGCTGGAGATGGAATCGAAAGGTGTGGAATGGAAACCGCAGGCTGCTACCCTTTCCAATTCTAGAGGTTCCCACCACCCGCGAAGTATGCCTTCTATCGACCCACGACCGCCAAGCAAAGCTGGCCGAAGAAGCCTTGCTACTACAGGAAAACAACTGGCGAGAGACCATTGCACGCCAAAGGGTAGAGGCCCAGGCAGCCAAAGATGTCCAAAGACAGGAGATCGAGGATCGGCGAGCTATGGCACACACACAGCTGGAAGAGTTCGATGCACGGAAGAAAGCCCTGGAAGAGAGGATTCGACGCTATCGAGAACCTTTCGAAGCGGCTAGCCGCAACTTCCGCACAAGAAAGAGCTCGAAGAAGCTACTCGACCTGTGAACAGACCAAAGCCAGCCCTTCCTCCCCGCGCACATCCAAGTATTGGGATTCCAAAACTTGCCAGCCACTTCCACCAGGGCGTTCGACTCCACGATTCTAGCAGTCTTGGTCTCGCGTGCAGCAGACTACAGCCCACACCCCGGATGGCCAACAAAAGATCCGATGCTATGCTGGGCACCAACGAGTCTATCCAAGGTCTTGTCCAACCCTAGGACCTTCGAACGATATCCTCCAACACCTAGTGGACGCCATCCCTTCCACATCTGCGAAGAGAAATATGCACCACTCTCCTTTGTCCTCGAGGGGTTCGACACGCCATTCGGCGCCAATGGCTATCGCAGAGCAAAACTAGACAAGTTCCACGTCCCAAAAACAGTGGACGAGCAGTTCCAGACCATGTGTTCCGAAGAAGAGGCCATGCTCCGGGAAGAAGCTGTAGCCACCGACAAAGAGCTCCACCAACACGATTGTGCGCAACGGATGCGAGTACTACCCAACTCCAAAAATAGAGACTGCGCAAAGCTCGAAGAACTCCCGCCAGACAAAGTGTTCCGCGTGGAAGCCCTTGGTAGATACATATACCGCGGCGCCCAGAAGTATGCCTTCGAGATCCAAGGGAGTTTGTATGCATCCAATGTATTTGCAGAAGCCCAACTCCAAGCCAACCCAGCTCTACTCGAGAGACCTATACTGCTACGGACCCTACAGCTTGGCGCAACCAAGACCAAGAACAAAGCTATGCGGCTTGCACTCGAACAGGCTCCCTAGTCGCCTACAATACACGCAACGTATACGTCGGCTATCTCTTTGGACATTTTCTCTATGGCACTGTTGGGCACTCCCTCTCTTTGGCACGCCTTTCTAGCTTCGTGCTGGCAACAGAAGCGCAGCATACACCACTCCCACCTTGCTGCGTCTGGCGAGTGGTCTACTGCCTCCTGCATCCATTTCCTATTTCGAACTATGGCATCCGGTTCGAAACACTGTAGAGCAGCACGCACTTTCTCGACGGACATGCTTCGGTAGTATACTCTATAGGTAGGAAGCTCCAATAGGAATTGCAAAGACTCCAGACAAGAGCTGGAAAGCAAAACACAATTGCAAAGAAGAGAAGGAAAGCAAAACACAATTGCAAAGAAGAGATGGAAAGCAAAACACAATTGCAAAGAAGAGATGGAAAGCAAAACACAATTGCAAAGAAGAGAAGGAAAGCAAAACACAATTGCAAAGAAGAGAAGGAAAGCAAAACACAATTGCAAAGAAGAGATGGAAAGCAAAACACAATTGCAAAGAAGAGAAGGAAAGCAAAACACAATTGCAAAGAAGAGAAGGAAAGCAAAACACAATTGCAAAGAAGAGAAGGAAAGCAAAACACAATTGCAAAGAAGAGAAGGAAAGCAAAACACAGTTGCAAAGACTCCAGACAAGAGATAGAAAGCAAAACACAGTTGCAAAGAAGAGATGGAAAGCAAAACACAATTGCAAAGAGGAGATGGAAAGCAAAACACAGTTGCAAAGACTCCAGACAAGAGATAGAAAGCAAAACACAGTTGCAAAGAAGAGATGGAAAGCAAAACACAATTGCAAAGAAGAGATGGAAAGCAAAACACAGTTGCAAAGACTCCAGACAAGAGATAGAAAGCAAAACACAATTGTAAAGAAGAGATGGAAAGCAAAACACAATTGCAAAGAAGAGATGGAAAGCAAAACACAGTTGCAAAGACTCCAGACAAGAGATAGAAAGCAAAACACAATTGTAAAGAAGAGATGGAAAGCAAAACACAATTGCAAAGAAGAGATGGAAAGCAAAACACAATTGCAAAGAAGAGATGGAAAGCAAAACACAGTTGCAAAGACTCCAGACAAGAGATAGAAAGCAAAACACAGTTGCAAAGAATCCAGACAAGAGATAGAAAGCAAAACACAGTTGCAAAGAAGAGATGGAAAGCAAAACACAATTGCAAAGAAGAGATGGAAAGCAAAACACAATTGCAAAGGCTCCAGACAAGAGATGGAAAGCAAAACACAATTGCAAAGAAGAGATGGAAAGCAAAACACAATTGCAAAGAAGAGATGGAAAGCAAAACACAATTGCAAAGAACAGATGGAAAGCAAAACACAATTGCAAAGAAGAGATAGAAAGCAAAACACAATTGCAAAGAAGAGATGGAAAGCAAAACACAATTGCAAAGAAGAGATGGAAAGCAAAACACAGTTGCAAAGACTCCAGACAAGAGATAGAAAGCAAAACACAGTTGCAAAGAAGAGATGGAAAGCTAAACACAATTGCAAAGAAGAGATGGAAAGCAAAACACAATTGCAAAGGCTCCAGACAAGAGATGGAAAGCAAAACACAATTGCAAAGAAGAGATGGAAAGCAAAACACAATTGCAAAGAAGAGATGGAAAGCAAAACACAATTGCAAAGAAGAGATAGAAAGCAAAACACAATTGCAAAGAAGAGATAGAAAGCAAAACACAGTTGCAAAGAAGAGATGGAAAGCAAAACACAATTGCAAAGAAGAGATGGAAAGCAAAACACAATTGCAAAGAAGAGATAGAAAGCAAAACACAGTTGCAAAGAATCCAGACAAGAGCTGGAAAGGAAAACACAATTGCAAAGAAGAGAAGGAAAGCAAAACACAATTTCAAAGAAGAGATGGAAAGCAAAACACAATTGCAAAGAAGAGATGGAAAGCAAAACACAATTGCAAAGAAGAGAAGGAAAGCAAAACACAATTGCAAAGAAGAGAAGGAAAGCAAAACACAATTGCAAAGAAGAGATGGAAAGCAAAACACAATTGCAAAGAAGAGATGGAAAGCAAAACACAATTGCAAAGAAGAGAAGGAAAGCAAAACACAATTGCAAAGAAGAGATGGAAAGCAAAACACAATTGCAAAGGCTCCAGACAAGAGATGGAAAGCAAAACACAATTGCAAAGAAGAGATGGAAAGCAAAACACAATTGCAAAGAAGAGATAGAAAGCAAAACACAATTGCAAAGAAGAGATGGAAAGCAAAACACAATTGCAAAGAAGAGATGGAAAGCAAAACACAGTTGCAAAGACTCCAGACAAGAGATAGAAAGCAAAACACAGTTGCAAAGAAGAGATGGAAAGCAAAACACAATTGCAAAGAACAGATGGAAAGCAAAACACAATTGCAAAGAAGAGATGGAAAGCAAAACACAGTTGCAAAGACTCCAGACAAGAGATAGAAAGCAAAACACAGTTGCAAAGAAGAGATGGAAAGCAAAACACAATTGCAAAGAACAGATGGAAAGCAAAACACAATTGCAAAGGCTCCAGACAAGAGATGGAAAGCAAAACACAATTGCAAAGAAGAGATGGAAAGCAAAACACAATTGCAAAGAAGAGATGGAAAGCAAAACACAATTGCAAAGAAGAGATAGAAAGCAAAACACAATTGCAAAGAAGAGATAGAAAGCAAAACACAGTTGCAAAGAAGAGATGGAAAGCAAAACACAATTGCAAAGAAGAGATGGAAAGCAAAACACAATTGCAAAGGCTCCAGACAAGAGATGGAAAGCAAAACACAGTTGCAAAGACTCCAGACAAGAGATAGAAAGCAAAACACAATTGCAAAGAAGAGATGGAAAGGAAAACACAATTGCAAAGAAGAGATGGAAAGCAAAACACAATTGCAAAGAAGAGATGGAAAGCAAAACACAATTGCAAAGAAGAGATAGAAAGCAAAACACAATTGCAAAGAAGAGATGGAAAGCAAAACACAGTTGCAAAGAAGAGATGGAAAGCAAAACACAGTTGCAAAGAAGAGATGGAAAGCAAAACACAATTGCAAAGAAGAGATGGAAAGCAAAACACAATTGCAAAGAAGAGATGGAAAGCAAAACACAATTGCAAAGAAGAGATGGAAAGCAAAACACAATTGCAAAGAAGAGATGGAAAGCAAAACACAGTTGCAAAGACTCCAGACAAGAGATAGAAAGCAAAACACAGTTGCAAAGAAGAGATGGAAAGCAAAACACAATTGCAAAGAACAGATGGAAAGCAAAACACAATTGCAAAGAAGAGATGGAAAGCAAAACACAGTTGCAAAGACTCCAGACAAGAGATAGAAAGCAAAACACAATTGCAAAGAAGAGATAGAAAGCAAAACACAATTGCAAAGAAGAGATGGAAAGCAAAACACAGTTGCAAAGAAGAGATGGAAAGCAAAACACAGTTGCAAAGAAGAGATGGAAAGCAAAACACAATTGCAAAGAAGAGATGGAAAGCAAAACACAATTGCAAAGAAGAGATAGAAAGCAAAACACAATTGCAAAGAAGAGATGGAAAGCAAAACACAATTGCAAAGAAGAGATGGAAAGCAAAACACAGTTGCAAAGACCTCCAGACAAGAGATAGAAAGCAAAACACAGTTGCAAAGAAGAGATGGAAAGCAAAACACAATTGCAAAGAACAGATGGAAAGCAAAACACAATTGCAAAGAAGAGATGGAAAGCAAAACACAGTTGCAAAGACTCCAGACAAGAGATAGAAAGCAAAACACAGTTGCAAAGAAGAGATGGAAAGCAAAACACAATTGCAAAGAACAGATGGAAAGCAAAACACAATTGCAAAGGCTCCAGACAAGAGATGGAAAGCAAAACACAATTGCAAAGAAGAGATGGAAAGCAAAACACAATTGCAAAGAAGAGATGGAAAGCAAAACACAGTTGCAAAGAAGAGATGGAAAGCAAAACACAGTTGCAAAGAAGAGATGGAAAGCAAAACACAATTGCAAAGAACAGATGGAAAGCAAAACACAATTGCAAAGGCTCCAGACAAGAGATGGAAAGCAAAACACAATTGCAAAGAAGAGATGGAAAGCAAAACACAATTGCAAAGAAGAGATGGAAAGCAAAACACAATTGCAAAGAAGAGATAGAAAGCAAAACACAATTGCAAAGAAGAGATAGAAAGCAAAACACAGTTGCAAAGAAGAGATGGAAAGCAAAACACAATTGCAAAGAAGAGATGGAAAGCAAAACACAATTGCAAAGGCTCCAGACAAGAGATGGAAAGCAAAACACAGTTGCAAAGACTCCAGACAAGAGATAGAAAGCAAAACACAATTGCAAAGAAGAGATGGAAAGGAAAACACAATTGCAAAGAAGAGATGGAAAGCAAAACACAATTGCAAAGAAGAGATGGAAAGCAAAACACAATTGCAAAGAAGAGATAGAAAGCAAAACACAATTGCAAAGAAGAGATGGAAAGCAAAACACAGTTGCAAAGAAGAGATGGAAAGCAAAACACAGTTGCAAAGAAGAGATGGAAAGCAAAACACAATTGCAAAGAAGAGATGGAAAGCAAAACACAATTGCAAAGAAGAGATGGAAAGCAAAACACAATTGCAAAGAAGAGATGGAAAGCAAAACACAGTTGCAAAGAAGAGATGGAAAACAAAACACAATTGCAGACAAGAGATAGAAAGCAAAACACAGTTGCAAAGAAGAGATGGAAAGCAAAACACAATTGCAAAGAAGAGATGGAAAGCAAAACACAGTTGCAAAGACTCCAGACAAGAGATAGAAAGCAAAACACAATTGCAAAGAAGAGATGGAAAGCAAAACACAATTGCAAAGAAGAGATGGAAAGCAAAACACAATTGCAAAGAAGAGATGGAAAGCAAAAACACAGTTGCAAAGACTCCACAGCAAAGCAACAGACAAAGCAAAGCAACAAACGAAAGCAAAGCAAAGCAAAGCAACTAGCGAAGCAAAGCAACAAACGAAAGCAAAGCAACAGACAAAGCAAAGCAACAAAACGAAAGCAAAGCAAAGCAAAGCAAAGCAGCAAACAAAAGCAAAGCAAAGCAACAGACAAAGCAAAGCAACAAAACGAAAGCAAAGCAACAGACAAAGCAAAGCAGCAAACAAAAGCAAAGCAAAGCAACAAACGAAAGCAAAGCAACAAAAGCAAAGCAAAGCAACAGGCAAAGCAAAGCAACAGACAAAGCAAAGCAACAAAACGAAAGCAAAGCAAAGCAAAGCAGCAAACAAAAGCAAAGCAAAGCAAAGCAAAGCAACAAACGAAAGCAAAGCAACAAACGAAAGCAAAGCAACTAGCAAAGCAAAGCAGCAAACAAAAGCAAAGCAAAGCAACAGACAAAGCAAAGCAACAAGCGAAAGCAAAGCAACGAACAAAGCAAAGCAACGAACAAAGCAAAGCAACTAGCAAAGCAAAGCAGCAAACAAAAGCAAAGCAAAGCAACAGACAAAGCAACAAACGAAAGCAAAGCAAAGCAAAGCAGCAAACAAAAGCAAAGCAAAGCAACAGACAAAGCAAAGCAACGAGCAAAGCAAAGCAAAGCAAAGCAACAGGAAAAGCAAAGCAACAAACGAAAAGCAACAGGCAAAGCAAAACAACGAGCAAAGCAAAGCAACAAGCAAAGCAACAAACAAAAGCGAAAAGAAGTGCCAACGCATAGGCACCGACCAAAAGAAAGAAAACAACTACCAACGTATTGGCACCAACCAATAGATAGAAAACAAATACCAACACACAGCAGCACAAAGGAAAAATCGAGGAAACCATAGGATTTCCAAGATCGCAGAGCACCTACATATGTACAAGGTCCACCAAAAAGTCCCAACAAGGTCGCATCTACGTACTACTAGCAAGGTACTAGCGAAGGGGTAGCAAGGTACTAGCGAAGGGTAGCAAGGTACTAGCGAAGGTGTAGCAAGGTACTAGCGAAGGTGTAGCAAGGTACTAGCGAAGGGTAGCAAGGTACTAGCGAAGGGTAGCAAGGTACTAGCGAAGGGGTAGCAAGGTACTAGCGAAGGGTAGCGAGGTACTAGCGAAGGGTAGCGAGGTACTAGCGAAGGGTAGCGAGGTACTAGCAAGGTACTAGCAAGGTACTAGCAAGGTACTAGCAAGGTACTAGCAAGGTACTAGCAAGGTACTAGCAAGGTACTAGCAAGGTACTAGCAAGGTACTAGCAAGGTACTAGCAAGGTACTAGCAAGGTACTAGCAAGGTACTAGTAGTACGTAGATGCGACCTTGTTGGGACTTTTTGGTGGACCTTGTACATATGTAGGTGCTCTGCGATCTTGGAAATCCTATGGTTTCCTCGATTTTTCCTTTGTGCTGCTGTGTGTTGGTATTTGTTTTCTATCTATTGGTTGGTGCCAATACGTTGGTAGTTGTTTTCTTTCTTTTGGTCGGTGCCTATGCGTTGGCACTTCTTTTCGCTTTTGTTTGTTGCTTTGCTTGTTGCTTTGCTTTGCTCGTTGTTTTGCTTTGCCTGTTGCTTTTCGTTTGTTGCTTTGCTTTTCCTGTTGCTTTGCTTTGCTTTGCTTTGCTCGTTGCTTTGCTTTGTCTGTTGCTTTGCTTTGCTTTTGTTTGCTGCTTTGCTTTGCTTTGCTTTCGTTTGTTGCTTTGTCTGTTGCTTTGCTTTGCTTTTGTTTGCTGCTTTGCTTTGCTAGTTGCTTTGCTTTGTTCGTTGCTTTGCTTTGTTCGTTGCTTTGCTTTCGCTTGTTGCTTTGCTTTGTCTGTTGCTTTGCTTTGCTTTTGTTTGCTGCTTTGCTTTGCTAGTTGCTTTGCTTTGTTCGTTGCTTTGCTTTGTTCGTTGCTTTGCTTTCGTTTGTTGCTTGGCTTTGTCTGTTGCTTTGCTTTGCTTTGTCTGTTGCTTTGCTTTGCTTTTGTTTGCTGCTTTGCTTTGCTTTGCTTTCGTTTTGTTGCTTTGCTTTGTCTGTTGCTTTGCTTTGCTTTTGTTTGCTGCTTTGCTTTGTCTGTTGCTTTGCTTTCGTTTGTTGCTTTGCTTTCGTTTGTTGCTTTGCTTTCGTTTGTTGCTTTGCTTTGCTTTTGTTTGCTGCTTTGCTTTGCTTTGCTTTCGTTTTGCTGCTTTGCTTTGCTTTGCTTTCGTTTTGTTGCTTTGCTTTGTCTGTTGCTTTGCTTTGCCTGTTGTTTGCTTTGCCTGTTGCTTTGCTTTCGTTTGTTGCTTTGCTTTGCCTGTTGCTTTGCTTTGCTTTTGTTTGCTGCTTTGCTTTGCTTTGCTTTCGTTTTGTTGCTTTGCTTTGTCTGTTGCTTTGCTTTGCCTGTTGTTTGCTTTGCCTGTTGCTTTGCTTTCGTTTGTTGCTTTGCTTTGCCTGTTGCTTTGCTTTGCTTTTGTTGCTTTGCTTTCGTTTGTTGCTTTGCTTTGCTTTTGTTTGCTGCTTTGCTTTGTCTGTTGCTTTGCTTTCGTTTTGTTGCTTTGCTTTGTCTGTTGCTTTGCTTTGCTTTTGTTTGCTGCTTTGCTTTGCTTTGCTTTCGTTTTGTTGCTTTGCTTTGTCTGTTGCTTTGCTTTCGTTTGTTGCTTTGCTACGCTAGTTGCTTTGCTTTGCTTTGCTTTCGTTTGTTGCTTTGCTTTGTCTGTTGCTTTGCTGTGGAGTCTTTGCAACTGTGTTTTTGCTTTCCATCTCTTCTTTGCAATTGTGTTTTGCTTTCCATCTCTTCTTTGCAATTGTGTTTTGCTTTCCATCTCTTCTTTGCAATTGTGTTTTGCTTTCTATCTCTTGTCTGGAGTCTTTGCAACTGTGTTTTGCTTTCGATCTCTTCTTTGCAATTGTGTTTTGCTTTCCATCTCTTCTTTGCAACTGTGTTTTGCTTTCTATCTCTTGTCTGCAATTGTGTTTTGCTTTCCATCTCTTCTTTGCAACTGTGTTTTGCTTTCCATCTCTTCTTTGCAATTGTGTTTTGCTTTCCATCTCTTCTTTGCAATTGTGTTTTGCTTTCCATCTCTTCTTTGCAATTGTGTTTTGCTTTCCATCTCTTCTTTGCAATTGTGTTTTGCTTTCCATCTCTTCTTTGCAACTGTGTTTTGCTTTCCATCTCTTCTTTGCAATTGTGTTTTGCTTTCTATCTCTTCTTTGCAATTGTGTTTTGCTTTCTATCTCTTGTCTGGAGTCTTTGCAACTGTGTTTTGCTTTCCATCTCTTGTCTGGAGCCTTTGCAACTGTGTTTTGCTTTCCATCTCTTCTTTGCAATTGTGTTTTGCTTTCCATCTCTTCTTTGCAATTGTGTTTTGCTTTCCATCTCTTCTTTGCAACTGTGTTTTGCTTTCTATCTCTTGTCTGGAGTCTTTGCAACTGTGTTTTGCTTTCCATCTCTTCTTTGCAATTGTGTTTTGCTTTCCATCTCTTCTTTGCAATTGTGTTTGGCTTTCCATCTCTTCTTTGCAATTGTGTTTTGCTTTCCATCTCTTCTTTGCAACTGTGTTTTGCTTTCTATCTCTTGTCTGGAGTCTTTGCAACTGTGTTTTGCTTTCCATCTCTTGTCTGGAGCCTTTGCAATTGTGTTTTGCTTTCCATCTCTTCTTTGCAATTGTGTTTTGCTTTCCATCTCTTCTTTGCAACTGTGTTTTGCTTTCTATCTCTTGTCTGGATTCTTTGCAACTGTGTTTTGCTTTCTATCTCTTGTCTGGAGTCTTTGCAACTGTGTTTTGCTTTCCATCTCTTCTTTGCAATTGTGTTTTGCTTTCCATCTCTTCTTTGCAATTGTGTTTTGCTTTCCATCTCTTCTTTGCAATTGTGTTTTGCTTTCTATCTCTTGTCTGGAGTCTTTGCAACTGTGTTTTGCTTTCCATCTCTTCTTTGCAATTGTGTTTTGCTTTCCATCTCTTCTTTGCAATTGTGTTTTGCTTTCCATCTCTTCTTTGCAATTGTGTTTTGCTTTCCATCTCTTCTTTGCAATTGTGTTTTGCTTTCCATCTCTTCTTTGCAATTGTGTTTTGCTTTCTATCTCTTGTCTGGAGTCTTTGCAACTGTGTTTTGCTTTCCATCTCTTGTCTGGAGCCTTTGCAATTGTGTTTTGCTTTCCATCTCTTCTTTGCAATTGTGTTTTGCTTTCCATCTCTTCTTTGCAACTGTGTTTTGCTTTCTATCTCTTCTTTGCAATTGTGTTTTGCTTTCCATCTCTTCTTTGCAATTGTGTTTTGCTTTCCATCTCTTCTTTGCAATTGTGTTTTGCTTTCCATTTCTTCTTTGCAATTGTGTTTTGCTTTCCATCTCTTGTCTGGAGCCTTTGCAATTGTGTTTTGCTTTCCATCTCTTCTTTGCAATTGTGTTTTGCTTTCCATCTCTTCTTTGCAACTGTGTTTTGCTTTCTATCTCTTGTCTGGATTCTTTGCAACTGTGTTTTGCTTTCTATCTCTTGTCTGGAGTCTTTGCAACTGTGTTTTGCTTTCCTTCTCTTCTTTGCAATTGTGTTTTGCTTTCCTTCTCTTCTTTGCAATTGTGTTTTGCTTTCCTTCTCTTCTTTGCAATTGTGTTTTGCTTTCCTTCTCTTCTTTGCAATTGTGTTTTGCTTTCCATCTCTTCTTTGCAATTGTGTTTTGCTTTCCATCTCTTCTTTGCAATTGTGTTTTGCTTTCCTTCTCTTCTTTGCAATTGTGTTTTGCTTTCCAGCTCTTGTCTGGAGTCTTTGCAATTCCTATTGGAGCTACCTACCTATAGAGTATACTACCGAAGCATGTCCGTCGAGAAAGTGCGTGCTGCTCTACAGTGTTTCGAACCGGATGCCATAGTTCGAAATAGGAAATGGATGCAGGAGGCAGTAGACCACTCGCCAGACGCAGCAAGGTGGGAGTGGTGTATGCTGCGCTTCTGTTGCCAGCACGAAGCTAGAAAGGCGTGCCAAAGAGAGGGAGTGCCCAACAGTGCCATAGAGAAGATGTCCAAAGAGATAGCCGACGTATACGTTGCGTGTATAGTAGGCGACTAGGGAGCCTGTTCGAGTGCAAGCCGCATAGCTTTGTTCTTGTTCTTGGTTGCGCCAAGCTGTAGAGTCCGTAGCAGTATAGGTCTCTCGAGTAGAGCTGGGTTGGCTTGGAGTTGGGCTTCTGCAAATACATTGGATGCATACAAACTCCCTTGGATCTCGAAGGCATACTTCTGGGCGCCGCGGTATATGTATCTACCAAGGGCTTCCACGCGGAACACTTTGTCTGGCGGGAGTTCTTCGAGCTTTGCGCAGTCTCTATTTTTGGAGTTGGGTAGTACTCGCATCCGTTGCGCACAATCGTGTTGGTGGAGCTCTTTGTCGGTGGCTACAGCTTCTTCCCGGAGCATGGCCTCTTCTTCGGAACACATGGTCTGGAACTGCTCGGCCACTGTTTTTGGGACGTGGAACTTGTCTAGTTTTGCTCTGCGATAGCCATTGGCGCCGAATGGCGTGTCGAACCCCTCGAGGACAAAGGAGAGTGGTGCATATTTCTCTTCGCAGATGTGGAAGGGATGGCGTCCACTAGGTGTTGGAGGATATCGTTCGAAGGTCCTAGGGTTGGACAAGACCTTGGATAGACTCGTTGGTGCCCAGCATAGCATCGGATCTTTTGTTGGCCATCCGGGGTGTGGGCTGTAGTCTGCTGCACGCGAGACCAAGACTGCTAGAATCGTGGAGTCGAACGCCCTGGTGGAAGTGGCTGGCAAGTTTTGGAATCCCAATACTTGGATGTGCGCGGGGAGGAAGGGCTGGCTTTGGTCTGTCCACAGGTCGAGTAGCTTCTTCGAGCTCTTTCTTGTGCGGAAGTTGCGGCTAGCCGCTTCGAAAGGTTCTCGATAGCGTCGAATCCTCTCTTCCAGAGCTTTCTTCCGTGCATCGAACTCTTCCAGCTGTGTGTGTGCCATAGCTCGCCGATCCTCGATCTCCTGTCTTTGGACATCTTTGGCTGCCTGGGCCTCTTCCCTTTGGCGTGCAATGGTCTCTCGCCAGTTGTTTTCCTGTAGTAGCAAGGCTTCTTCGGCCAGCTTTGCTTGGCGGTCGTGGGTCGATAGAAGGCATACTTCGCGGGTGGTGGGAACCTCTAGAATTGGAAAGGGTAGCAGCCTGCGGTTTCCATTCCACACCTTTCGATTCCATCTCCAGCGCACGAACTCGGTATCTGCCAATGGGCGAGGTCCCATGGTTGGTTCCGATTCTGCAGCATTGTGTCGCGCGAAAGGGGCTTTGCTACATGCTAGGTAGGTTCCACCCTCGAGCTTCTTGTAGGTTCGTAGTGTGGTGTGGACTCCTTCTTCGTCTTGGTCGAGAACCACAGCATGTATTGGTAGCCCAACGAAGCCGAAGGCAGACACCCACAGTGGTAGGTAGCTATTTTCGAGGACTTCGAAGTTTTGGTCCTTGTAGGTTTTGTATACCCCACAGAGGCGTCCAGTGCCAGTGTTTCCCCAGTAGATTGCGTATAGGGTCTTGGTTTTCTTCGATAGCAGTATGGTGTTGCAGTGGATTGCCGATGCCAGAGTCGTCCACTGTGCTGCCAATGGTTGTATCCAGAAGAGAGGTTTCTCGTGGTTGCGCGATAGAGAGAGTACGTGTTCCACAGCTCCGCGTGCGGCTTCCAAGTGGGCTTCCTCTGGCAACAGGCCATACATAGAGACCTCGATGCGACAGATACCTCGGGCTTGTATCTCTGGGTTGGCAAATGTTTCCCCAAGTCGCTTGTCTGGGCACTTGCAATAGTTGGCGACGTTGTTGCCCAGAGTTTCCTGTACGCCTGCACACTCTAGTTGGCACACATATTTGTTGTAGTATTTGCCGCGCCACAACGAGCCACATGTAGGATTGCCAAGTAGGAAGGATAGACAGTTTTTGCCCACGGTGCTCTCGTTGGGAAGGATCCTGTCTGGTATGTCCTCCTCGTACATGTCCGGAGGAAGAAAGTCGTGCTCGAGCACAAGGTGGTCCAACAGTGTCTGTCTATCTAGGCATCCCGAGAAGTCCTGTGTAGCATCCAAAGCGTAGAGTCCCACGCCATCCAGACGTAGATCTCGGAGGAAATTGGGTAGGCGAACGAAGAGTTCTTCCAGCTGGATATCGGCGACATCGACTTTTGCAACTACAATGGCAGCTGGTATTGGACTGTTGGGATTTTTTCCTTGGTAGACATCCAATACGTGGGAGTCTTGGCCTAGGATCCCCAGAACCGTTTCTCGGTATAGCGAATGGCCTCGACCTTCGTAGGGGCAAGTTGCCACAATGCGCACGTGCAGAGTTGTTGGGAGTCCTGCAGATGTTGCATGTGCACGAATGTTGGCAAGGAAAGCTTTTGCCACTGGCCCTGCTGCCGATACTGCGCTCCCTCCGGCACGAGTGCGAGATACTTGGGTGTTGGATAGCAGGCCCCAGAGGTAGATATCGTCGACAAATATATCGGAGACTGGCTGCAATTCGGTACGTAGTTTGTCTGGGCGGTCGGCTGGAAGGTAGTCCACTTCTGCGATGTCGGAAGCGAGGTTTCCTTCGAAGACATTCTGCAGCAGTACGTGTCGGTCTGTGCGCTCGCCAACGGAGCGGAGGCCCATGTCTGCAGCGGATGCGTACTTCTGTGCCATGTTGGTTGTAGGAGTAGTAGAAAAGTATGTTCCCAATACCTATATATTCCCATGTGTTCAACAGGTATCTTGCATACGTTCCAACTACATACGCTTTCCTTGGTGTGGCACAAAAAAAAAAGAAGTGCTCTACTGTTGTTGCAGGTCTCCAGGGCAGCTCCAGAAAAAGGTAGTTGAAATCGGGTAGTTGAAACCAAAACACATCGGGGACGGATGTTTGTGCTCTACTGTTGTTGGTTGCAGACCCCAGGGCAGCTCCAGAGCACGGTAGTTGAAACGGGGTAGTTGAAACCCAAACATGTTGGGGACGGATTTTACAGATACTCAAGTTTGGATTTTTAGGTGTAAGGATGTTGCGGGGCGAAGAACACACAATCGATGTCGATATAACTATATCTAGCATGTTTTCACAAAAGGGGGTGTTAGGTTCAAAGGCTCCTTTTGTGAAAACATGCTAGATCTTGTGTACCTTAACATCTTCAAAGTGGCGCCATTTCTCGAGCTTTTAATGGATTTCGATGTACTACACGTCAAAACAACGGTCTCTTCCAGTACTTTAAGACTAGCGTGCCAGTTTTGCCGTATTTGGAGTAGAAAACCTGAAAATGTGTTTTTTGTAAGCTAACCTGAATCTCTCAAAGTTACTTGTGTACCCTAAAATCTTCAAAGTGGCGCCATTTCTCGCGCTTTTAATGGATTTCGACGTACTACACGTCAAAACAACGGTCTCTTAATGTAGATTGCGATTAGTGGATGGAAGGTTCCTGTATTTTGAGTAACAATACCAGAAAATGGCCTTTTTCTAACCTAAGCATAACCTCTAGGTCTCAAATAAAGAAATTATGGGATGGATCTAAGTCAAGTCAATTATGGGATAGAAAGGCCAGAAAAGTCTTCAACTGTCATTTGCCCTTTCAAGAATACTGCAAAAACACGAGTTACTGGCTTTTAAAGCTTAAAGGCACACAAGATCTAGCATGTTTTCACAAAAGGGGGTGTTAGGTTCAAAGGCTCCTTTTGTGAAAACATGCTAGATCTTGTGTACCTTAACATCTTCAAAGTGGCGCCATTTCTCGAGCTTTTAATGGATTTCGATGTACTACACGTCAAAACAACGGTCTCTTCCAGTACTTTAAGACTAGCGTGCCAGTTTTGCCGTATTTGGAGTAGAAAACCTGAAAATGTGTTTTTTGTAAGCTAACCTGAATCTCTCAAAGTTACTTGTGTACCCTAAAATCTTCAAAGTGGCGCCATTTCTCGCGCTTTTAATGGATTTCGATGTACTACACGTCAAAACAACGGTCTCTTCCAGTACTTTAAGACTAGCGTGCCAGTTTTGCCGTATTTGGAGTAGAAAACCTGAAAATGTGTTTTTTGTAAGCTAACCTGAATCTCTCAAAGTTACTTGTGTACCCTAAAATCTTCAAAGTGGCGCCATTTCTCGCGCTTTTAATGGATTTCGATGTACTACACGTCAAAACAACGGTCTCTTCCAGTACTTTAAGACTAGCGTGCCAGTTTTGCCGTATTTGGAGTAGAAAACCTGAAAATGTGTTTTTTGTAAGCTAACCTGAATCTCTCAAAGTTACTTGTGTACCCTAAAATCTTCAAAGTGGCGCCATTTCTCGCGCTTTTAATGGATTTCGATGTACTACACGTCAAAACAACGGTCTCTTCCAGTACTTTAAGACTAGCGTGCCAGTTTTGCCGTATTTGGAGTAGAAAACCTGAAAATGTGTTTTTTGTAAGCTAACCTGAATCTCTCAAAGTTACTTGTGTACCCTAAAATCTTCAAAGTGGCGCCATTTCTCGCGCTTTTAATGGATTTCGACGTACTACACGTCAAAACAACGGTCTCTTAATGTAGATTGCGATTAGTGGATGGAAGGTTCCTGTATTTTGAGTAACAATACCAGAAAATGGCCTTTTTCTAACCTAAGCATAACCTCTAGGTCTCAAATAAAGAAATTATGGGATGGATCTAAGTCAAGTCAATTATGGGATAGAAAGGCCAGAAAAGTCTTCAACTGTCATTTGCCCTTTCAAGAATACTGCAAAAACACGAGTTACTGGCTTTTAAAGCTTAAAGGCACACAAGATCTAGCATGTTTTCACAAAAGGGGGTGTTAGGTTCAAAGGCTCCTTTTGTGAAAACATGCTAGATCTTGTGTACCTTAACATCTTCAAAGTGGCGCCATTTCTCGAGCTTTTAATGGATTTCGATGTACTACACGTCAAAACAACGGTCTCTTCCAGTACTTTAAGACTAGCGTGCCAGTTTTGCCGTATTTGGAGTAGAAAACCTGAAAATGTGTTTTTTGTAAGCTAACCTGAATCTCTCAAAGTTACTTGTGTACCCTAAAATCTTCAAAGTGGCGCCATTTCTCGCGCTTTTAATGGATTTCGATGTACTACACGTCAAAACAACGGTCTCTTCCAGTACTTTAAGACTAGCGTGCCAGTTTTGCCGTATTTGGAGTAGAAAACCTGAAAATGTGTTTTTTGTAAGCTAACCTGAATCTCTCAAAGTTACTTGTGTACCCTAAAATCTTCAAAGTGGCGCCATTTCTCGCGCTTTTAATGGATTTCGATGTACTACACGTCAAAACAACGGTCTCTTAATGTAGATTGCGATTAGTGGATGGAAGGTTCCTGTATTTTGAGTAACAATACCAGAAAATGGCCTTTTTCTAACCTAAGCATAACCTCTAGGTCTCAAATAAAGAAATTATGGGATGGATCTAAGTCAAGTCAATTATGGGATAGAAAGGCCAGAAAAGTCTTCAACTGTCATTTGCCCTTTCAAGAATACTGCAAAAACACGAGTTACTGGCTTTTAAAGCTTAAAGGCACACAAGATCTAGCATGTTTTCACAAAAGGGGGTGTTAGGTTCAAAGGCTCCTTTTGTGAAAACATGCTAGATCTTGTGTACCTTAACATCTTCAAAGTGGCGCCATTTCTCGAGCTTTTAATGGATTTCGATGTACTACACGTCAAAACAACGGTCTCTTCCAGTACTTTAAGACTAGCGTGCCAGTTTTGCCGTATTTGGAGTAGAAAACCTGAAAATGTGTTTTTTGTAAGCTAACCTGAATCTCTCAAAGTTACTTGTGTACCCTAAAATCTTCAAAGTGGCGCCATTTCTCGCGCTTTTAATGGATTTCGACGTACTACACGTCAAAACAACGGTCTCTTAATGTAGATTGCGATTAGTGGATGGAAGGTTCCTGTATTTTGAGTAACAATACCAGAAAATGGCCTTTTTCTAACCTAAGCATAACCTCTAGGTCTCAAATAAAGAAATTATGGGATGGATCTAAGTCAAGTCAATTATGGGATAGAAAGGCCAGAAAAGTCTTCAACTGTCATTTGCCCTTTCAAGAATACTGCAAAAACACGAGTTACTGGCTTTTAAAGCTTAAAGGCACACAAGATCTAGCATGTTTTCACAAAAGGGGGTGTTAGGTTCAAAGGCTCCTTTTGTGAAAACATGCTAGATCTTGTGTACCTTAACATCTTCAAAGTGGCGCCATTTCTCGAGCTTTTAATGGATTTCGATGTACTACACGTCAAAACAACGGTCTCTTCCAGTACTTTAAGACTAGCGTGCCAGTTTTGCCGTATTTGGAGTAGAAAACCTGAAAATGTGTTTTTTGTAAGCTAACCTGAATCTCTCAAAGTTACTTGTGTACCCTAAAATCTTCAAAGTGGCGCCATTTCTCGCGCTTTTAATGGATTTCGACGTACTACACGTCAAAACAACGGTCTCTTAATGTAGATTGCGATTAGTGGATGGAAGGTTCCTGTATTTTGAGTAACAATACCAGAAAATGGCCTTTTTCTAACCTAAGCATAACCTCTAGGTCTCAAATAAAGAAATTATGGGATGGATCTAAGTCAAGTCAATTATGGGATAGAAAGGCCAGAAAAGTCTTCAACTGTCATTTGCCCTTTCAAGAATACTGCAAAAACACGAGTTACTGGCTTTTAAAGCTTAAAGGCACACAAGATCTAGCATGTTTTCACAAAAGGGGGTGTTAGGTTCAAAGGCTCCTTTTGTGAAAACATGCTAGATCTTGTGTACCTTAACATCTTCAAAGTGGCGCCATTTCTCGAGCTTTTAATGGATTTCGATGTACTACACGTCAAAACAACGGTCTCTTCCAGTACTTTAAGACTAGCGTGCCAGTTTTGCCGTATTTGGAGTAGAAAACCTGAAAATGTGTTTTTTGTAAGCTAACCTGAATCTCTCAAAGTTACTTGTGTACCCTAAAATCTTCAAAGTGGCGCCATTTCTCGCGCTTTTAATGGATTTCGATGTACTACACGTCAAAACAACGGTCTCTTCCAGTACTTTAAGACTAGCGTGCCAGTTTTGCCGTATTTGGAGTAGAAAACCTGAAAATGTGTTTTTTGTAAGCTAACCTGAATCTCTCAAAGTTACTTGTGTACCCTAAAATCTTCAAAGTGGCGCCATTTCTCGCGCTTTTAATGGATTTCGATGTACTACACGTCAAAACAACGGTCTCTTCCAGTACTTTAAGACTAGCGTGCCAGTTTTGCCGTATTTGGAGTAGAAAACCTGAAAATGTGTTTTTTGTAAGCTAACCTGAATCTCTCAAAGTTACTTGTGTACCCTAAAATCTTCAAAGTGGCGCCATTTCTCGCGCTTTTAATGGATTTCGATGTACTACACGTCAAAACAACGGTCTCTTCCAGTACTTTAAGACTAGCGTGCCAGTTTTGCCGTATTTGGAGTAGAAAACCTGAAAATGTGTTTTTTGTAAGCTAACCTGAATCTCTCAAAGTTACTTGTGTACCCTAAAATCTTCAAAGTGGCGCCATTTCTCGCGCTTTTAATGGATTTCGACGTACTACACGTCAAAACAACGGTCTCTTAATGTAGATTGCGATTAGTGGATGGAAGGTTCCTGTATTTTGAGTAACAATACCAGAAAATGGCCTTTTTCTAACCTAAGCATAACCTCTAGGTCTCAAATAAAGAAATTATGGGATGGATCTAAGTCAAGTCAATTATGGGATAGAAAGGCCAGAAAAGTCTTCAACTGTCATTTGCCCTTTCAAGAATACTGCAAAAACACGAGTTACTGGCTTTTAAAGCTTAAAGGCACACAAGATCTAGCATGTTTTCACAAAAGGGGGTGTTAGGTTCAAAGGCTCCTTTTGTGAAAACATGCTAGATCTTGTGTACCTTAACATCTTCAAAGTGGCGCCATTTCTCGAGCTTTTAATGGATTTCGATGTACTACACGTCAAAACAACGGTCTCTTCCAGTACTTTAAGACTAGCGTGCCAGTTTTGCCGTATTTGGAGTAGAAAACCTGAAAATGTGTTTTTTGTAAGCTAACCTGAATCTCTCAAAGTTACTTGTGTACCCTAAAATCTTCAAAGTGGCGCCATTTCTCGCGCTTTTAATGGATTTCGATGTACTACACGTCAAAACAACGGTCTCTTCCAGTACTTTAAGACTAGCGTGCCAGTTTTGCCGTATTTGGAGTAGAAAACCTGAAAATGTGTTTTTTGTAAGCTAACCTGAATCTCTCAAAGTTACTTGTGTACCCTAAAATCTTCAAAGTGGCGCCATTTCTCGCGCTTTTAATGGATTTCGATGTACTACACGTCAAAACAACGGTCTCTTAATGTAGATTGCGATTAGTGGATGGAAGGTTCCTGTATTTTGAGTAACAATACCAGAAAATGGCCTTTTTCTAACCTAAGCATAACCTCTAGGTCTCAAATAAAGAAATTATGGGATGGATCTAAGTCAAGTCAATTATGGGATAGAAAGGCCAGAAAAGTCTTCAACTGTCATTTGCCCTTTCAAGAATACTGCAAAAACACGAGTTACTGGCTTTTAAAGCTTAAAGGCACACAAGATCTAGCATGTTTTCACAAAAGGGGGTGTTAGGTTCAAAGGCTCCTTTTGTGAAAACATGCTAGATCTTGTGTACCTTAACATCTTCAAAGTGGCGCCATTTCTCGAGCTTTTAATGGATTTCGATGTACTACACGTCAAAACAACGGTCTCTTCCAGTACTTTAAGACTAGCGTGCCAGTTTTGCCGTATTTGGAGTAGAAAACCTGAAAATGTGTTTTTTGTAAGCTAACCTGAATCTCTCAAAGTTACTTGTGTACCCTAAAATCTTCAAAGTGGCGCCATTTCTCGCGCTTTTAATGGATTTCGATGTACTACACGTCAAAACAACGGTCTCTTCCAGTACTTTAAGACTAGCGTGCCAGTTTTGCCGTATTTGGAGTAGAAAACCTGAAAATGTGTTTTTTGTAAGCTAACCTGAATCTCTCAAAGTTACTTGTGTACCCTAAAATCTTCAAAGTGGCGCCATTTCTCGCGCTTTTAATGGATTTCGATGTACTACACGTCAAAACAACGGTCTCTTCCAGTACTTTAAGACTAGCGTGCCAGTTTTGCCGTATTTGGAGTAGAAAACCTGAAAATGTGTTTTTTGTAAGCTAACCTGAATCTCTCAAAGTTACTTGTGTACCCTAAAATCTTCAAAGTGGCGCCATTTCTCGCGCTTTTAATGGATTTCGATGTACTACACGTCAAAACAACGGTCTCTTCCAGTACTTTAAGACTAGCGTGCCAGTTTTGCCGTATTTGGAGTAGAAAACCTGAAAATGTGTTTTTTGTAAGCTAACCTGAATCTCTCAAAGTTACTTGTGTACCCTAAAATCTTCAAAGTGGCGCCATTTCTCGCGCTTTTAATGGATTTCGATGTACTACACGTCAAAACAACGGTCTCTTCCAGTACTTTAAGACTAGCGTGCCAGTTTTGCCGTATTTGGAGTAGAAAACCTGAAAATGTGTTTTTTGTAAGCTAACCTGAATCTCTCAAAGTTACTTGTGTACCCTAAAATCTTCAAAGTGGCGCCATTTCTCGCGCTTTTAATGGATTTCGACGTACTACACGTCAAAACAACGGTCTCTTAATGTAGATTGCGATTAGTGGATGGAAGGTTCCTGTATTTTGAGTAACAATACCAGAAAATGGCCTTTTTCTAACCTAAGCATAACCTCTAGGTCTCAAATAAAGAAATTATGGGATGGATCTAAGTCAAGTCAATTATGGGATAGAAAGGCCAGAAAAGTCTTCAACTGTCATTTGCCCTTTCAAGAATACTGCAAAAACACGAGTTACTGGCTTTTAAAGCTTAAAGGCACACAAGATCTAGCATGTTTTCACAAAAGGGGGTGTTAGGTTCAAAGGCTCCTTTTGTGAAAACATGCTAGATCTTGTGTACCTTAACATCTTCAAAGTGGCGCCATTTCTCGAGCTTTTAATGGATTTCGATGTACTACACGTCAAAACAACGGTCTCTTCCAGTACTTTAAGACTAGCGTGCCAGTTTTGCCGTATTTGGAGTAGAAAACCTGAAAATGTGTTTTTTGTAAGCTAACCTGAATCTCTCAAAGTTACTTGTGTACCCTAAAATCTTCAAAGTGGCGCCATTTCTCGCGCTTTTAATGGATTTCGATGTACTACACGTCAAAACAACGGTCTCTTCCAGTACTTTAAGACTAGCGTGCCAGTTTTGCCGTATTTGGAGTAGAAAACCTGAAAATGTGTTTTTTGTAAGCTAACCTGAATCTCTCAAAGTTACTTGTGTACCCTAAAATCTTCAAAGTGGCGCCATTTCTCGCGCTTTTAATGGATTTCGATGTACTACACGTCAAAACAACGGTCTCTTCCAGTACTTTAAGACTAGCGTGCCAGTTTTGCCGTATTTGGAGTAGAAAACCTGAAAATGTGTTTTTTGTAAGCTAACCTGAATCTCTCAAAGTTACTTGTGTACCCTAAAATCTTCAAAGTGGCGCCATTTCTCGCGCTTTTAATGGATTTCGACGTACTACACGTCAAAACAACGGTCTCTTAATGTAGATTGCGATTAGTGGATGGAAGGTTCCTGTATTTTGAGTAACAATACCAGAAAATGGCCTTTTTCTAACCTAAGCATAACCTCTAGGTCTCAAATAAAGAAATTATGGGATGGATCTAAGTCAAGTCAATTATGGGATAGAAAGGCCAGAAAAGTCTTCAACTGTCATTTGCCCTTTCAAGAATACTGCAAAAACACGAGTTACTGGCTTTTAAAGCTTAAAGGCACACAAGATCTAGCATGTTTTCACAAAAGGGGGTGTTAGGTTCAAAGGCTCCTTTTGTGAAAACATGCTAGATCTTGTGTACCTTAACATCTTCAAAGTGGCGCCATTTCTCGAGCTTTTAATGGATTTCGATGTACTACACGTCAAAACAACGGTCTCTTCCAGTACTTTAAGACTAGCGTGCCAGTTTTGCCGTATTTGGAGTAGAAAACCTGAAAATGTGTTTTTTGTAAGCTAACCTGAATCTCTCAAAGTTACTTGTGTACCCTAAAATCTTCAAAGTGGCGCCATTTCTCGCGCTTTTAATGGATTTCGATGTACTACACGTCAAAACAACGGTCTCTTCCAGTACTTTAAGACTAGCGTGCCAGTTTTGCCGTATTTGGAGTAGAAAACCTGAAAATGTGTTTTTTGTAAGCTAACCTGAATCTCTCAAAGTTACTTGTGTACCCTAAAATCTTCAAAGTGGCGCCATTTCTCGCGCTTTTAATGGATTTCGACGTACTACACGTCAAAACAACGGTCTCTTAATGTAGATTGCGATTAGTGGATGGAAGGTTCCTGTATTTTGAGTAACAATACCAGAAAATGGCCTTTTTCTAACCTAAGCATAACCTCTAGGTCTCAAATAAAGAAATTATGGGATGGATCTAAGTCAAGTCAATTATGGGATAGAAAGGCCAGAAAAGTCTTCAACTGTCATTTGCCCTTTCAAGAATACTGCAAAAACACGAGTTACTGGCTTTTAAAGCTTAAAGGCACACAAGATCTAGCATGTTTTCACAAAAGGGGGTGTTAGGTTCAAAGGCTCCTTTTGTGAAAACATGCTAGATCTTGTGTACCTTAACATCTTCAAAGTGGCGCCATTTCTCGAGCTTTTAATGGATTTCGATGTACTACACGTCAAAACAACGGTCTCTTCCAGTACTTTAAGACTAGCGTGCCAGTTTTGCCGTATTTGGAGTAGAAAACCTGAAAATGTGTTTTTTGTAAGCTAACCTGAATCTCTCAAAGTTACTTGTGTACCCTAAAATCTTCAAAGTGGCGCCATTTCTCGCGCTTTTAATGGATTTCGATGTACTACACGTCAAAACAACGGTCTCTTCCAGTACTTTAAGACTAGCGTGCCAGTTTTGCCGTATTTGGAGTAGAAAACCTGAAAATGTGTTTTTTGTAAGCTAACCTGAATCTCTCAAAGTTACTTGTGTACCCTAAAATCTTCAAAGTGGCGCCATTTCTCGCGCTTTTAATGGATTTCGACGTACTACACGTCAAAACAACGGTCTCTTAATGTAGATTGCGATTAGTGGATGGAAGGTTCCTGTATTTTGAGTAACAATACCAGAAAATGGCCTTTTTCTAACCTAAGCATAACCTCTAGGTCTCAAATAAAGAAATTATGGGATGGATCTAAGTCAAGTCAATTATGGGATAGAAAGGCCAGAAAAGTCTTCAACTGTCATTTGCCCTTTCAAGAATACTGCAAAAACACGAGTTACTGGCTTTTAAAGCTTAAAGGCACACAAGATCTAGCATGTTTTCACAAAAGGGGGTGTTAGGTTCAAAGGCTCCTTTTGTGAAAACATGCTAGATCTTGTGTACCTTAACATCTTCAAAGTGGCGCCATTTCTCGAGCTTTTAATGGATTTCGATGTACTACACGTCAAAACAACGGTCTCTTCCAGTACTTTAAGACTAGCGTGCCAGTTTTGCCGTATTTGGAGTAGAAAACCTGAAAATGTGTTTTTTGTAAGCTAACCTGAATCTCTCAAAGTTACTTGTGTACCCTAAAATCTTCAAAGTGGCGCCATTTCTCGCGCTTTTAATGGATTTCGATGTACTACACGTCAAAACAACGGTCTCTTCCAGTACTTTAAGACTAGCGTGCCAGTTTTGCCGTATTTGGAGTAGAAAACCTGAAAATGTGTTTTTTGTAAGCTAACCTGAATCTCTCAAAGTTACTTGTGTACCCTAAAATCTTCAAAGTGGCGCCATTTCTCGCGCTTTTAATGGATTTCGATGTACTACACGTCAAAACAACGGTCTCTTCCAGTACTTTAAGACTAGCGTGCCAGTTTTGCCGTATTTGGAGTAGAAAACCTGAAAATGTGTTTTTTGTAAGCTAACCTGAATCTCTCAAAGTTACTTGTGTACCCTAAAATCTTCAAAGTGGCGCCATTTCTCGCTCTTTTAATGGATTTCGATGTACTACACGTCAAAACAACGGTCTCTTCCAGTACTTTAAGACTAGCGTGCCAGTTTTGCCGTATTTGGAGTAGAAAACCTGAAAATGTGTTTTTTGTAAGCTAACCTGAATCTCTCAAAGTTACTTGTGTACCCTAAAATCTTCAAAGTGGCGCCATTTCTCGCGCTTTTAATGGATTTCGATGTACTACACGTCAAAACAACGGTCTCTTCCAGTACTTTAAGACTAGCGTGCCAGTTTTGCCGTATTTGGAGTAGAAAACCTGAAAATGTGTTTTTTGTAAGCTAACCTGAATCTCTCAAAGTTACTTGTGTACCCTAAAATCTTCAAAGTGGCGCCATTTCTCGCGCTTTTAATGGATTTCGATGTACTACACGTCAAAACAACGGTCTCTTCCAGTACTTTAAGACTAGCGTGCCAGTTTTGCCGTATTTGGAGTAGAAAACCTGAAAATGTGTTTTTTGTAAGCTAACCTGAATCTCTCAAAGTTACTTGTGTACCCTAAAATCTTCAAAGTGGCGCCATTTCTCGCGCTTTTAATGGATTTCGACGTACTACACGTCAAAACAACGGTCTCTTAATGTAGATTGCGATTAGTGGATGGAAGGTTCCTGTATTTTGAGTAACAATACCAGAAAATGGCCTTTTTCTAACCTAAGCATAACCTCTAGGTCTCAAATAAAGAAATTATGGGATGGATCTAAGTCAAGTCAATTATGGGATAGAAAGGCCAGAAAAGTCTTCAACTGTCATTTGCCCTTTCAAGAATACTGCAAAAACACGAGTTACTGGCTTTTAAAGCTTAAAGGCACACAAGATCTAGCATGTTTTCACAAAAGGGGGTGTTAGGTTCAAAGGCTCCTTTTGTGAAAACATGCTAGATCTTGTGTACCTTAACATCTTCAAAGTGGCGCCATTTCTCGAGCTTTTAATGGATTTCGATGTACTACACGTCAAAACAACGGTCTCTTCCAGTACTTTAAGACTAGCGTGCCAGTTTTGCCGTATTTGGAGTAGAAAACCTGAAAATGTGTTTTTTGTAAGCTAACCTGAATCTCTCAAAGTTACTTGTGTACCCTAAAATCTTCAAAGTGGCGCCATTTCTCGCGCTTTTAATGGATTTCGATGTACTACACGTCAAAACAACGGTCTCTTCCAGTACTTTAAGACTAGCGTGCCAGTTTTGCCGTATTTGGAGTAGAAAACCTGAAAATGTGTTTTTTGTAAGCTAACCTGAATCTCTCAAAGTTACTTGTGTACCCTAAAATCTTCAAAGTGGCGCCATTTCTCGCGCTTTTAATGGATTTCGATGTACTACACGTCAAAACAACGGTCTCTTCCAGTACTTTAAGACTAGCGTGCCAGTTTTGCCGTATTTGGAGTAGAAAACCTGAAAATGTGTTTTTTGTAAGCTAACCTGAATCTCTCAAAGTTACTTGTGTACCCTAAAATCTTCAAAGTGGCGCCATTTCTCGCGCTTTTAATGGATTTCGACGTACTACACGTCAAAACAACGGTCTCTTAATGTAGATTGCGATTAGTGGATGGAAGGTTCCTGTATTTTGAGTAACAATACCAGAAAATGGCCTTTTTCTAACCTAAGCATAACCTCTAGGTCTCAAATAAAGAAATTATGGGATGGATCTAAGTCAAGTCAATTATGGGATAGAAAGGCCAGAAAAGTCTTCAACTGTCATTTGCCCTTTCAAGAATACTGCAAAAACACGAGTTACTGGCTTTTAAAGCTTAAAGGCACACAAGATCTAGCATGTTTTCACAAAAGGGGGTGTTAGGTTCAAAGGCTCCTTTTGTGAAAACATGCTAGATCTTGTGTACCTTAACATCTTCAAAGTGGCGCCATTTCTCGAGCTTTTAATGGATTTCGATGTACTACACGTCAAAACAACGGTCTCTTCCAGTACTTTAAGACTAGCGTGCCAGTTTTGCCGTATTTGGAGTAGAAAACCTGAAAATGTGTTTTTTGTAAGCTAACCTGAATCTCTCAAAGTTACTTGTGTACCCTAAAATCTTCAAAGTGGCGCCATTTCTCGCGCTTTTAATGGATTTCGATGTACTACACGTCAAAACAACGGTCTCTTCCAGTACTTTAAGACTAGCGTGCCAGTTTTGCCGTATTTGGAGTAGAAAACCTGAAAATGTGTTTTTTGTAAGCTAACCTGAATCTCTCAAAGTTACTTGTGTACCCTAAAATCTTCAAAGTGGCGCCATTTCTCGCGCTTTTAATGGATTTCGATGTACTACACGTCAAAACAACGGTCTCTTCCAGTACTTTAAGACTAGCGTGCCAGTTTTGCCGTATTTGGAGTAGAAAACCTGAAAATGTGTTTTTTGTAAGCTAACCTGAATCTCTCAAAGTTACTTGTGTACCCTAAAATCTTCAAAGTGGCGCCATTTCTCGCGCTTTTAATGGATTTCGACGTACTACACGTCAAAACAACGGTCTCTTAATGTAGATTGCGATTAGTGGATGGAAGGTTCCTGTATTTTGAGTAACAATACCAGAAAATGGCCTTTTTCTAACCTAAGCATAACCTCTAGGTCTCAAATAAAGAAATTATGGGATGGATCTAAGTCAAGTCAATTATGGGATAGAAAGGCCAGAAAAGTCTTCAACTGTCATTTGCCCTTTCAAGAATACTGCAAAAACACGAGTTACTGGCTTTTAAAGCTTAAAGGCACACAAGATCTAGCATGTTTTCACAAAAGGGGGTGTTAGGTTCAAAGGCTCCTTTTGTGAAAACATGCTAGATCTTGTGTACCTTAACATCTTCAAAGTGGCGCCATTTCTCGAGCTTTTAATGGATTTCGATGTACTACACGTCAAAACAACGGTCTCTTCCAGTACTTTAAGACTAGCGTGCCAGTTTTGCCGTATTTGGAGTAGAAAACCTGAAAATGTGTTTTTTGTAAGCTAACCTGAATCTCTCAAAGTTACTTGTGTACCCTAAAATCTTCAAAGTGGCGCCATTTCTCGCGCTTTTAATGGATTTCGATGTACTACACGTCAAAACAACGGTCTCTTCCAGTACTTTAAGACTAGCGTGCCAGTTTTGCCGTATTTGGAGTAGAAAACCTGAAAATGTGTTTTTTGTAAGCTAACCTGAATCTCTCAAAGTTACTTGTGTACCCTAAAATCTTCAAAGTGGCGCCATTTCTCGCGCTTTTAATGGATTTCGACGTACTACACGTCAAAACAACGGTCTCTTAATGTAGATTGCGATTAGTGGATGGAAGGTTCCTGTATTTTGAGTAACAATACCAGAAAATGGCCTTTTTCTAACCTAAGCATAACCTCTAGGTCTCAAATAAAGAAATTATGGGATGGATCTAAGTCAAGTCAATTATGGGATAGAAAGGCCAGAAAAGTCTTCAACTGTCATTTGCCCTTTCAAGAATACTGCAAAAACACGAGTTACTGGCTTTTAAAGCTTAAAGGCACACAAGATCTAGCATGTTTTCACAAAAGGGGGTGTTAGGTTCAAAGGCTCCTTTTGTGAAAACATGCTAGATCTTGTGTACCTTAACATCTTCAAAGTGGCGCCATTTCTCGAGCTTTTAATGGATTTCGATGTACTACACGTCAAAACAACGGTCTCTTCCAGTACTTTAAGACTAGCGTGCCAGTTTTGCCGTATTTGGAGTAGAAAACCTGAAAATGTGTTTTTTGTAAGCTAACCTGAATCTCTCAAAGTTACTTGTGTACCCTAAAATCTTCAAAGTGGCGCCATTTCTCGCGCTTTTAATGGATTTCGATGTACTACACGTCAAAACAACGGTCTCTTCCAGTACTTTAAGACTAGCGTGCCAGTTTTGCCGTATTTGGAGTAGAAAACCTGAAAATGTGTTTTTTGTAAGCTAACCTGAATCTCTCAAAGTTACTTGTGTACCCTAAAATCTTCAAAGTGGCGCCATTTCTCGCGCTTTTAATGGATTTCGACGTACTACACGTCAAAACAACGGTCTCTTAATGTAGATTGCGATTAGTGGATGGAAGGTTCCTGTATTTTGAGTAACAATACCAGAAAATGGCCTTTTTCTAACCTAAGCATAACCTCTAGGTCTCAAATAAAGAAATTATGGGATGGATCTAAGTCAAGTCAATTATGGGATAGAAAGGCCAGAAAAGTCTTCAACTGTCATTTGCCCTTTCAAGAATACTGCAAAAACACGAGTTACTGGCTTTTAAAGCTTAAAGGCACACAAGATCTAGCATGTTTTCACAAAAGGGGGTGTTAGGTTCAAAGGCTCCTTTTGTGAAAACATGCTAGATCTTGTGTACCTTAACATCTTCAAAGTGGCGCCATTTCTCGAGCTTTTAATGGATTTCGATGTACTACACGTCAAAACAACGGTCTCTTCCAGTACTTTAAGACTAGCGTGCCAGTTTTGCCGTATTTGGAGTAGAAAACCTGAAAATGTGTTTTTTGTAAGCTAACCTGAATCTCTCAAAGTTACTTGTGTACCCTAAAATCTTCAAAGTGGCGCCATTTCTCGCGCTTTTAATGGATTTCGATGTACTACACGTCAAAACAACGGTCTCTTCCAGTACTTTAAGACTAGCGTGCCAGTTTTGCCGTATTTGGAGTAGAAAACCTGAAAATGTGTTTTTTGTAAGCTAACCTGAATCTCTCAAAGTTACTTGTGTACCCTAAAATCTTCAAAGTGGCGCCATTTCTCGCGCTTTTAATGGATTTCGATGTACTACACGTCAAAACAACGGTCTCTTCCAGTACTTTAAGACTAGCGTGCCAGTTTTGCCGTATTTGGAGTAGAAAACCTGAAAATGTGTTTTTTGTAAGCTAACCTGAATCTCTCAAAGTTACTTGTGTACCCTAAAATCTTCAAAGTGGCGCCATTTCTCGCTCTTTTAATGGATTTCGATGTACTACACGTCAAAACAACGGTCTCTTCCAGTACTTTAAGACTAGCGTGCCAGTTTTGCCGTATTTGGAGTAGAAAACCTGAAAATGTGTTTTTTGTAAGCTAACCTGAATCTCTCAAAGTTACTTGTGTACCCTAAAATCTTCAAAGTGGCGCCATTTCTCGCGCTTTTAATGGATTTCGATGTACTACACGTCAAAACAACGGTCTCTTCCAGTACTTTAAGACTAGCGTGCCAGTTTTGCCGTATTTGGAGTAGAAAACCTGAAAATGTGTTTTTTGTAAGCTAACCTGAATCTCTCAAAGTTACTTGTGTACCCTAAAATCTTCAAAGTGGCGCCATTTCTCGCGCTTTTAATGGATTTCGATGTACTACACGTCAAAACAACGGTCTCTTCCAGTACTTTAAGACTAGCGTGCCAGTTTTGCCGTATTTGGAGTAGAAAACCTGAAAATGTGTTTTTTGTAAGCTAACCTGAATCTCTCAAAGTTACTTGTGTACCCTAAAATCTTCAAAGTGGCGCCATTTCTCGCGCTTTTAATGGATTTCGACGTACTACACGTCAAAACAACGGTCTCTTAATGTAGATTGCGATTAGTGGATGGAAGGTTCCTGTATTTTGAGTAACAATACCAGAAAATGGCCTTTTTCTAACCTAAGCATAACCTCTAGGTCTCAAATAAAGAAATTATGGGATGGATCTAAGTCAAGTCAATTATGGGATAGAAAGGCCAGAAAAGTCTTCAACTGTCATTTGCCCTTTCAAGAATACTGCAAAAACACGAGTTACTGGCTTTTAAAGCTTAAAGGCACACAAGATCTAGCATGTTTTCACAAAAGGGGGTGTTAGGTTCAAAGGCTCCTTTTGTGAAAACATGCTAGATCTTGTGTACCTTAACATCTTCAAAGTGGCGCCATTTCTCGAGCTTTTAATGGATTTCGATGTACTACACGTCAAAACAACGGTCTCTTCCAGTACTTTAAGACTAGCGTGCCAGTTTTGCCGTATTTGGAGTAGAAAACCTGAAAATGTGTTTTTTGTAAGCTAACCTGAATCTCTCAAAGTTACTTGTGTACCCTAAAATCTTCAAAGTGGCGCCATTTCTCGCGCTTTTAATGGATTTCGATGTACTACACGTCAAAACAACGGTCTCTTCCAGTACTTTAAGACTAGCGTGCCAGTTTTGCCGTATTTGGAGTAGAAAACCTGAAAATGTGTTTTTTGTAAGCTAACCTGAATCTCTCAAAGTTACTTGTGTACCCTAAAATCTTCAAAGTGGCGCCATTTCTCGCGCTTTTAATGGATTTCGACGTACTACACGTCAAAACAACGGTCTCTTAATGTAGATTGCGATTAGTGGATGGAAGGTTCCTGTATTTTGAGTAACAATACCAGAAAATGGCCTTTTTCTAACCTAAGCATAACCTCTAGGTCTCAAATAAAGAAATTATGGGATGGATCTAAGTCAAGTCAATTATGGGATAGAAAGGCCAGAAAAGTCTTCAACTGTCATTTGCCCTTTCAAGAATACTGCAAAAACACGAGTTACTGGCTTTTAAAGCTTAAAGGCACACAAGATCTAGCATGTTTTCACAAAAGGGGGTGTTAGGTTCAAAGGCTCCTTTTGTGAAAACATGCTAGATCTTGTGTACCTTAACATCTTCAAAGTGGCGCCATTTCTCGAGCTTTTAATGGATTTCGATGTACTACACGTCAAAACAACGGTCTCTTCCAGTACTTTAAGACTAGCGTGCCAGTTTTGCCGTATTTGGAGTAGAAAACCTGAAAATGTGTTTTTTGTAAGCTAACCTGAATCTCTCAAAGTTACTTGTGTACCCTAAAATCTTCAAAGTGGCGCCATTTCTCGCGCTTTTAATGGATTTCGATGTACTACACGTCAAAACAACGGTCTCTTCCAGTACTTTAAGACTAGCGTGCCAGTTTTGCCGTATTTGGAGTAGAAAACCTGAAAATGTGTTTTTTGTAAGCTAACCTGAATCTCTCAAAGTTACTTGTGTACCCTAAAATCTTCAAAGTGGCGCCATTTCTCGCGCTTTTAATGGATTTCGATGTACTACACGTCAAAACAACGGTCTCTTCCAGTACTTTAAGACTAGCGTGCCAGTTTTGCCGTATTTGGAGTAGAAAACCTGAAAATGTGTTTTTTGTAAGCTAACCTGAATCTCTCAAAGTTACTTGTGTACCCTAAAATCTTCAAAGTGGCGCCATTTCTCGCGCTTTTAATGGATTTCGATGTACTACACGTCAAAACAACGGTCTCTTCCAGTACTTTAAGACTAGCGTGCCAGTTTTGCCGTATTTGGAGTAGAAAACCTGAAAATGTGTTTTTTGTAAGCTAACCTGAATCTCTCAAAGTTACTTGTGTACCCTAAAATCTTCAAAGTGGCGCCATTTCTCGCGCTTTTAATGGATTTCGACGTACTACACGTCAAAACAACGGTCTCTTAATGTAGATTGCGATTAGTGGATGGAAGGTTCCTGTATTTTGAGTAACAATACCAGAAAATGGCCTTTTTCTAACCTAAGCATAACCTCTAGGTCTCAAATAAAGAAATTATGGGATGGATCTAAGTCAAGTCAATTATGGGATAGAAAGGCCAGAAAAGTCTTCAACTGTCATTTGCCCTTTCAAGAATACTGCAAAAACACGAGTTACTGGCTTTTAAAGCTTAAAGGCACACAAGATCTAGCATGTTTTCACAAAAGGGGGTGTTAGGTTCAAAGGCTCCTTTTGTGAAAACATGCTAGATCTTGTGTACCTTAACATCTTCAAAGTGGCGCCATTTCTCGAGCTTTTAATGGATTTCGATGTACTACACGTCAAAACAACGGTCTCTTCCAGTACTTTAAGACTAGCGTGCCAGTTTTGCCGTATTTGGAGTAGAAAACCTGAAAATGTGTTTTTTGTAAGCTAACCTGAATCTCTCAAAGTTACTTGTGTACCCTAAAATCTTCAAAGTGGCGCCATTTCTCGCGCTTTTAATGGATTTCGACGTACTACACGTCAAAACAACGGTCTCTTAATGTAGATTGCGATTAGTGGATGGAAGGTTCCTGTATTTTGAGTAACAATACCAGAAAATGGCCTTTTTCTAACCTAAGCATAACCTCTAGGTCTCAAATAAAGAAATTATGGGATGGATCTAAGTCAAGTCAATTATGGGATAGAAAGGCCAGAAAAGTCTTCAACTGTCATTTGCCCTTTCAAGAATACTGCAAAAACACGAGTTACTGGCTTTTAAAGCTTAAAGGCACACAAGATCTAGCATGTTTTCACAAAAGGGGGTGTTAGGTTCAAAGGCTCCTTTTGTGAAAACATGCTAGATCTTGTGTACCTTAACATCTTCAAAGTGGCGCCATTTCTCGAGCTTTTAATGGATTTCGATGTACTACACGTCAAAACAACGGTCTCTTCCAGTACTTTAAGACTAGCGTGCCAGTTTTGCCGTATTTGGAGTAGAAAACCTGAAAATGTGTTTTTTGTAAGCTAACCTGAATCTCTCAAAGTTACTTGTGTACCCTAAAATCTTCAAAGTGGCGCCATTTCTCGCGCTTTTAATGGATTTCGATGTACTACACGTCAAAACAACGGTCTCTTCCAGTACTTTAAGACTAGCGTGCCAGTTTTGCCGTATTTGGAGTAGAAAACCTGAAAATGTGTTTTTTGTAAGCTAACCTGAATCTCTCAAAGTTACTTGTGTACCCTAAAATCTTCAAAGTGGCGCCATTTCTCGCGCTTTTAATGGATTTCGATGTACTACACGTCAAAACAACGGTCTCTTCCAGTACTTTAAGACTAGCGTGCCAGTTTTGCCGTATTTGGAGTAGAAAACCTGAAAATGTGTTTTTTGTAAGCTAACCTGAATCTCTCAAAGTTACTTGTGTACCCTAAAATCTTCAAAGTGGCGCCATTTCTCGCGCTTTTAATGGATTTCGATGTACTACACGTCAAAACAACGGTCTCTTCCAGTACTTTAAGACTAGCGTGCCAGTTTTGCCGTATTTGGAGTAGAAAACCTGAAAATGTGTTTTTTGTAAGCTAACCTGAATCTCTCAAAGTTACTTGTGTACCCTAAAATCTTCAAAGTGGCGCCATTTCTCGCGCTTTTAATGGATTTCGACGTACTACACGTCAAAACAACGGTCTCTTAATGTAGATTGCGATTAGTGGATGGAAGGTTCCTGTATTTTGAGTAACAATACCAGAAAATGGCCTTTTTCTAACCTAAGCATAACCTCTAGGTCTCAAATAAAGAAATTATGGGATGGATCTAAGTCAAGTCAATTATGGGATAGAAAGGCCAGAAAAGTCTTCAACTGTCATTTGCCCTTTCAAGAATACTGCAAAAACACGAGTTACTGGCTTTTAAAGCTTAAAGGCACACAAGATCTAGCATGTTTTCACAAAAGGGGGTGTTAGGTTCAAAGGCTCCTTTTGTGAAAACATGCTAGATCTTGTGTACCTTAACATCTTCAAAGTGGCGCCATTTCTCGAGCTTTTAATGGATTTCGATGTACTACACGTCAAAACAACGGTCTCTTCCAGTACTTTAAGACTAGCGTGCCAGTTTTGCCGTATTTGGAGTAGAAAACCTGAAAATGTGTTTTTTGTAAGCTAACCTGAATCTCTCAAAGTTACTTGTGTACCCTAAAATCTTCAAAGTGGCGCCATTTCTCGCGCTTTTAATGGATTTCGATGTACTACACGTCAAAACAACGGTCTCTTCCAGTACTTTAAGACTAGCGTGCCAGTTTTGCCGTATTTGGAGTAGAAAACCTGAAAATGTGTTTTTTGTAAGCTAACCTGAATCTCTCAAAGTTACTTGTGTACCCTAAAATCTTCAAAGTGGCGCCATTTCTCGCGCTTTTAATGGATTTCGATGTACTACACGTCAAAACAACGGTCTCTTAATGTAGATTGCGATTAGTGGATGGAAGGTTCCTGTATTTTGAGTAACAATACCAGAAAATGGCCTTTTTCTAACCTAAGCATAACCTCTAGGTCTCAAATAAAGAAATTATGGGATGGATCTAAGTCAAGTCAATTATGGGATAGAAAGGCCAGAAAAGTCTTCAACTGTCATTTGCCCTTTCAAGAATACTGCAAAAACACGAGTTACTGGCTTTTAAAGCTTAAAGGCACACAAGATCTAGCATGTTTTCACAAAAGGGGGTGTTAGGTTCAAAGGCTCCTTTTGTGAAAACATGCTAGATCTTGTGTACCTTAACATCTTCAAAGTGGCGCCATTTCTCGAGCTTTTAATGGATTTCGATGTACTACACGTCAAAACAACGGTCTCTTCCAGTACTTTAAGACTAGCGTGCCAGTTTTGCCGTATTTGGAGTAGAAAACCTGAAAATGTGTTTTTTGTAAGCTAACCTGAATCTCTCAAAGTTACTTGTGTACCCTAAAATCTTCAAAGTGGCGCCATTTCTCGCGCTTTTAATGGATTTCGATGTACTACACGTCAAAACAACGGTCTCTTCCAGTACTTTAAGACTAGCGTGCCAGTTTTGCCGTATTTGGAGTAGAAAACCTGAAAATGTGTTTTTTGTAAGCTAACCTGAATCTCTCAAAGTTACTTGTGTACCCTAAAATCTTCAAAGTGGCGCCATTTCTCGCGCTTTTAATGGATTTCGATGTACTACACGTCAAAACAACGGTCTCTTCCAGTACTTTAAGACTAGCGTGCCAGTTTTGCCGTATTTGGAGTAGAAAACCTGAAAATGTGTTTTTTGTAAGCTAACCTGAATCTCTCAAAGTTACTTGTGTACCCTAAAATCTTCAAAGTGGCGCCATTTCTCGCGCTTTTAATGGATTTCGATGTACTACACGTCAAAACAACGGTCTCTTCCAGTACTTTAAGACTAGCGTGCCAGTTTTGCCGTATTTGGAGTAGAAAACCTGAAAATGTGTTTTTTGTAAGCTAACCTGAATCTCTCAAAGTTACTTGTGTACCCTAAAATCTTCAAAGTGGCGCCATTTCTCGCGCTTTTAATGGATTTCGATGTACTACACGTCAAAACAACGGTCTCTTCCAGTACTTTAAGACTAGCGTGCCAGTTTTGCCGTATTTGGAGTAGAAAACCTGAAAATGTGTTTTTTGTAAGCTAACCTGAATCTCTCAAAGTTACTTGTGTACCCTAAAATCTTCAAAGTGGCGCCATTTCTCGCGCTTTTAATGGATTTCGACGTACTACACGTCAAAACAACGGTCTCTTAATGTAGATTGCGATTAGTGGATGGAAGGTTCCTGTATTTTGAGTAACAATACCAGAAAATGGCCTTTTTCTAACCTAAGCATAACCTCTAGGTCTCAAATAAAGAAATTATGGGATGGATCTAAGTCAAGTCAATTATGGGATAGAAAGGCCAGAAAAGTCTTCAACTGTCATTTGCCCTTTCAAGAATACTGCAAAAACACGAGTTACTGGCTTTTAAAGCTTAAAGGCACACAAGATCTAGCATGTTTTCACAAAAGGGGGTGTTAGGTTCAAAGGCTCCTTTTGTGAAAACATGCTAGATCTTGTGTACCTTAACATCTTCAAAGTGGCGCCATTTCTCGAGCTTTTAATGGATTTCGATGTACTACACGTCAAAACAACGGTCTCTTCCAGTACTTTAAGACTAGCGTGCCAGTTTTGCCGTATTTGGAGTAGAAAACCTGAAAATGTGTTTTTTGTAAGCTAACCTGAATCTCTCAAAGTTACTTGTGTACCCTAAAATCTTCAAAGTGGCGCCATTTCTCGCGCTTTTAATGGATTTCGATGTACTACACGTCAAAACAACGGTCTCTTCCAGTACTTTAAGACTAGCGTGCCAGTTTTGCCGTATTTGGAGTAGAAAACCTGAAAATGTGTTTTTTGTAAGCTAACCTGAATCTCTCAAAGTTACTTGTGTACCCTAAAATCTTCAAAGTGGCGCCATTTCTCGCGCTTTTAATGGATTTCGACGTACTACACGTCAAAACAACGGTCTCTTAATGTAGATTGCGATTAGTGGATGGAAGGTTCCTGTATTTTGAGTAACAATACCAGAAAATGGCCTTTTTCTAACCTAAGCATAACCTCTAGGTCTCAAATAAAGAAATTATGGGATGGATCTAAGTCAAGTCAATTATGGGATAGAAAGGCCAGAAAAGTCTTCAACTGTCATTTGCCCTTTCAAGAATACTGCAAAAACACGAGTTACTGGCTTTTAAAGCTTAAAGGCACACAAGATCTAGCATGTTTTCACAAAAGGGGGTGTTAGGTTCAAAGGCTCCTTTTGTGAAAACATGCTAGATCTTGTGTACCTTAACATCTTCAAAGTGGCGCCATTTCTCGAGCTTTTAATGGATTTCGATGTACTACACGTCAAAACAACGGTCTCTTCCAGTACTTTAAGACTAGCGTGCCAGTTTTGCCGTATTTGGAGTAGAAAACCTGAAAATGTGTTTTTTGTAAGCTAACCTGAATCTCTCAAAGTTACTTGTGTACCCTAAAATCTTCAAAGTGGCGCCATTTCTCGCGCTTTTAATGGATTTCGATGTACTACACGTCAAAACAACGGTCTCTTCCAGTACTTTAAGACTAGCGTGCCAGTTTTGCCGTATTTGGAGTAGAAAACCTGAAAATGTGTTTTTTGTAAGCTAACCTGAATCTCTCAAAGTTACTTGTGTACCCTAAAATCTTCAAAGTGGCGCCATTTCTCGCGCTTTTAATGGATTTCGATGTACTACACGTCAAAACAACGGTCTCTTCCAGTACTTTAAGACTAGCGTGCCAGTTTTGCCGTATTTGGAGTAGAAAACCTGAAAATGTGTTTTTTGTAAGCTAACCTGAATCTCTCAAAGTTACTTGTGTACCCTAAAATCTTCAAAGTGGCGCCATTTCTCGCGCTTTTAATGGATTTCGATGTACTACACGTCAAAACAACGGTCTCTTCCAGTACTTTAAGACTAGCGTGCCAGTTTTGCCGTATTTGGAGTAGAAAACCTGAAAATGTGTTTTTTGTAAGCTAACCTGAATCTCTCAAAGTTACTTGTGTACCCTAAAATCTTCAAAGTGGCGCCATTTCTCGCGCTTTTAATGGATTTCGATGTACTACACGTCAAAACAACGGTCTCTTCCAGTACTTTAAGACTAGCGTGCCAGTTTTGCCGTATTTGGAGTAGAAAACCTGAAAATGTGTTTTTTGTAAGCTAACCTGAATCTCTCAAAGTTACTTGTGTACCCTAAAATCTTCAAAGTGGCGCCATTTCTCGCGCTTTTAATGGATTTCGATGTACTACACGTCAAAACAACGGTCTCTTCCAGTACTTTAAGACTAGCGTGCCAGTTTTGCCGTATTTGGAGTAGAAAACCTGAAAATGTGTTTTTTGTAAGCTAACCTGAATCTCTCAAAGTTACTTGTGTACCCTAAAATCTTCAAAGTGGCGCCATTTCTCGCGCTTTTAATGGATTTCGACGTACTACACGTCAAAACAACGGTCTCTTAATGTAGATTGCGATTAGTGGATGGAAGGTTCCTGTATTTTGAGTAACAATACCAGAAAATGGCCTTTTTCTAACCTAAGCATAACCTCTAGGTCTCAAATAAAGAAATTATGGGATGGATCTAAGTCAAGTCAATTATGGGATAGAAAGGCCAGAAAAGTCTTCAACTGTCATTTGCCCTTTCAAGAATACTGCAAAAACACGAGTTACTGGCTTTTAAAGCTTAAAGGCACACAAGATCTAGCATGTTTTCACAAAAGGGGGTGTTAGGTTCAAAGGCTCCTTTTGTGAAAACATGCTAGATCTTGTGTACCTTAACATCTTCAAAGTGGCGCCATTTCTCGAGCTTTTAATGGATTTCGATGTACTACACGTCAAAACAACGGTCTCTTCCAGTACTTTAAGACTAGCGTGCCAGTTTTGCCGTATTTGGAGTAGAAAACCTGAAAATGTGTTTTTTGTAAGCTAACCTGAATCTCTCAAAGTTACTTGTGTACCCTAAAATCTTCAAAGTGGCGCCATTTCTCGCGCTTTTAATGGATTTCGATGTACTACACGTCAAAACAACGGTCTCTTCCAGTACTTTAAGACTAGCGTGCCAGTTTTGCCGTATTTGGAGTAGAAAACCTGAAAATGTGTTTTTTGTAAGCTAACCTGAATCTCTCAAAGTTACTTGTGTACCCTAAAATCTTCAAAGTGGCGCCATTTCTCGCGCTTTTAATGGATTTCGACGTACTACACGTCAAAACAACGGTCTCTTAATGTAGATTGCGATTAGTGGATGGAAGGTTCCTGTATTTTGAGTAACAATACCAGAAAATGGCCTTTTTCTAACCTAAGCATAACCTCTAGGTCTCAAATAAAGAAATTATGGGATGGATCTAAGTCAAGTCAATTATGGGATAGAAAGGCCAGAAAAGTCTTCAACTGTCATTTGCCCTTTCAAGAATACTGCAAAAACACGAGTTACTGGCTTTTAAAGCTTAAAGGCACACAAGATCTAGCATGTTTTCACAAAAGGGGGTGTTAGGTTCAAAGGCTCCTTTTGTGAAAACATGCTAGATCTTGTGTACCTTAACATCTTCAAAGTGGCGCCATTTCTCGAGCTTTTAATGGATTTCGATGTACTACACGTCAAAACAACGGTCTCTTCCAGTACTTTAAGACTAGCGTGCCAGTTTTGCCGTATTTGGAGTAGAAAACCTGAAAATGTGTTTTTTGTAAGCTAACCTGAATCTCTCAAAGTTACTTGTGTACCCTAAAATCTTCAAAGTGGCGCCATTTCTCGCGCTTTTAATGGATTTCGATGTACTACACGTCAAAACAACGGTCTCTTCCAGTACTTTAAGACTAGCGTGCCAGTTTTGCCGTATTTGGAGTAGAAAACCTGAAAATGTGTTTTTTGTAAGCTAACCTGAATCTCTCAAAGTTACTTGTGTACCCTAAAATCTTCAAAGTGGCGCCATTTCTCGCGCTTTTAATGGATTTCGATGTACTACACGTCAAAACAACGGTCTCTTCCAGTACTTTAAGACTAGCGTGCCAGTTTTGCCGTATTTGGAGTAGAAAACCTGAAAATGTGTTTTTTGTAAGCTAACCTGAATCTCTCAAAGTTACTTGTGTACCCTAAAATCTTCAAAGTGGCGCCATTTCTCGCGCTTTTAATGGATTTCGATGTACTACACGTCAAAACAACGGTCTCTTCCAGTACTTTAAGACTAGCGTGCCAGTTTTGCCGTATTTGGAGTAGAAAACCTGAAAATGTGTTTTTTGTAAGCTAACCTGAATCTCTCAAAGTTACTTGTGTACCCTAAAATCTTCAAAGTGGCGCCATTTCTCGCGCTTTTAATGGATTTCGACGTACTACACGTCAAAACAACGGTCTCTTAATGTAGATTGCGATTAGTGGATGGAAGGTTCCTGTATTTTGAGTAACAATACCAGAAAATGGCCTTTTTCTAACCTAAGCATAACCTCTAGGTCTCAAATAAAGAAATTATGGGATGGATCTAAGTCAAGTCAATTATGGGATAGAAAGGCCAGAAAAGTCTTCAACTGTCATTTGCCCTTTCAAGAATACTGCAAAAACACGAGTTACTGGCTTTTAAAGCTTAAAGGCACACAAGATCTAGCATGTTTTCACAAAAGGGGGTGTTAGGTTCAAAGGCTCCTTTTGTGAAAACATGCTAGATCTTGTGTACCTTAACATCTTCAAAGTGGCGCCATTTCTCGAGCTTTTAATGGATTTCGATGTACTACACGTCAAAACAACGGTCTCTTCCAGTACTTTAAGACTAGCGTGCCAGTTTTGCCGTATTTGGAGTAGAAAACCTGAAAATGTGTTTTTTGTAAGCTAACCTGAATCTCTCAAAGTTACTTGTGTACCCTAAAATCTTCAAAGTGGCGCCATTTCTCGCGCTTTTAATGGATTTCGATGTACTACACGTCAAAACAACGGTCTCTTCCAGTACTTTAAGACTAGCGTGCCAGTTTTGCCGTATTTGGAGTAGAAAACCTGAAAATGTGTTTTTTGTAAGCTAACCTGAATCTCTCAAAGTTACTTGTGTACCCTAAAATCTTCAAAGTGGCGCCATTTCTCGCGCTTTTAATGGATTTCGACGTACTACACGTCAAAACAACGGTCTCTTAATGTAGATTGCGATTAGTGGATGGAAGGTTCCTGTATTTTGAGTAACAATACCAGAAAATGGCCTTTTTCTAACCTAAGCATAACCTCTAGGTCTCAAATAAAGAAATTATGGGATGGATCTAAGTCAAGTCAATTATGGGATAGAAAGGCCAGAAAAGTCTTCAACTGTCATTTGCCCTTTCAAGAATACTGCAAAAACACGAGTTACTGGCTTTTAAAGCTTAAAGGCACACAAGATCTAGCATGTTTTCACAAAAGGGGGTGTTAGGTTCAAAGGCTCCTTTTGTGAAAACATGCTAGATCTTGTGTACCTTAACATCTTCAAAGTGGCGCCATTTCTCGAGCTTTTAATGGATTTCGATGTACTACACGTCAAAACAACGGTCTCTTCCAGTACTTTAAGACTAGCGTGCCAGTTTTGCCGTATTTGGAGTAGAAAACCTGAAAATGTGTTTTTTGTAAGCTAACCTGAATCTCTCAAAGTTACTTGTGTACCCTAAAATCTTCAAAGTGGCGCCATTTCTCGCGCTTTTAATGGATTTCGATGTACTACACGTCAAAACAACGGTCTCTTCCAGTACTTTAAGACTAGCGTGCCAGTTTTGCCGTATTTGGAGTAGAAAACCTGAAAATGTGTTTTTTGTAAGCTAACCTGAATCTCTCAAAGTTACTTGTGTACCCTAAAATCTTCAAAGTGGCGCCATTTCTCGCGCTTTTAATGGATTTCGACGTACTACACGTCAAAACAACGGTCTCTTAATGTAGATTGCGATTAGTGGATGGAAGGTTCCTGTATTTTGAGTAACAATACCAGAAAATGGCCTTTTTCTAACCTAAGCATAACCTCTAGGTCTCAAATAAAGAAATTATGGGATGGATCTAAGTCAAGTCAATTATGGGATAGAAAGGCCAGAAAAGTCTTCAACTGTCATTTGCCCTTTCAAGAATACTGCAAAAACACGAGTTACTGGCTTTTAAAGCTTAAAGGCACACAAGATCTAGCATGTTTTCACAAAAGGGGGTGTTAGGTTCAAAGGCTCCTTTTGTGAAAACATGCTAGATCTTGTGTACCTTAACATCTTCAAAGTGGCGCCATTTCTCGAGCTTTTAATGGATTTCGATGTACTACACGTCAAAACAACGGTCTCTTCCAGTACTTTAAGACTAGCGTGCCAGTTTTGCCGTATTTGGAGTAGAAAACCTGAAAATGTGTTTTTTGTAAGCTAACCTGAATCTCTCAAAGTTACTTGTGTACCCTAAAATCTTCAAAGTGGCGCCATTTCTCGCGCTTTTAATGGATTTCGATGTACTACACGTCAAAACAACGGTCTCTTCCAGTACTTTAAGACTAGCGTGCCAGTTTTGCCGTATTTGGAGTAGAAAACCTGAAAATGTGTTTTTTGTAAGCTAACCTGAATCTCTCAAAGTTACTTGTGTACCCTAAAATCTTCAAAGTGGCGCCATTTCTCGCGCTTTTAATGGATTTCGATGTACTACACGTCAAAACAACGGTCTCTTCCAGTACTTTAAGACTAGCGTGCCAGTTTTGCCGTATTTGGAGTAGAAAACCTGAAAATGTGTTTTTTGTAAGCTAACCTGAATCTCTCAAAGTTACTTGTGTACCCTAAAATCTTCAAAGTGGCGCCATTTCTCGCGCTTTTAATGGATTTCGATGTACTACACGTCAAAACAACGGTCTCTTCCAGTACTTTAAGACTAGCGTGCCAGTTTTGCCGTATTTGGAGTAGAAAACCTGAAAATGTGTTTTTTGTAAGCTAACCTGAATCTCTCAAAGTTACTTGTGTACCCTAAAATCTTCAAAGTGGCGCCATTTCTCGCGCTTTTAATGGATTTCGATGTACTACACGTCAAAACAACGGTCTCTTCCAGTACTTTAAGACTAGCGTGCCAGTTTTGCCGTATTTGGAGTAGAAAACCTGAAAATGTGTTTTTTGTAAGCTAACCTGAATCTCTCAAAGTTACTTGTGTACCCTAAAATCTTCAAAGTGGCGCCATTTCTCGCGCTTTTAATGGATTTCGACGTACTACACGTCAAAACAACGGTCTCTTAATGTAGATTGCGATTAGTGGATGGAAGGTTCCTGTATTTTGAGTAACAATACCAGAAAATGGCCTTTTTCTAACCTAAGCATAACCTCTAGGTCTCAAATAAAGAAATTATGGGATGGATCTAAGTCAAGTCAATTATGGGATAGAAAGGCCAGAAAAGTCTTCAACTGTCATTTGCCCTTTCAAGAATACTGCAAAAACACGAGTTACTGGCTTTTAAAGCTTAAAGGCACACAAGATCTAGCATGTTTTCACAAAAGGGGGTGTTAGGTTCAAAGGCTCCTTTTGTGAAAACATGCTAGATCTTGTGTACCTTAACATCTTCAAAGTGGCGCCATTTCTCGAGCTTTTAATGGATTTCGATGTACTACACGTCAAAACAACGGTCTCTTCCAGTACTTTAAGACTAGCGTGCCAGTTTTGCCGTATTTGGAGTAGAAAACCTGAAAATGTGTTTTTTGTAAGCTAACCTGAATCTCTCAAAGTTACTTGTGTACCCTAAAATCTTCAAAGTGGCGCCATTTCTCGCGCTTTTAATGGATTTCGATGTACTACACGTCAAAACAACGGTCTCTTCCAGTACTTTAAGACTAGCGTGCCAGTTTTGCCGTATTTGGAGTAGAAAACCTGAAAATGTGTTTTTTGTAAGCTAACCTGAATCTCTCAAAGTTACTTGTGTACCCTAAAATCTTCAAAGTGGCGCCATTTCTCGCGCTTTTAATGGATTTCGACGTACTACACGTCAAAACAACGGTCTCTTAATGTAGATTGCGATTAGTGGATGGAAGGTTCCTGTATTTTGAGTAACAATACCAGAAAATGGCCTTTTTCTAACCTAAGCATAACCTCTAGGTCTCAAATAAAGAAATTATGGGATGGATCTAAGTCAAGTCAATTATGGGATAGAAAGGCCAGAAAAGTCTTCAACTGTCATTTGCCCTTTCAAGAATACTGCAAAAACACGAGTTACTGGCTTTTAAAGCTTAAAGGCACACAAGATCTAGCATGTTTTCACAAAAGGGGGTGTTAGGTTCAAAGGCTCCTTTTGTGAAAACATGCTAGATCTTGTGTACCTTAACATCTTCAAAGTGGCGCCATTTCTCGAGCTTTTAATGGATTTCGATGTACTACACGTCAAAACAACGGTCTCTTCCAGTACTTTAAGACTAGCGTGCCAGTTTTGCCGTATTTGGAGTAGAAAACCTGAAAATGTGTTTTTTGTAAGCTAACCTGAATCTCTCAAAGTTACTTGTGTACCCTAAAATCTTCAAAGTGGCGCCATTTCTCGCGCTTTTAATGGATTTCGATGTACTACACGTCAAAACAACGGTCTCTTCCAGTACTTTAAGACTAGCGTGCCAGTTTTGCCGTATTTGGAGTAGAAAACCTGAAAATGTGTTTTTTGTAAGCTAACCTGAATCTCTCAAAGTTACTTGTGTACCCTAAAATCTTCAAAGTGGCGCCATTTCTCGCGCTTTTAATGGATTTCGATGTACTACACGTCAAAACAACGGTCTCTTCCAGTACTTTAAGACTAGCGTGCCAGTTTTGCCGTATTTGGAGTAGAAAACCTGAAAATGTGTTTTTTGTAAGCTAACCTGAATCTCTCAAAGCTACTTGTGTACCCTAAAATCTTCAAAGTGGCGCCATTTCTCGCGCTTTTAATGGATTTCGATGTACTACACGTCAAAACAACGGTCTCTTCCAGTACTTTAAGACTAGCGTGCCAGTTTTGCCGTATTTGGAGTAGAAAACCTGAAAATGTGTTTTTTGTAAGCTAACCTGAATCTCTCAAAGTTACTTGTGTACCCTAAAATCTTCAAAGTGGCGCCATTTCTCGCGCTTTTAATGGATTTCGATGTACTACACGTCAAAACAACGGTCTCTTCCAGTACTTTAAGACTAGCGTGCCAGTTTTGCCGTATTTGGAGTAGAAAACCTGAAAATGTGTTTTTTGTAAGCTAACCTGAATCTCTCAAAGTTACTTGTGTACCCTAAAATCTTCAAAGTGGCGCCATTTCTCGCGCTTTTAATGGATTTCGACGTACTACACGTCAAAACAACGGTCTCTTAATGTAGATTGCGATTAGTGGATGGAAGGTTCCTGTATTTTGAGTAACAATACCAGAAAATGGCCTTTTTCTAACCTAAGCATAACCTCTAGGTCTCAAATAAAGAAATTATGGGATGGATCTAAGTCAAGTCAATTATGGGATAGAAAGGCCAGAAAAGTCTTCAACTGTCATTTGCCCTTTCAAGAATACTGCAAAAACACGAGTTACTGGCTTTTAAAGCTTAAAGGCACACAAGATCTAGCATGTTTTCACAAAAGGGGGTGTTAGGTTCAAAGGCTCCTTTTGTGAAAACATGCTAGATCTTGTGTACCTTAACATCTTCAAAGTGGCGCCATTTCTCGAGCTTTTAATGGATTTCGATGTACTACACGTCAAAACAACGGTCTCTTCCAGTACTTTAAGACTAGCGTGCCAGTTTTGCCGTATTTGGAGTAGAAAACCTGAAAATGTGTTTTTTGTAAGCTAACCTGAATCTCTCAAAGTTACTTGTGTACCCTAAAATCTTCAAAGTGGCGCCATTTCTCGCGCTTTTAATGGATTTCGATGTACTACACGTCAAAACAACGGTCTCTTCCAGTACTTTAAGACTAGCGTGCCAGTTTTGCCGTATTTGGAGTAGAAAACCTGAAAATGTGTTTTTTGTAAGCTAACCTGAATCTCTCAAAGTTACTTGTGTACCCTAAAATCTTCAAAGTGGCGCCATTTCTCGCGCTTTTAATGGATTTCGACGTACTACACGTCAAAACAACGGTCTCTTAATGTAGATTGCGATTAGTGGATGGAAGGTTCCTGTATTTTGAGTAACAATACCAGAAAATGGCCTTTTTCTAACCTAAGCATAACCTCTAGGTCTCAAATAAAGAAATTATGGGATGGATCTAAGTCAAGTCAATTATGGGATAGAAAGGCCAGAAAAGTCTTCAACTGTCATTTGCCCTTTCAAGAATACTGCAAAAACACGAGTTACTGGCTTTTAAAGCTTAAAGGCACACAAGATCTAGCATGTTTTCACAAAAGGGGGTGTTAGGTTCAAAGGCTCCTTTTGTGAAAACATGCTAGATCTTGTGTACCTTAACATCTTCAAAGTGGCGCCATTTCTCGAGCTTTTAATGGATTTCGATGTACTACACGTCAAAACAACGGTCTCTTCCAGTACTTTAAGACTAGCGTGCCAGTTTTGCCGTATTTGGAGTAGAAAACCTGAAAATGTGTTTTTTGTAAGCTAACCTGAATCTCTCAAAGTTACTTGTGTACCCTAAAATCTTCAAAGTGGCGCCATTTCTCGCGCTTTTAATGGATTTCGATGTACTACACGTCAAAACAACGGTCTCTTCCAGTACTTTAAGACTAGCGTGCCAGTTTTGCCGTATTTGGAGTAGAAAACCTGAAAATGTGTTTTTTGTAAGCTAACCTGAATCTCTCAAAGTTACTTGTGTACCCTAAAATCTTCAAAGTGGCGCCATTTCTCGCGCTTTTAATGGATTTCGACGTACTACACGTCAAAACAACGGTCTCTTAATGTAGATTGCGATTAGTGGATGGAAGGTTCCTGTATTTTGAGTAACAATACCAGAAAATGGCCTTTTTCTAACCTAAGCATAACCTCTAGGTCTCAAATAAAGAAATTATGGGATGGATCTAAGTCAAGTCAATTATGGGATAGAAAGGCCAGAAAAGTCTTCAACTGTCATTTGCCCTTTCAAGAATACTGCAAAAACACGAGTTACTGGCTTTTAAAGCTTAAAGGCACACAAGATCTAGCATGTTTTCACAAAAGGGGGTGTTAGGTTCAAAGGCTCCTTTTGTGAAAACATGCTAGATCTTGTGTACCTTAACATCTTCAAAGTGGCGCCATTTCTCGAGCTTTTAATGGATTTCGATGTACTACACGTCAAAACAACGGTCTCTTCCAGTACTTTAAGACTAGCGTGCCAGTTTTGCCGTATTTGGAGTAGAAAACCTGAAAATGTGTTTTTTGTAAGCTAACCTGAATCTCTCAAAGTTACTTGTGTACCCTAAAATCTTCAAAGTGGCGCCATTTCTCGCGCTTTTAATGGATTTCGATGTACTACACGTCAAAACAACGGTCTCTTCCAGTACTTTAAGACTAGCGTGCCAGTTTTGCCGTATTTGGAGTAGAAAACCTGAAAATGTGTTTTTTGTAAGCTAACCTGAATCTCTCAAAGTTACTTGTGTACCCTAAAATCTTCAAAGTGGCGCCATTTCTCGCGCTTTTAATGGATTTCGATGTACTACACGTCAAAACAACGGTCTCTTCCAGTACTTTAAGACTAGCGTGCCAGTTTTGCCGTATTTGGAGTAGAAAACCTGAAAATGTGTTTTTTGTAAGCTAACCTGAATCTCTCAAAGTTACTTGTGTACCCTAAAATCTTCAAAGTGGCGCCATTTCTCGCGCTTTTAATGGATTTCGATGTACTACACGTCAAAACAACGGTCTCTTCCAGTACTTTAAGACTAGCGTGCCAGTTTTGCCGTATTTGGAGTAGAAAACCTGAAAATGTGTTTTTTGTAAGCTAACCTGAATCTCTCAAAGTTACTTGTGTACCCTAAAATCTTCAAAGTGGCGCCATTTCTCGCGCTTTTAATGGATTTCGATGTACTACACGTCAAAACAACGGTCTCTTCCAGTACTTTAAGACTAGCGTGCCAGTTTTGCCGTATTTGGAGTAGAAAACCTGAAAATGTGTTTTTTGTAAGCTAACCTGAATCTCTCAAAGTTACTTGTGTACCCTAAAATCTTCAAAGTGGCGCCATTTCTCGCGCTTTTAATGGATTTCGATGTACTACACGTCAAAACAACGGTCTCTTCCAGTACTTTAAGACTAGCGTGCCAGTTTTGCCGTATTTGGAGTAGAAAACCTGAAAATGTGTTTTTTGTAAGCTAACCTGAATCTCTCAAAGTTACTTGTGTACCCTAAAATCTTCAAAGTGGCGCCATTTCTCGCGCTTTTAATGGATTTCGACGTACTACACGTCAAAACAACGGTCTCTTAATGTAGATTGCGATTAGTGGATGGAAGGTTCCTGTATTTTGAGTAACAATACCAGAAAATGGCCTTTTTCTAACCTAAGCATAACCTCTAGGTCTCAAATAAAGAAATTATGGGATGGATCTAAGTCAAGTCAATTATGGGATAGAAAGGCCAGAAAAGTCTTCAACTGTCATTTGCCCTTTCAAGAATACTGCAAAAACACGAGTTACTGGCTTTTAAAGCTTAAAGGCACACAAGATCTAGCATGTTTTCACAAAAGGGGGTGTTAGGTTCAAAGGCTCCTTTTGTGAAAACATGCTAGATCTTGTGTACCTTAACATCTTCAAAGTGGCGCCATTTCTCGAGCTTTTAATGGATTTCGATGTACTACACGTCAAAACAACGGTCTCTTCCAGTACTTTAAGACTAGCGTGCCAGTTTTGCCGTATTTGGAGTAGAAAACCTGAAAATGTGTTTTTTGTAAGCTAACCTGAATCTCTCAAAGTTACTTGTGTACCCTAAAATCTTCAAAGTGGCGCCATTTCTCGCGCTTTTAATGGATTTCGATGTACTACACGTCAAAACAACGGTCTCTTCCAGTACTTTAAGACTAGCGTGCCAGTTTTGCCGTATTTGGAGTAGAAAACCTGAAAATGTGTTTTTTGTAAGCTAACCTGAATCTCTCAAAGTTACTTGTGTACCCTAAAATCTTCAAAGTGGCGCCATTTCTCGCGCTTTTAATGGATTTCGATGTACTACACGTCAAAACAACGGTCTCTTAATGTAGATTGCGATTAGTGGATGGAAGGTTCCTGTATTTTGAGTAACAATACCAGAAAATGGCCTTTTTCTAACCTAAGCATAACCTCTAGGTCTCAAATAAAGAAATTATGGGATGGATCTAAGTCAAGTCAATTATGGGATAGAAAGGCCAGAAAAGTCTTCAACTGTCATTTGCCCTTTCAAGAATACTGCAAAAACACGAGTTACTGGCTTTTAAAGCTTAAAGGCACACAAGATCTAGCATGTTTTCACAAAAGGGGGTGTTAGGTTCAAAGGCTCCTTTTGTGAAAACATGCTAGATCTTGTGTACCTTAACATCTTCAAAGTGGCGCCATTTCTCGAGCTTTTAATGGATTTCGATGTACTACACGTCAAAACAACGGTCTCTTCCAGTACTTTAAGACTAGCGTGCCAGTTTTGCCGTATTTGGAGTAGAAAACCTGAAAATGTGTTTTTTGTAAGCTAACCTGAATCTCTCAAAGTTACTTGTGTACCCTAAAATCTTCAAAGTGGCGCCATTTCTCGCGCTTTTAATGGATTTCGACGTACTACACGTCAAAACAACGGTCTCTTAATGTAGATTGCGATTAGTGGATGGAAGGTTCCTGTATTTTGAGTAACAATACCAGAAAATGGCCTTTTTCTAACCTAAGCATAACCTCTAGGTCTCAAATAAAGAAATTATGGGATGGATCTAAGTCAAGTCAATTATGGGATAGAAAGGCCAGAAAAGTCTTCAACTGTCATTTGCCCTTTCAAGAATACTGCAAAAACACGAGTTACTGGCTTTTAAAGCTTAAAGGCACACAAGATCTAGCATGTTTTCACAAAAGGGGGTGTTAGGTTCAAAGGCTCCTTTTGTGAAAACATGCTAGATCTTGTGTACCTTAACATCTTCAAAGTGGCGCCATTTCTCGAGCTTTTAATGGATTTCGATGTACTACACGTCAAAACAACGGTCTCTTCCAGTACTTTAAGACTAGCGTGCCAGTTTTGCCGTATTTGGAGTAGAAAACCTGAAAATGTGTTTTTTGTAAGCTAACCTGAATCTCTCAAAGTTACTTGTGTACCCTAAAATCTTCAAAGTGGCGCCATTTCTCGCGCTTTTAATGGATTTCGACGTACTACACGTCAAAACAACGGTCTCTTAATGTAGATTGCGATTAGTGGATGGAAGGTTCCTGTATTTTGAGTAACAATACCAGAAAATGGCCTTTTTCTAACCTAAGCATAACCTCTAGGTCTCAAATAAAGAAATTATGGGATGGATCTAAGTCAAGTCAATTATGGGATAGAAAGGCCAGAAAAGTCTTCAACTGTCATTTGCCCTTTCAAGAATACTGCAAAAACACGAGTTACTGGCTTTTAAAGCTTAAAGGCACACAAGATCTAGCATGTTTTCACAAAAGGGGGTGTTAGGTTCAAAGGCTCCTTTTGTGAAAACATGCTAGATCTTGTGTACCTTAACATCTTCAAAGTGGCGCCATTTCTCGAGCTTTTAATGGATTTCGATGTACTACACGTCAAAACAACGGTCTCTTCCAGTACTTTAAGACTAGCGTGCCAGTTTTGCCGTATTTGGAGTAGAAAACCTGAAAATGTGTTTTTTGTAAGCTAACCTGAATCTCTCAAAGTTACTTGTGTACCCTAAAATCTTCAAAGTGGCGCCATTTCTCGCGCTTTTAATGGATTTCGATGTACTACACGTCAAAACAACGGTCTCTTCCAGTACTTTAAGACTAGCGTGCCAGTTTTGCCGTATTTGGAGTAGAAAACCTGAAAATGTGTTTTTTGTAAGCTAACCTGAATCTCTCAAAGTTACTTGTGTACCCTAAAATCTTCAAAGTGGCGCCATTTCTCGCGCTTTTAATGGATTTCGATGTACTACACGTCAAAACAACGGTCTCTTCCAGTACTTTAAGACTAGCGTGCCAGTTTTGCCGTATTTGGAGTAGAAAACCTGAAAATGTGTTTTTTGTAAGCTAACCTGAATCTCTCAAAGTTACTTGTGTACCCTAAAATCTTCAAAGTGGCGCCATTTCTCGCGCTTTTAATGGATTTCGATGTACTACACGTCAAAACAACGGTCTCTTCCAGTACTTTAAGACTAGCGTGCCAGTTTTGCCGTATTTGGAGTAGAAAACCTGAAAATGTGTTTTTTGTAAGCTAACCTGAATCTCTCAAAGTTACTTGTGTACCCTAAAATCTTCAAAGTGGCGCCATTTCTCGCGCTTTTAATGGATTTCGATGTACTACACGTCAAAACAACGGTCTCTTCCAGTACTTTAAGACTAGCGTGCCAGTTTTGCCGTATTTGGAGTAGAAAACCTGAAAATGTGTTTTTTGTAAGCTAACCTGAATCTCTCAAAGTTACTTGTGTACCCTAAAATCTTCAAAGTGGCGCCATTTCTCGCGCTTTTAATGGATTTCGACGTACTACACGTCAAAACAACGGTCTCTTAATGTAGATTGCGATTAGTGGATGGAAGGTTCCTGTATTTTGAGTAACAATACCAGAAAATGGCCTTTTTCTAACCTAAGCATAACCTCTAGGTCTCAAATAAAGAAATTATGGGATGGATCTAAGTCAAGTCAATTATGGGATAGAAAGGCCAGAAAAGTCTTCAACTGTCATTTGCCCTTTCAAGAATACTGCAAAAACACGAGTTACTGGCTTTTAAAGCTTAAAGGCACACAAGATCTAGCATGTTTTCACAAAAGGGGGTGTTAGGTTCAAAGGCTCCTTTTGTGAAAACATGCTAGATCTTGTGTACCTTAACATCTTCAAAGTGGCGCCATTTCTCGAGCTTTTAATGGATTTCGATGTACTACACGTCAAAACAACGGTCTCTTCCAGTACTTTAAGACTAGCGTGCCAGTTTTGCCGTATTTGGAGTAGAAAACCTGAAAATGTGTTTTTTGTAAGCTAACCTGAATCTCTCAAAGTTACTTGTGTACCCTAAAATCTTCAAAGTGGCGCCATTTCTCGCGCTTTTAATGGATTTCGATGTACTACACGTCAAAACAACGGTCTCTTCCAGTACTTTAAGACTAGCGTGCCAGTTTTGCCGTATTTGGAGTAGAAAACCTGAAAATGTGTTTTTTGTAAGCTAACCTGAATCTCTCAAAGTTACTTGTGTACCCTAAAATCTTCAAAGTGGCGCCATTTCTCGCGCTTTTAATGGATTTCGATGTACTACACGTCAAAACAACGGTCTCTTAATGTAGATTGCGATTAGTGGATGGAAGGTTCCTGTATTTTGAGTAACAATACCAGAAAATGGCCTTTTTCTAACCTAAGCATAACCTCTAGGTCTCAAATAAAGAAATTATGGGATGGATCTAAGTCAAGTCAATTATGGGATAGAAAGGCCAGAAAAGTCTTCAACTGTCATTTGCCCTTTCAAGAATACTGCAAAAACACGAGTTACTGGCTTTTAAAGCTTAAAGGCACACAAGATCTAGCATGTTTTCACAAAAGGGGGTGTTAGGTTCAAAGGCTCCTTTTGTGAAAACATGCTAGATCTTGTGTACCTTAACATCTTCAAAGTGGCGCCATTTCTCGAGCTTTTAATGGATTTCGATGTACTACACGTCAAAACAACGGTCTCTTCCAGTACTTTAAGACTAGCGTGCCAGTTTTGCCGTATTTGGAGTAGAAAACCTGAAAATGTGTTTTTTGTAAGCTAACCTGAATCTCTCAAAGTTACTTGTGTACCCTAAAATCTTCAAAGTGGCGCCATTTCTCGCGCTTTTAATGGATTTCGATGTACTACACGTCAAAACAACGGTCTCTTCCAGTACTTTAAGACTAGCGTGCCAGTTTTGCCGTATTTGGAGTAGAAAACCTGAAAATGTGTTTTTTGTAAGCTAACCTGAATCTCTCAAAGTTACTTGTGTACCCTAAAATCTTCAAAGTGGCGCCATTTCTCGCGCTTTTAATGGATTTCGATGTACTACACGTCAAAACAACGGTCTCTTCCAGTACTTTAAGACTAGCGTGCCAGTTTTGCCGTATTTGGAGTAGAAAACCTGAAAATGTGTTTTTTGTAAGCTAACCTGAATCTCTCAAAGTTACTTGTGTACCCTAAAATCTTCAAAGTGGCGCCATTTCTCGCGCTTTTAATGGATTTCGATGTACTACACGTCAAAACAACGGTCTCTTCCAGTACTTTAAGACTAGCGTGCCAGTTTTGCCGTATTTGGAGTAGAAAACCTGAAAATGTGTTTTTTGTAAGCTAACCTGAATCTCTCAAAGTTACTTGTGTACCCTAAAATCTTCAAAGTGGCGCCATTTCTCGCGCTTTTAATGGATTTCGATGTACTACACGTCAAAACAACGGTCTCTTCCAGTACTTTAAGACTAGCGTGCCAGTTTTGCCGTATTTGGAGTAGAAAACCTGAAAATGTGTTTTTTGTAAGCTAACCTGAATCTCTCAAAGTTACTTGTGTACCCTAAAATCTTCAAAGTGGCGCCATTTCTCGCGCTTTTAATGGATTTCGACGTACTACACGTCAAAACAACGGTCTCTTAATGTAGATTGCGATTAGTGGATGGAAGGTTCCTGTATTTTGAGTAACAATACCAGAAAATGGCCTTTTTCTAACCTAAGCATAACCTCTAGGTCTCAAATAAAGAAATTATGGGATGGATCTAAGTCAAGTCAATTATGGGATAGAAAGGCCAGAAAAGTCTTCAACTGTCATTTGCCCTTTCAAGAATACTGCAAAAACACGAGTTACTGGCTTTTAAAGCTTAAAGGCACACAAGATCTAGCATGTTTTCACAAAAGGGGGTGTTAGGTTCAAAGGCTCCTTTTGTGAAAACATGCTAGATCTTGTGTACCTTAACATCTTCAAAGTGGCGCCATTTCTCGAGCTTTTAATGGATTTCGATGTACTACACGTCAAAACAACGGTCTCTTCCAGTACTTTAAGACTAGCGTGCCAGTTTTGCCGTATTTGGAGTAGAAAACCTGAAAATGTGTTTTTTGTAAGCTAACCTGAATCTCTCAAAGTTACTTGTGTACCCTAAAATCTTCAAAGTGGCGCCATTTCTCGCGCTTTTAATGGATTTCGATGTACTACACGTCAAAACAACGGTCTCTTCCAGTACTTTAAGACTAGCGTGCCAGTTTTGCCGTATTTGGAGTAGAAAACCTGAAAATGTGTTTTTTGTAAGCTAACCTGAATCTCTCAAAGTTACTTGTGTACCCTAAAATCTTCAAAGTGGCGCCATTTCTCGCGCTTTTAATGGATTTCGATGTACTACACGTCAAAACAACGGTCTCTTCCAGTACTTTAAGACTAGCGTGCCAGTTTTGCCGTATTTGGAGTAGAAAACCTGAAAATGTGTTTTTTGTAAGCTAACCTGAATCTCTCAAAGTTACTTGTGTACCCTAAAATCTTCAAAGTGGCGCCATTTCTCGCGCTTTTAATGGATTTCGACGTACTACACGTCAAAACAACGGTCTCTTAATGTAGATTGCGATTAGTGGATGGAAGGTTCCTGTATTTTGAGTAACAATACCAGAAAATGGCCTTTTTCTAACCTAAGCATAACCTCTAGGTCTCAAATAAAGAAATTATGGGATGGATCTAAGTCAAGTCAATTATGGGATAGAAAGGCCAGAAAAGTCTTCAACTGTCATTTGCCCTTTCAAGAATACTGCAAAAACACGAGTTACTGGCTTTTAAAGCTTAAAGGCACACAAGATCTAGCATGTTTTCACAAAAGGGGGTGTTAGGTTCAAAGGCTCCTTTTGTGAAAACATGCTAGATCTTGTGTACCTTAACATCTTCAAAGTGGCGCCATTTCTCGAGCTTTTAATGGATTTCGATGTACTACACGTCAAAACAACGGTCTCTTCCAGTACTTTAAGACTAGCGTGCCAGTTTTGCCGTATTTGGAGTAGAAAACCTGAAAATGTGTTTTTTGTAAGCTAACCTGAATCTCTCAAAGTTACTTGTGTACCCTAAAATCTTCAAAGTGGCGCCATTTCTCGCGCTTTTAATGGATTTCGATGTACTACACGTCAAAACAACGGTCTCTTCCAGTACTTTAAGACTAGCGTGCCAGTTTTGCCGTATTTGGAGTAGAAAACCTGAAAATGTGTTTTTTGTAAGCTAACCTGAATCTCTCAAAGTTACTTGTGTACCCTAAAATCTTCAAAGTGGCGCCATTTCTCGCGCTTTTAATGGATTTCGACGTACTACACGTCAAAACAACGGTCTCTTAATGTAGATTGCGATTAGTGGATGGAAGGTTCCTGTATTTTGAGTAACAATACCAGAAAATGGCCTTTTTCTAACCTAAGCATAACCTCTAGGTCTCAAATAAAGAAATTATGGGATGGATCTAAGTCAAGTCAATTATGGGATAGAAAGGCCAGAAAAGTCTTCAACTGTCATTTGCCCTTTCAAGAATACTGCAAAAACACGAGTTACTGGCTTTTAAAGCTTAAAGGCACACAAGATCTAGCATGTTTTCACAAAAGGGGGTGTTAGGTTCAAAGGCTCCTTTTGTGAAAACATGCTAGATCTTGTGTACCTTAACATCTTCAAAGTGGCGCCATTTCTCGAGCTTTTAATGGATTTCGATGTACTACACGTCAAAACAACGGTCTCTTCCAGTACTTTAAGACTAGCGTGCCAGTTTTGCCGTATTTGGAGTAGAAAACCTGAAAATGTGTTTTTTGTAAGCTAACCTGAATCTCTCAAAGTTACTTGTGTACCCTAAAATCTTCAAAGTGGCGCCATTTCTCGCGCTTTTAATGGATTTCGATGTACTACACGTCAAAACAACGGTCTCTTCCAGTACTTTAAGACTAGCGTGCCAGTTTTGCCGTATTTGGAGTAGAAAACCTGAAAATGTGTTTTTTGTAAGCTAACCTGAATCTCTCAAAGTTACTTGTGTACCCTAAAATCTTCAAAGTGGCGCCATTTCTCGCGCTTTTAATGGATTTCGACGTACTACACGTCAAAACAACGGTCTCTTAATGTAGATTGCGATTAGTGGATGGAAGGTTCCTGTATTTTGAGTAACAATACCAGAAAATGGCCTTTTTCTAACCTAAGCATAACCTCTAGGTCTCAAATAAAGAAATTATGGGATGGATCTAAGTCAAGTCAATTATGGGATAGAAAGGCCAGAAAAGTCTTCAACTGTCATTTGCCCTTTCAAGAATACTGCAAAAACACGAGTTACTGGCTTTTAAAGCTTAAAGGCACACAAGATCTAGCATGTTTTCACAAAAGGGGGTGTTAGGTTCAAAGGCTCCTTTTGTGAAAACATGCTAGATCTTGTGTACCTTAACATCTTCAAAGTGGCGCCATTTCTCGAGCTTTTAATGGATTTCGATGTACTACACGTCAAAACAACGGTCTCTTCCAGTACTTTAAGACTAGCGTGCCAGTTTTGCCGTATTTGGAGTAGAAAACCTGAAAATGTGTTTTTTGTAAGCTAACCTGAATCTCTCAAAGTTACTTGTGTACCCTAAAATCTTCAAAGTGGCGCCATTTCTCGCGCTTTTAATGGATTTCGATGTACTACACGTCAAAACAACGGTCTCTTCCAGTACTTTAAGACTAGCGTGCCAGTTTTGCCGTATTTGGAGTAGAAAACCTGAAAATGTGTTTTTTGTAAGCTAACCTGAATCTCTCAAAGTTACTTGTGTACCCTAAAATCTTCAAAGTGGCGCCATTTCTCGCGCTTTTAATGGATTTCGATGTACTACACGTCAAAACAACGGTCTCTTCCAGTACTTTAAGACTAGCGTGCCAGTTTTGCCGTATTTGGAGTAGAAAACCTGAAAATGTGTTTTTTGTAAGCTAACCTGAATCTCTCAAAGTTACTTGTGTACCCTAAAATCTTCAAAGTGGCGCCATTTCTCGCGCTTTTAATGGATTTCGATGTACTACACGTCAAAACAACGGTCTCTTCCAGTACTTTAAGACTAGCGTGCCAGTTTTGCCGTATTTGGAGTAGAAAACCTGAAAATGTGTTTTTTGTAAGCTAACCTGAATCTCTCAAAGTTACTTGTGTACCCTAAAATCTTCAAAGTGGCGCCATTTCTCGCGCTTTTAATGGATTTCGATGTACTACACGTCAAAACAACGGTCTCTTCCAGTACTTTAAGACTAGCGTGCCAGTTTTGCCGTATTTGGAGTAGAAAACCTGAAAATGTGTTTTTTGTAAGCTAACCTGAATCTCTCAAAGTTACTTGTGTACCCTAAAATCTTCAAAGTGGCGCCATTTCTCGCGCTTTTAATGGATTTCGATGTACTACACGTCAAAACAACGGTCTCTTCCTAGTACTTTAAGACTAGGTGCAGTTTTGCCGTATTTGGAGTAGAAATACCTGAAAATGTGTTTTTTGTAAGCCTAACCTGAATCTCTCAAAGTTACTTGTGTAGCCTAAACACCTCAAAGTGGCGCCATTTCTCGAGCTTTTAATGGATTTCGGCGTACTACACGTCAAAACAACGGTCTCTTCCTGTAGAGTAAGCTTAATTCATGGCATTTTGCCGTATTTGGAGTAGAAATACCAGAAAATGGCGTTTTTTTTCTAACCTAACCCTAACCTCTAGCTCTCAAATAAAGAAATTATGGGATAGATCTGAGACAAAGGCATTATGGGATCGAAAGGCCAGAAAAGTCAGATACTGTCATTTGCTCTTAAAAGAAAACACTGGAAAGCGCGTTATTGCCTCTTAAAGTGAAGAAGCACACAACATGAGGCATGTTAACACAAATGGAGCCTTCTTGTCTAAGACTGTTTTTGTGTAAACGTGCCTCATGTTGTGTACCCTAAACTCTTCAAAGTGGCGCCATTGCTCGAGCTTTTAATGGATTTCGACGTACTACACGTCAAAACAACGGTCTCTTCCTGTAGAGTAAGATTATTTCATGGCATTTTGCCGTATTTGGAGTAGAAATACCAGAAAATGTGTTTTTTTGTAACCTAACCTTAATCTCTCAAAGTTACTTGTGTAGCCTAAACACCTCAAAGTGGCGCCATTTCTCGAGCTTTTAATGGATTTCGACGTACTACACGTCAAAACAACGGGTCTCTTCCTGTAGAGTAAGCTTAATTCATGGCATTTTGCCGTATTTGGAGTAGAAATACCAGAAAATGTGTTTTTTGTAACCTAACCTTATTCTCTCAAAGTTACTTGTGTAGCCTAAACACCTCAAAGTGGCGCCATTTCTCGAGCTTTTAATGGATTTCGACGTACTACACGTCAAAACAACGGTCTCTTCCTGTAGAGTAAGCTTAATTCATGGCATTTTGCCGTATTTGGAGTAGAAATACCAGAAAATGTGTTTTTTGTAACCTAACCTTAATCTCTCAAAGTTACTTGTGTAGCCTAAACACCTCAAAGTGGCGCCATTTCTCGAGCTTTTAATGGATTTCGGCGTACTACACGTCAAAACAACGGTCTCTTCCTGTAGAGTAAGCTTAATTCATGGCATTTTGCCGTATTTGGAGTAGAAATACCAGAAAATGGCGTTTTTTCTAACCTAACCCTAACCTTCTAGCTCTCAAATAAAAAAATTATGGGATAGATCTGAGACAAAGGCATTATGGGATCGAAAGGCCAGAAAAGTCAGATACTGTCATTTGCTCTTAAAAGAAAACACTGGAAAGCGCGTTATTGCCTCTTAAAGTGAAGAAGCACACAACATGAGGCATGTTAACACAAATGGAGCCTTCTTGTCTAAGACTGTTTTTGTGTAAACGTGCCTCATGTTGTGTACCCTAAACTCTTCAAAGTGGCGCCATTTCTCGAGCTTTTAATGGATTTCGACGTACTACACGTCAAAACAACGGTCTCTTCCTGTAGAGTAAGATTAATTCATGGCATTTTGCCGTATTTGGAGTAGAAATACCAGGAAAATGTGTTTTTGTAACCTAACCTTAATCTCTCAAAGTTACTTGTGTAGCCTAAACACCTCAAAGTGGCGCCATTTCTCGAGCTTTTAATGGATTTCGACGTACTACACGTCAAAACAACGGTCTCTTCCTGTAGAGTAAGCTTAATTCATGGCATTTTGCCGTATTTGGAGTAGAAATACCAGAAAATGTGTTTTTGTAACCTAACCTTAATCTCTCAAAGTTACTTGTGTAGCCTAAACACCTCAAAGTGGCGCCATTTCTCGAGCTTTTAATGGATTTCGACGTACTACACGTCAAAACAACGGTCTCTTCCTGTAGAGTAAGCTTAATTCATGGCATTTTGCCGTATTTGGAGTAGAAATACCAGAAAATGGCGTTTTTTCCTAACCTAACCCTAACCTCTAGCTCTCAAATAAAGAAATTATGGGATAGATCTGAGACAAAGGCATTATGGGATCGAAAGGCCAGAAAAGTCAGATACTGTCATTTGCTCTTAAAAGAAAACACTGGAAAGCGCGTTATTGCCTCTTAAAGTGAAGAAGCACACAACATGAGGCATGTTAACACAAATGGAGCCTTCTTGTCTAAGACTGTTTTTGTGTAAACGTGCCTCATGTTGTGTACCCTAAACTCTTCAAAGTGGCGCCATTTCTCGAGCTTTTAATGATTTCGACGTACTACACGTCAAAACAACGGTCTCTTCCTGTAGAGTAAGATTAATTCATGGCATTTTGCCGTATTTGGAGTAGAAATACCAGAAAATGTGTTTTTTTGTAACCTAACCTTAATCTCTCAAAGTTACTTGTGTAGC